>CM049392.1:23758324-23963324 GCA_026937815.1 Etheostoma perlongum | reverse complement strand
CCGATAAAGGTGAAAGACAGAAAGGAGGGGCATGGAGAGGGAGATGTCAGGCTTTATCCCGTAGAGCCAGGCTAGAAGTTAGTCAGTTCATTCTTAAGTCCAAGTGGACGTTTTTGCCAAATTACCGGTGCGGAGGCATTATAATAAATTGCGTTTCCACTACTAAGAATTAGTTTCTTTTCTTCAAAATTGTGTTTTTTCCCCACTTTCTACATGTTGTTGTTATTCAATTTAGAACTGAAACTATTAGGGATTATTCCATGGAAAGAAAGTTGATTGGCAACTATTTTAAAAATTGATTAACCATTTGAGTCATTTTTTTCAAGCAAAAACTGACAGACATTTGCTTCTACAGCTTCTCCAATGGGAGGATTTGCTATATTTTCTCCTCATTGTAAGATGAATATCTTTGGGTTTTGGACTGTCGGTCGAACTAAACAAGACATGTAAAGACATCACCTTGGGATCCAGGAAGTCTGTGATGGACATATTTTTCAATCAATGAATCGACAAAGCTCTCACATGCACTGCTGTCCTGCTCTGTTTGCATGTTTTTCTTCTCCATGGAGATGTTATTTACTCTATGCCTTTGTTGTTGTTCCTTCAGACAGCGGGAGGTTCTAATGAGATATTTTTTAAGAATTTGGACGATCTGGTCCGTCACTATAAAAGGAAGAACCGGGGTCTGGCCATGCACCTTCGCCACTCTGTCAAAAGGAAGACGGCCATGTTGATCCAGTCCCAAAAACATCCTGATCCACCTGATCCACCTGATCCATCTGATCCATCTGATCCATCTGATCCACCTGATCCACCTGAGGCAGAGGGGAGGCAGGCGCCTGTATCCGAAGATGAACATGACTATGAGAGTATGTCATATATTGAATCTTCCTGTCTTATTCTAACTGCATTTTTTTATATGTGATATATTTAACCATTTCTTTTCTTCTTTACTTCTTCATTTTCTTCTAGATGTTCCTGACTCTTCAGAATACGTCGAAGTTTTGCCTTCTTGAACAGCTTTGACACTTCAAACACATTCGGAGAGTGGAAAAGACATTTTGTCTGAACTATGGGTATGGTAGAAGAGGGCTCTTCATCTGCTTGTGTTCCTGTAATTATGAGTGGAGAGACCGAAATATCTCTCTATATATAATATAACTGTTGGATGGATTACCATGACATCTGGTTCAGACTTTCATGATCCCCAGAGGATGAACTGTAATCACTTTGTTGATAAATTACCTTTTCATCTATTTACATTATCTACTCTGCATATGCAAGCCCTGACTGTATGCGAATGGCCTGTGATATAAGATATAAGTTTGGATGTAGCCCTTAAGCTACATCTCAAAGATCGGTTTTGTTTCGTTTGGCGTCACTTATGGCCATAACTGAAGGTGTGTTTCTGTGTTACCATTCAGCTTGTGTTGATTGTGGTGAAGCACCACCAACCCTCAGCGCAGCCTCACAGGTCTGCAGGCTCTTGTCCTAGCGATGAATAATATCTTGTTTTTCTGCTTCTGCTTTGCGGCTCTACGTGTATGTGGGAGCTATTTCTGAAGATGAAGCTGAACAGCATTAATGTAATATATTTATGCCTGGAGTTTGACACTTAGCCTTAAAGATGCCCTGCCACACAAAACAGTTTTTACTTGAAATATGTGAGGTCCATATGTGTGTGTGTTATGTGGTGAATGAGAAGATGAACTGCTACCTCTTCTGTCAGCTCTAGCCACTGGAAAGAAATAAGAGAAGAAATCAGACCAATCACAACAGCTGGTCAGTCTGACGTCATGCTGCCTGAGCTCATTAATATTCATGAGCTCGCCCAGTTGCGCTGGGTAAACGCTCTGATTGGCAAGAGGTTAGCCAATCAGAGTCAAGAAGCTTAGCTTGTGATAACTGGCACAAATGGAGCTGAGTCTTCCTGCAGGCTTTCTATAGGTAACCACAGTAACCAAGTTACAGAGTCCATGGCAGACCTTACCTCTAAGTAATGAAAACGTGTGGCAGGGCACCTTAGAGCATTCAACCATCGTGTGAAAAGAATCTAACATCAGATTCTGATTAGATGCATGCCATCATCATTTGCATAATGATGATGAAAAAAAAAGGAAGTCCTTAATTCTTATCTCAAAAGATCTGCCATCCAGTCACCCAACTGAAAAAACAGTTTCAGTATTTCTCAGCACAGTTTCTCAGTTGTCTTAACTTAGAAACTAACCGCTTGCGGCTTCTACGGTAACTGAGCTTAAACACAGAGGTTATTGAAAGTATAGATGACTATAGAAACATAAAACTCACAGAATAGTCACGTATTGGTTATGGTCTACCTATGAAAAGTTCTCAAACTTAAGCGTTCTGTTTGTTTTTTGTTCTTATTGTGGCTTCTGCATTTCCTTTTTTCTACTAAAATGACCCTAATCATGTTATCTGTCGCAATCATTTCTGACTTCCTGCCTGTGGCTGCAGTAGAGTGGCAGCAATATACCAGTTTTAAAATCTTGGTGTATGGCAGACATTAATATGACAAATAAAATATTTATTGAATACACAAGCATTTGCATATAAAAGAATACAGATCTGAACTCAGATATGCTGATGAATGAGGGATTAAAATCAGATCTTGTCAGCTTTATATCTGCATGTACATTTTTTCTAAATACGCCTTCCTTCCTTTACTGCGAGTGTTTTGGCAGTGACAAAAACGAAATGCTGGCGTGAAGACACCAACACTATTCAGTGTGAAAGGTGGTACTCTTTGAAAGCTTTTATATAGACCTTAGTGGTCCCCTAATACTGTATCTGAAGTCTCTTTTATATAGACCTTAGTGGTCCCCTAATACTGTATCTGAAGTCTCTTTTATATAGACCTTAGTGGTCCCCTAATACTGTATCTGAAGTCTCTTTTATATAGACCTTAGTGGTCCCCTAATACTGTATCTGAAGTCTCTTTTTATATAGACCTTAGTGGTCCCTAATACTGTATCTGAAGTCTCTTTTATATAGACCAGTGGTCCCTAATACTGTATCTGAAGTCTCTTTTATATAGACCATAGTGGTCCCCTAATACTGTATCTGAAGTCTCTTTTATATAGACCTTAGTGGTCCCCTAATACTGTATCTGAAGTCTCTTTTATATAGACCTTAGTGGTCCCTAATACTGTATCTGAAGTCTCTTTTATATAGACCTTAGTGGTCCCATAATACTGTATCTGAAGTCTCTTTTATATAGACCTTAGTGGTCCCCTAATACTGTATCTGAAGTCTCTTTTATATAGACCTTAGTGGTCCCCTAATACTGTATCTGAAGTCTCTTTTATATAGACCTTAGTGGTCCCCTGATACTGTATCTGAAGTCTCTTTTATATAGACCTTAGTGGTCCCTAATACTGTATCTGAAGTCTCTTTTTATATAGACCTTAGTGGTCCCCTAATACTGTATCTGAAGTCTCTTTTATATAGACCTTAGTGGTCCCTAATACTGTATCTGAAGTCTCTTTTATATAGACCTTAGTGGTCCCCTAATACTGTATCTGAAGTCTCTTTTATATAGACCTTAGTGGTCCCATAATACTGTATCTGAAGTCTCTTTTATATAGACCTTAGTGGTCCCCCTAATACTGTATCTGAAGTCTCTTTTTTATATAGACCTTAGTGGTCCCTAATACTGTATCTGAAGTCTCTTTTATATAGACCTTAGTGGTCCCCTAATACTGTATCTGAAGTCTCTTTTATATAGACCTTAGTGGTCCCATAATACTGTATCTGAAGTCTCTTTTATATAGACCTTAGTGGTCCCTAATACTGTATCTGAAGTCTCTTTTATATAGACCTTAGTGGTCCCTAATACTGTATCTGAAGTCTCTTTTATATAGACCTTAGTGGTCCCCTAATACTGTATCTGAAGTCTCTTTTATATAGACCTTAGTGGTCCCTAATACTGTATCTGAAGTCTCTTTATATAGACCTTAGTGGTCCCCTAATACTGTATCTGAAGTCTCTTTTATATAGACCTTAGTGGTCCCCTAATACTGTATCTGAAGTCTCTTTTATAGAGACCTTTAGTGGTCCCCCTAATACTGTATCTGAAGTCTCTTTTATATAGATCTTAGTGGTCCCCTGATACTGTATCTGAAGTCTCTTTTATATAGACCTTAGTGGTCCTTAATACTGTATCTGAAGTCTCTTTTGTAGAGACCTTAGTGGTCCCTAATACTGTATCTGAAGTCTCTTTTTATATAGACCTTAGTGGTCCCCTAATACTGTATCTGAAGTCTCTTTTATAGAGACCTTAGTGGTCCCTAATACTGTATCTGAAGTCTCTTTTTATATAGACCTTAGTGGTCCCTAATACTGTATTTGAAGTCTCTTTTATATAGACCTTAGTGGTCCCTAATACTGTATCTGAAGTCTCTTTATATAGACCTTAGTGGTCCCCTAATACTGTATCTGAAGTCTCTTTTATATAGACCTTAGTGGTCCCCCCTAATACTGTATCTGAAGTCTCTTTTATATAGACCTTAGTGGTCCCCTAATACTGTATCTGAAGTCTCTTTTATATAGACCTTAGTGGTCCCCTAATACTGTATCTGAAGTCTCTTTTATATAGACCTTAGTGGTCCCTAATACTGTATCTGAAGTCTCTTTTATAGAGACCTTAGTGGTCCCTAATACTGTATCTGAAGTCTCTTTTATATAGACCTTAGTGGTCCCTAATACTGTATCTGAAGTCTCTTTTATAGAGACCTTAGTGGTCCCTAATACTGTATCTGAAGTCTCTTTTATATAGACCTTAGTGGTCCCCTAATACTGTATCTGAAGTCTCTTTTATATAGACCTTAGTGGTCCCCTAATACTGTATCTGAAGTCTCTTTTATATAGACCTTAGTGGTCCCCCTAATACTGTATCTGAAGTCTCTTTTATATAGACCTTAGTGGTCCCCTAATACTGTATCTGAAGTCTCTTTTATATAGACCTTAGTGGTCCCTAATACTGTATCTGAAGTCTCTTTTATATAGACCTTAGTGGTCCCCTAATACTGTATCTGAAGTCTCTTTTATATAGACCTTAGTGGTCCCTAATACTGTATCTGAAGTCTCTTTTATATAGACCTTAGTGGTCCCCTAATACTGTATCTGAAGTCTCTTTTTATATAGACCTTAGTGGTCCCCTAATACTGTATCTGAAGTCTCTTTTATAGAGACCTTAGTGGTCCCCTAATACTGTATCTGAAGTCTCTTTTATATAGACCTTAGTGGTCCCTAATACTGTATCTGAAGTCTCTTTTATATAGACCTTAGTGGTCCCCTAATACTGTATCTGAAGTCTCTTTTATATAGACCTTAGTGGTCCCCTAATACTGTATCTGAAGTCTCTTTTTATATAGACCTTAGTGGTCCCTAATACTGTATCTGAAGTCTCTTTTATATAGACCTTAGTGGTCCCCTAATACTGTATCTGAAGTCTCTTTTATATAGACCTTAGTGGTCCCCTAATACTGTATCTGAAGTCTCTTTTATATAGACCTTAGTGGTCCCCTAATTCTGTATCTGAAGTCTCTTTTATATAGACCTTAGTGGTCCCTAATACTGTATCTGAAGTCTCTTTTATATAGACCTTAGTGGTCCCCTAATACTGTATCTGAAGTCTCTTTTATATAGACCTTAGTGGTCCCCTAATACTTTATCTGAAGTCTCTTTTATATAGACCTTAGTGGTCCCCTAATACTGTATCTGAAGTCTCTTTTTATATAGACCTTAGTGGTCCCCTAATACTGTATCTGAAGTCTCTTTTATATAGACCTTAGTGGTCCCCTAATACTGTATCTGAAGTCTCTTTTATATAGACCTTAGTGGTCCCTAATACTGTATCTGAAGTCTCTTTTATATAGACCTTAGTGGTCCCATAATACTGTATCTGAAGTCTCTTTTATATAGACCTTAGTGGTCCCCTAATACTGTATCTGAAGTCTCTTTTATATAGACCTTAGTGGTCCCTAATACTGTATCTGAAGTCTCTTTTATAGACCTTAGTGGTCCCCTAATACTGTATCTGAAGTCTCTTTTATATAGACCTTAGTGGTCCCCTAATACTGTATCTGAAGTCTCTTTTATATAGACCTTAGTGGTCCCCTAATACTGTATCTGAAGTCTCTTTTATATAGACCTTAGTGGTCCTTAGTGGTCCCAAGTCTCTTTATAATACTTTGTATCTGAAGTCTCTTTTATATAGACCTTAGTGGTCCCCTAATACTGTTCTGAAGTCTCTTTTTATATAGACCTTAGTGGTCCCCTAATACTGTATCTGAAGTCTCTTTTATATAGACCTTAGTGGTCCCCTAATACTGTATCTGAAGTCTCTTTTATATAGACCTTAGTGGTCCCCTAATACTGTATCTGAAGTCTCTTTTATATAGACCTTAGTGGTCCCCCTAATACTGTATCTGAAGTCTCTTTTATATAGACCTTAGTGGTCCCCTAATACTGTATCTGAAGTCTCTTTTATATAGACCTTAGTGGTCCCTAATACTGTATCTGAAGTCTCTTTTATATAGACCTTAGTGGTCCCCTAATACTGTATCTGAAGTCTCTTTTATATAGACCTTAGTGGTCCCCTAATACTGTATCTGAAGTCTCTTTTATATAGACCTTAGTGGTCCCTAATACTGTATCTGAAGTCTCTTTTTATATAGACCTTAGTGGTCCCCTAATACTGTATCTGAAGTCTCTTTTATATAGACCTTAGTGGTCCCCTAATACTGTATCTGAAGTCTCTTTTATATAGACCTTAGTGGTCCCCTAATACTGTATCTGAAGTCTCTTTTATATAGACCTTAGTGGTCCCCTAATACTGTATCTGAAGTCTCTTTTATATAGACCTTAGTGGTCCCCTAATACTGTATCTGAAGTCTCTTTTATATAGACCTTAGTGGTCCCCTAATACTGTATCTGAAGTCTCTTTTATATAGACCTTAGTGGTCCCCTAATACTGTATCTGAAGTCTCTTTTATATAGACCTTGTGGTCCCTAATACTATATCTGAAGTCTCTTTTATATAGACCTTAGTGGTCCCTAATACTGTATCTGAAGTCTCTTTTATATAGACCTTAGTGGTCCCTAATACTGTATCTGAAGTCTCTTTTATATAGACCTTAGTGGTCCCTAATACTGTATCTGAAGTCTCTTTTATATAGACCTTAGTGGTCCCTAATACTGTATCTGAAGTCTCTTTTATATAGACCTTAGTGGTCCCTAATACTGTATCTGAAGTCTCTTTTATATAGACCTTAGTGGTCCCTAATACTGTATCTGAAGTCTCTTTTATATAGACCTTAGTGGTCCCCCTAATACTGTATCTGAAGTCTCTTTTATATAGACCTTAGTGGTCCCCTAATACTGTATCTGAAGTCTCTTTTATATAGACCTTAGTGGTCCCCTAATACTGTATCTGAAGTCTCTTTTATATAGACCTTAGTGGTCCCCTAATACTGTATCTGAAGTCTCTTTTATATAGACCTTAGTGGTCCCCTAATACTGTATCTGAAGTCTCTTTTATATAGACCTTAGTGGTCCCCTAATACTGTATCTGAAGTCTCTTTTATATAGACCTTAGTGGTCCCCTAATACTGTATCTGAAGTCTCTTTTATATAGACCTTAGTGGTCCCTAATACTGTATCTGAAGTCTCTTTTATATAGACCTTAGTGGTCCCCTAATACTGTATCTGAAGTCTCTTTTATATAGACCTTAGTGGTCCCCTAATACTGTATCTGAAGTCTCTTTTATATAGACCTTAGTGGTCCCCTAATACTGTATCTGAAGTCTCTTTTTATATAGACCTTAGTGGTCCCCTAATACTGTATCTGAAGTCTCTTTTTATATAGACCTTAGTGGTCCCCTAATACTGTATCTGAAGTCTCTTTTATATAGACCTTAGTGGTCCCCTAATACTGTATCTGAAGTCTCTTTTATATAGACCTTAGTGGTCCTTAATACTGTATCTGAAGTCTCTTTTTATAGACCTTAGTGGTCCCCTAATACTGTATCTGAAGTCTCTTTATATAGACCTTAGTGGTCCCCTAATACTGTATCTGAAGTCTCTTTTATATAGACCTTAGTGGTCCCCTAATACTGTATCTGAAGTCTCTTTTTTATATAGACCTTAGTGGTCCCCTAATACTGTATCTGAAGTCTCTTTTATATAGACCTTAGTGGTCCCCTAATACTGTATCTGAAGTCTCTTTTATATAGACCTTAGTGGTCCCCTAATACTGTATCTGAAGTCTCTTTTATATAGACCTTAGTGGTCCCCTAATACTGTATCTGAAGTCTCTTTATATAGACCTTAGTGGTCCCCTAATACTGTATCTGAAGTCTCTTTTATATAGACCTTAGTGGTCCCCTAATACTGTATCTGAAGTCTCTTTTATATAGACCTTAGTGGTCCCCTGATACTGTATCTGAAGTCTCTTTTATATAGACCTTAGTGGTCCCCTAATACTGTATCTGAAGTCTCTTTTATATAGACCTTAGTGGTCCCTAATACTGTATCTGAAGTCTCTTTTATATAGACCTTAGTGGTCCCCTGATACTGTATCTGAAGTCTCTTTTATATAGACCTTAGTGGTCCCCTAATACTGTATCTGAAGTCTCTTTTATATAGACCTTAGTGGTCCCCTAATACTGTATCTGAAGTCTCTTTTATATAGGCCTTAGTGGTTTTCATGATGTAGGCAAAGAAGACTTAAACTGTATTTAGACTTAGCCAAAACACTTTTATTCATCATTGTCTGCACGGACAAAAACATCCCAACACTTCCTGTGTTTGCTTTCACACATAAGCTGCACACCAGACAGTATGTACATCTGTTAGTCACTCGCTTTTTTTTTTTTTTTTATAAAGCGTCCGTTATTACAGGAAGAGCATTGTTCTTCCTGTAATAATAAGGAATAATTACATTTTGGACATTAATTTAGTTTTTTAGGGAAATGTATGAAATGTTGCACATCTGAAGCAAATGCATGCCTCTGTCCGTTTAATGTGTGCAAATTCTGACCAAACGGTTGCAGAAGAAGAAAAAAAGATGAAGACACATGAAAGAAAGCGGAAAAATTCGGTGGTGGGTTTTAAGAGTATACGCATGGTCTAACCACAGTTTCCTCACGTGTACAGAAGCAACTACAAATATCTACAACACACATGCACATGTATACACACATCCTGATTTTATGAGATATATTGTAGAACGTGTTATTAAAGTTTTAACATAATCAAAGTACATACATATAAAACAACGTAAATAAAGGACAGAGACATTAAGAACAAGAAAAAAATAAAAATGATTTGACCGTTTCATTCAGCAAATTCTTCATTCACACCTCAAACCTATATTTACCTTTCACTATATATTAGTTTTTTTTTCAACAAGTGTGTTCATTTTATTTTCACTGTGTTCAAATAACAAATAATAAAATCCTGAACTGACTATATTGTAGAAAGTCTTCAATAAAAAATAAATAAAAAAGATGACAGGGCAACATGTGATATTGGAACAAGATCAACATTAAAATCCTTTGAAAGTCACCTGTTCAGTCCAAAAGTTAACCTATCCCGGATAGCTTAACCTAATAGGATGTCCTAAAGAGAAAAGCCTTTCACTATAAATAAATTACCTTTTTCATAGACATATTTATTACCATTTCAACCAGTAACCTATACTTATACTATATGTTGTAAAGCAATAAGACGCTTTGCTTGTAATAGACGCGTCTATGAATGCATGTTCCTTTCTTTCAGTGGCATGTAATTAAAGTCTTAATTAATTAATCCATTATATTTGGGATACAGATGTGAGGACTGTCCTCAATAACATCCTCACACTGCTGCTCTTTGATAATAAATGCATGTAATATGATATGTTACGTTTTGTTGGCGTTATACGGGATGACTGATAGCAGATTGATATTATTTGCCAATAGCCTGTCCCAGATATATTGACATGGGGGTTTATATAAGCCAAAAAGTAAGAATAACATTTATTTAATAGTTAACCCTTGTGTTGTCTTCCCCTTAACCATGAACTTGCCCTTCCAGGTCAAAATTGATTTTTTTTGTGCTTTTCCGATGTTTTTGTCATTTTTCTGATTTATTTGTCACTTTTTTCCAGCTCTTGGTGCTTTTTTTTAAACCCTGAGCTGGTTTAATAACAAGTTTTACACTTGTTCTTGGAATGCATGGTCACCAAACCTCCTTTATATCAAATTATACACAAGTTTTTAGTTAAAAAGGCAGAAATTATGAATTATTTTAGCTAATAGTTGAGATCAGAGGGTGTTGAGTGGATCACAGATGGGTAGATGTCAAAGTTTAGTCCGGATACTGTTTTGAAACCATTAAAAAAGGAATTAGAATGCTATAAGATTAAATAAAACACCCAAAACATTCAATGAAAGTAATCATTAATGTTACCTGGAGAATGTTCTACGGAATCATCCATGTTATTTTGGGCAATTTGGTTGAAAGAAATCCATATTTCTGATATAAAACACTTTGAAACGGGCCAGTTTGACCCGAGGACAACACCAGGGTTAAGATGCACACCACAACCTTCGCTGTATGTCACAGCGCTGTTTCCTGTCTGCATCTCTGTTAAAACACATCCAATAAAGGCAAAATGCCAGAAAGAAACCATAAAAAGAAACGAGACAGAAGCACAGACATGCCAACTATGTTTTGTTTTCATTCGTTTTTATGGGATTTTCAGTATATCACAACTGTACACGGTCATGTAAATGTACAAGTGTAAATAAAGTCATAATGAAAAAGAAAAACAAAGCCTGTGAAAAAACAAATGACAAAAAATATGCAGCGTCCTATGTTTTGTCTGAAGTGTCCACTTCTGCCATCTCTGTTCATGCAAATCTGTCCTTAAACCGAACACACACAAGTCAAGCTTACACGACATCGAACCATTGATGCCGTTTAGGAGAATCAGGCTGATGAACTTCTAGTGTTTGCTGCTGTAAGGAACCTTATATATGTTTAAGGGAAATTATGGCTTCACTAAGTAGTTTTTACCTCCAGAGACAATTGTGAAATGTCCCACTAAGTAAATATCTTGGTAATATTTTAGGGAACCTTAACAAAAGCTTTTGTTTATGTTTCAACAGACAGAAAACCAGTACATTTTCTTGAAACATGATATTTGTATTTGGACTCTAACTTATACAATTTGTATCCCAGATAGTTACCAGCAGTTACAGGGGCGCCTGCCAATCAGAAGGTTAGTGGTTCAATCCCCGGCCCAATCTGTGTTGAAGTGTCTTTGGGCAAGACGCTGAACCCCAAATGGCCCCTGATGCTGCACCATTGGAGCGTTAATGTGTATCTGATGAGCTGGCACAGTGTGTGAATGGTTCCTGTACTATGTAAAAGCACTTTGAGTAGAAAATTATTATAAATACAGCACATTTACATTTACAAAATAGAATCCAACACAATTAAACAACAGCCCTACAATAAATGGATTCTTGTGAAATGTACAAAGTTACATATATATGTAGTCAAACTGACTGATTTAACTTATAAGACCATAACTTCTGGCGTTGATCTACTGGACTGCATCTAATATTTAGCTTGCTTCATGTTTGGAAAAAGAATAGACAAAATAAAATATTAGACAAATAAAACTGAATAGTCTATAAAACTTTTAAATACGGGGCTCTTGTATTCCATTGCATTATTCTGTGGTCAAGCAAATTAAGCCTAAATGAGTTTACATTAAAAAAATACTTCACCAATAAGAGATACAACTTTGCAAATCAGACAGATCGGACACAACTTTAATTCGGACTGATCTTACTTGATTTAATCATGTTACCGGAACACATATATCAAACTGATGATGAAATAATTAAACACATTTTATACTAGTTTTTTTTTCCTAAAAGTTTTTTTTTTATTTAGATATTTTTTTTTTTTAAATATTGTAATTAATTATTTTTAATTTAACTTTATTTTATTGTATCTGCAACGGCTGGTTCCTGCTCCG
This sequence comes from Etheostoma perlongum, assembly GCA_026937815.1. Taxonomy (NCBI): domain Eukaryota; kingdom Metazoa; phylum Chordata; class Actinopteri; order Perciformes; family Percidae; genus Etheostoma; species Etheostoma perlongum. Next base: position 23,951,269 of record CM049392.1, on the reverse strand, counting down.
CCCCCTTACGTTACGTGCCTCTTGCGTGGCCTCGTCCAAGACTTCCAAAGGGAGTAATGTATTTTTAGTTTGCTTAATGTATAAGAAAACGACTTACATCAGACGTGTATTAATGTCATTTCAATTACAACTATATTTGGTAGATATATTGTATTGGAATATATTATTCACAAATCAATATAAGCTTTATCGATGTAGATTTAACCTGGCGTTCCCCCCCTTTCTCGCACATGGTCCGGTCCAGTTCAAAGCTCGAAGCGGGAGGAGGAAGCTAGCGTTTTTTCTTTCACTGTCTATGTTTTTGTTGATGTTTCTTGGGGAAGAAAACGCTCCACAGGTAGTCTGCTATACGCAAACAGACACACACATATTTAATGTCATGGTTTGAAATATATAAGCAATGGTCAGCAATTTTAAGCCACTTTAAATGAGTTGTAAAGCAGTTGCTGTTGTTATGAAACTGTAAGGTAGGCTTGTTAGCTAGCGTTAGCATCTTAAAGGTTCAAGATGGACGGCGAAAACGTCCGTTTGAAAGAGTTGTATCACTGGAATAGTTTTGCTCTACAGGATGGACATGGCTACGTCTTTGAAGTCACTGTTGCTGGCTGTCCAGCAGTACAGAGACGGCAGGACAGCGCAAAACGCGGCGCAACTACAGAAACAAGTGGAGGTAAGGACCCTTAAAGACAGACATACCCTAACCTTCATGACATAACCGCTACCTACAGAAACAAGTGGAGGTAAGGACCCTGACAGACATACCCCAACCTACATGACAGCTACCTACAGAAACAAGTGGAGAAAGACAGACATACCCTAACCTACATGACATAACCGCTACCTACAGAAATAAGTGGAGGTAAGGACCCTTAAAACAGACATACCCTAACCTACATGACATTTGACAGAAACAAGTGGAGGTAAGGACCCTTAAAGACAGACATACCCTAACCTACATGACATAACCGCTACCTACAGAAACAAGTGGAGGTAAGGACCCTTAAAGACAGACATACCCTAACCTACATGACATAACCGCTACCTATAGAAACAAGTGGAGGTAAGGACCCTTAAAGACAGACATACCCTAACCTACATGACATAACCGCTAACTACAGAAACAAGTGGAGGTAAGGACCCTTAAAGACAGACATACCCTAACCTACATGACATAACCGCTACCTACAGAAACAAGTGGAGGTAAGGACCCTTAAAGACAGACATACCCTAACCTACATGACATAACCGCTACCTACAGAAACAAGTGGAGGTAAGGACCCTTAAAGACAGACATACCCTAACCTACATGACATAACCGCTACCTACAGAAACAAGTGGAGGTAAGGACCCTCAGACATACCCTAACCTACATGACATAACCGCTAACTACAGAAACAAGTGGAGGTAAGGACCCTTAAAGACAGACATACCCTAACCTACATGACATAACCGCTCCTACAGAAACAAGTGGAGGTAAGGACCTTAAAGTAAGGTGACCAGATTTCTCAGACTAAATCCGGGGACATTTTCAGCTCAGAAGCGTAAATACCTCCAAAACACGTCCTGTTTTTAATTTTTGTAAAACTTAAAACGGGGACACTAGACCTAGAGCTGAGTATCGGATCCAATATAAACTATTGAGGAAAGATGTTCCTTTGACATTGATGCAGTATGAAACGAGATCGCTGCAGTCGGCAGCAGAGAAACAAGCTACAATGGAAGTTAATGGGAGAATTGTCCAGCTTGTATTTACGTTCATAAAGTGCTCGTTTTGCTGCTGACAGACTCAGATTAATATTCTAAGTGTCTGATAACATTATGGAAAGGATTTCTAAGGAGGCTGACCTTTCTGTTAAAGATTAAGATCCTTTTTTAAAAATAAAGTCCGCGAAATTGTGTTCTCTAAACCCATCAAACTCCATGTAAATAATCAGTGATTTTAGCATGGTAAAATACGGCTTTCTAAAACATCTCTGAGCTCTGAGCTGAGGCTCCGTCTGGTCAGAGTTTTCTTTCTTTCATTCCAATTTTCGGGGGACAGATCCAGCCGGGGACAGGTCACCAAAATCGGGGACTGTCCCCGGAAACCGGGGACGTCTGGTCACCCTACCTTAAAGACAGACATACCGTAACCTACATGACATAACCGCTGACTACAGAAACAAGTGGAGGTGAGGACCCTTAAAGACAGACATACCCTAACCTACATGACATAACCGCTGACTACAACCATACTTAGACGGGTAGTGGTGGCGAGGTGAAGCTGGATGCTGTAGCTTTACTGATTGTTTGTCATTTAATTTACACCTTTGCGGATAAATGTACCTACAATGTTGTGTGTCTGTGTGTGTGTGTGTGTGTGTGTGTGTGTGTGTCTGCAGGAGGTCTCAGGCCTTAAATGTGACCAGCTGCTGTCCTCAGGCCAGGTTCTGCCCCGGGAGTGTGTGAGTGGGCTGGTGGAGCTGGCTGGAAACCCAAACACCAGCCAGACCCTGACAAGCTCCATCATCTCCCTGCTGGCAAAACTGGGTACATACTACATTTTTCACACAATACAATTCATGCACATAAGCAGCCTGTCTCTCTCAGAGCCAGGGGAAACTTTATGTCTTGGCAAGTTGATAGCATGTCACATAGTAAGCTTTTGGGAAATGTTCCTGACACAGATTATAAGATTCAGATGCACAACAATACAATCTCACATCTCACTGGTGCTAGTAGATACATACATACATACATACATACTTACTTTATTCATCCCCGAGTGGAAATTCAAGGTCCCAGTAGCTTACAGACATCACACACAACATACACATACATCACAACGGTATGGTGAAAAGAAATAACCAAAAACAACAAATCCACATGAATAATATGGACAATAAAAGAAAAGATACTAAATAAAAAAGGGATGTATAAGCATGAGGCGCTTGCAGTGACAGGCTAATTATATTGTGCAAAAGGTGCTCTATGGTAGGGTGCTCTGAGAATGTGTGTCGTTGTGGTAGTGCAAAGTCCAATAATGCAAGGATAAAGGGAGGGGTTGTGCATATGGGCTAATATAGCCAGTAAACAGTGTAAGCAGTACACAGTGGGCCAGTGGACAGTCAGTACATACAGTAACTATTGTTATAGGAGGTAGTGGAAGAGGGAGGAGAGGCAGAGAAGTCTATCTCTCCTCTTCCCTCTTGTTGTATGGCCCTGGGAACAAATGACTTCCTCAGTCTGTCAGTGTTGCATGGCAGTGTGTAAGATGATCATGCTCTTCTGCTTTGTGATGGTGCTGTGAAGTGGATGACAGTCATTGTCTGTAATGTTGAGCAGGGTCCTTTCTATCTGCTATTAAAGTGATGCACTCCAGTTCAGCGCCCACGACAGAGCCAGCTTTCTTTACCAGCCTGTCCACTCGCCCAGCATCCCTCTTCTTAGTGCTTCGTCCCCAGCATACCACAGCGTAGAAGAGGACGCTGTCAACAACAGACTGGTAAAACATCCCAAGGAGCTTCCTGCAGACATTAAAGGACCACAGCCTCCTCAGGAAGTACAGCCATCTCTCCCCTTTCTTGTACAGTGTAGTTGGCTAACCAGTCCAGTTTACTGTCCAGGTGTATCCCCAGATACTTGTAAGTGTTTACCACCTCCACATTGACCCCCTCAATGGAGACTGGCAGCAGAGCGGACTTAGACCTACGGAAATCCACCACCAGTTTAGTTGTAGTTGGTTGAGTTTGCACCATTGCACAAAGTCCTCCACCAGGCCCCTGTACTCCTCCTCCTGCCCATCCCTAATACACCCCACAATTGCAGTATTGTCCGAAAACTGCTGCATGTGGCATGGCTGTGTTGTAGCAGAAGTCAGACGTGTACAGGGTAAACAGGACTGGGAAGAGCACAGGACTAAAATAATATTACATGAGAATAGAATTGATGAAATACGAGTTGTGGGTTTTACCTTGAAGTATGTTAACAAGTTTTCTTATTCTCCTAGTATAATGACTCTCTAGAAAGGTCACTGCTATGCTGCTATTAATAACAGGCCAGTGAGTGTATGATTCCTAAAGCTAGGAACGGCTAGCTCTTCCTGAAACTAAATCTTTGTCTTTCTCCCCACCTGTGTACTCTCTCCTTCAGCCTGTGATGATGACAGTCGGGAGATTCTTAACAGCAGCTACAACCTCACCAGCACCCTGGCGTCTGTCATCCACTGCCACAGCGCCACAGCAGGAGAGCCCCTGGTACTGCAGGTAAGTCCATCACCTGTGGGTCTGCGTTCCCTTCTGTTTACAGCACATTTCAGAATGCATTTTAAATACTGTTTAAAATAAAAAAGGCATTCACAGATGAAAATATATTGTGTAATATATATTGTTTTAGACCTTGTTGTTAACAAAGCTTCTTTGTTGTAGGGCTGCTCGATTACGGAAAAAAATCAATCAAAAATCATGATTATTTAACATGATTACTCATTGACTTTTGGGAAGATAATGCATTTTTTGAACTTTAAAAAAACAGTGAAACAGTTAAACAAATCACCAGTGAAAACATCTTGAACTGGGAAGTTTCTCATAATAATTTTACCTTTTGAACTTTTCGAATTTCCCTTCAGAGCACAAGACAAAATAAGAGGTTACTTGCAAAATGTAATGTGCAAAATTATCATTTTTCTTAATTGTCTTGTTTTTGTGATTGTTAGGAGCAGAAATCATGATCAACATTCTGTTAATTGCACAGCCCTACTTTATTGTTGTTTTTTTATAAATTAAATAAGGCAGAGTAGGCAGATGATACCTGGCACATGTCAAAATTAACCCCCATATTTCTCTAAAAGAGAATATATCAAGTTACAGTTCAAGGTCAAGGTTAAGCTATTTTGAGCCAGGAAAAACCTTGACCTATGAATGGTAAATCCACTAATTGATTATTTGTTGTGATGTTGCGATGCTCGATTATGGGAAAAAATATATAACAAATATAATCCAGATTATTTCTGTCAATCTTAAAATCACAATAAGTTACATGATTACACGTTGACTTCTGGAAAGATGTGCAATTATTGAACTTAAAAAAAACCTGTGGCAAAAGGTAAATAAATCAACAGTAAAAAAAACAAACAAACAAAAATACTTAATAATAATAATAATAATAATAATACTTTTCCTATTTAAACTTTATTTTTTCATTTAGAACACAAGAGAAAAATAAGAGGTTTTTTTGTGTTCATTGGGAGCCAAAATCATAATCCCGATTAAATTTCGATTCATTGCACAGCTCTAGTGTGAAGTTGTCCCGTGTGTATCGTTCAGTGTTTGCAGGTGCTGCAGAAACTGACCTACAACACTCGCGTCTTCCAGTCTACAAACTACATCCATGAGCTCATCGCTTTTCTCATGGCCAACATGTAAGGACCACATCTCCCAGTATGATTTAATGAAGCCGAAGGTTGTTTTTTCTCACAGTTTACTTTGCATCTCACAGCCAGTCTCAAAATGAGGACATCATCGTGCCGTGCCTCGGCCTCATGGCCAACTTGTGTCGAGACAACCACTCCGTGCAGAGCCACATCAAGTCTCTGGTGAGTCTGACTGAATGCAGTAACTCAATCAAGATGTCTGTCTGAAAAAATGTTTCACAGGATGGTTTAGAGAATGAATATGCCTAGAGCTGAAACCATTACTTGATCTCTTTTGTGATAGTAACTTAAATATTTCTGGATTTTTTGGCTGTTGATCCAACAAAAAAAAAGACATTTGAAAGAGAGACCTTGGACTGTGGGAAACTGTTACTTTTATTATTTCTTTGTTTCTTCTTGTCTCTCAAGGTTTTTCATATTGATTGTCCACATGATTTGGCAAAAATTTACTTAGAAATATGACATAGATGTAGCAAAAACTAAAACAAGCCAAAAAAAAGGTTGGAAAAGAAACAAAAGCGTTTCAATTTCACTATCCGTCATAGGAAATGAGGACATTTTCTGTTGTGTTTTTGTCTGTTATTTGTATATAACTGCAACTGAAAAGGATATTAAGCCAGTATGGTGGTCTATGATCTTCAGGGATCTGTATATAGCAGCCTCTTATTTAATTTTCAGCTTGACATTATTACACAAAATGAATATCTGCTGTCTGCCAAATGAAAGGAAAATGTTTCTTTGGTTTGTGTTGTGTTTAAGTGACACTAAATTCAATGGTTAGTTAAAAAATAAATAGCTTAGAAAAAGGCTTTTGAGAGCCCTTAATAATCATAAAGCATTTGAATCATAAAAATCCTTTAAACTACCTTGAACAAGAACATGTCTTAAATGGTTTTCATGGTTAGTGCATTTAGTTTAGACTAACCAGCGATTGTTTTAGGTTTAGTGTTTCTTCCAAGTCAACACAATGGACTCATTTTTTTTTTAAACATTGCAGACAAACATGTCATCCATACAACATGACGATTATCAGCTTATAGCTACTTAAAGATATCTTGTGTGTTCTTGCAGGACAGCGTGAAGCGATTCTACCGTACTCTGATTAACTTCCTGGCTCACAACAGTCTGACTGTGGTGATCTTCACGTTGTCCATCCTGGCCAGCCTCACTCTGAATGAGAAGGTTGGAGAGAAGGTGGGTGGGAAACACACACATTCAAAACAAAACTATATTGTACACCTTTTTATTTTAAAAATGCATACATGTGGAAACTTGTCTCATCTTTTTTCCTCCTTAAATGAAGAAAGGTATCATCCTGGTGATTCTTAATTTCAAAAGGGTTGTGCATTTTGGAAATTACAGTATTCATTTTTGCAGTTGATATACGTACATATATACATGTATTTTGAAATATTGCACCTGAATTTCCTTTGTCAGTTACCAGTGTAGCCCTGTGAAACATGCATGTTGACATCTACAGTATCTATGCAACCCTGTAGCAAACAGTAGTCAAATATTATATACAGCTCACTTCTGAGAACAACTATTTATATACTACTGGTATTAATGTTTAGTTTCAGAAACGTGATTAGTCTTTCTTCTATTAGTAATGGAAAGTTTTGTTTCCTCAACAACATTTGGTTCCTCCTTTCTGTTTATTTCCCATTTTCACTTCAGTTTTTTGTTTTCTCGTTCTGTACAAATAAAAGAAATGACTCGGTGTGCTTGATACCAATTACGCTGACTCATTCATCTTCTCCTTTTGTGTTCATCTGTTTCCTGCAGCTCTTTGATGCTAAGAACATCCACCAGACGTTCCAGCTTGTGTTCAATATCATTGTGAACGGCAACGGCACTCAGACAAGAAAATACTCCGTTGACCTTTTGGTTGACTTGTTGAAGAACACCAAGATAGCAGATCACCTCACAAAGTACCCCCACAAACGTATTCACACACGTTATTCATGCATACAGCGTATGACCTCTGTTTGCCTCAGGGCCCTCTGTAATTGTGGACTAAAACTACTTCTCCATTTCAAGGTATCAACACTTCTCAGCATGTGTGTCTCAAGTTTTAGGACTTCTACAATCCAAAGACCCTGACTCTGCAGGAAAGGTGCACACGCCATTTAACATGTTACATATTATTCTATACTGTATATCTTTATGTATGTTTCCCACAAATATGCAACAAAACCATACAGGTGTCTAAAATGTGTCCGTTGTGTTTGATGGTAAAATGTTTTGTGGTGCATCATATCATGGGTTTTAATGTGAGGCTCAGTTGTAACCACTGACTTTTTTGTGGTAAAAGAGGGATGTTTTGCCAGCCTAGCCCTCTAGGACACCTTGTACAAGAGGTTTAAAAAAATTAAAATTAAAAAATACTAGGTAGCACACAGTTGTGTCCGTAGCACCTCAAAGAATTTACACCAAAGTACTTAAAGTTGACATTTAGTCTTTTTTAAAGTTATTTATTGAAAGTTACTGAAAAAAGAACAACAAAATTATTTTTATGATTGATTACTTTGCCAAATATTTCCTTGATTAATCAATTTAGCATTTTTTATCTCTTTAATTTAGTCTTGATGTGTGTGTTGTTTGCAGGTGTTGGAGCTTCTCCTGGCCATGTGCAGCGTCTCAGGGCTGCGTTCGCTGCTGTGCGAGGTGGTTTTTAGACCAGCGGCACCCAAACTCAGAGCAGCAAGCCGCAGGCAGGGGGCCGGAGTGGAGGGCGGACGCAAAACCGAGTCCGGGCTCGCCCTGGTGCAGTGGCTGAGCTCGCCTGTGGATGGCGCTGAATCCTGCTCGCTCCAGGCCCTGCAGCTGCTGAATGAGCTGCTGGAGGTACAGGACACACACAACAAATATCATCATAATTAATCGAATAATCATCAAATATCTGATCTGATAAATTAGAGTTATAACCAGACATTTGATGCCATTTTGGTCTTTTGCCTCTTTCACTGCTGCCACTTTGTTTACAGTTAGTCTCTAAACTTGCATTCACCTCTGATATACAGTTAGTAAAAGTGGAGTCCTTGTTTACCTAAATCTTTTTCTCTTCTCCTAGGAGGCGTTGGGACCAGAGAGTGTGTCTGAATGTGTGCTGAGCTTCATAGAAATGTTGCTTCCCGTCCTGTTAGAGTTGCTGAGGGGCCTCAATCCTTCACAGGGAGACGCTCACATAAGGAAACACTGCCACCGCATCACACACGTCACCAGTCTGCTGCTCAATATCCTTCACCTGATTGAACCGGTCAGCTACCCGTGGGTTATCTGTGTGATTTTGAAGGCTTAGTCTCGCATTGCCAGCTCTATGTCCATAGCGCTGTGGAGGAAGGTCTGGCAACACCACAGATACATTCTGGGATAGAAGAAAGAACTCTCTGGGTTGTTTGCATTTCTGTAAACCAATCACATTTGTCTTGGGCGGCGCTTAGCTCCAGAAGCAGTGACGGTGGCTCTGCTAAATAGTCTAGTGAAGAAACTTGTTTTGGTGAAACATTTGCACCCCGCAAAAGAAAATGCCACATCCGATATTAAAATGAGGTTAACTCTTGACACAATACAGTAACGTGACCTATTTAAATAAGCTGTACACATGGTTAAACATCATTGGCTCCTTACCAGTTTAATGTCGTGTGTACTTCATCTACAGTAAGTCCACCAACAACACAACACACAGAGCAGAAGGTGAGGAGCAAAGCCTGATAATGTTGACATTTATCCTGGAAATGTATTCCTGTTGATCCACACTATTGAAGCCTTAACTTCTCCACTCCTGTGTGCTGAGGACTCCACCAGATGTTTGGTGTCTCGTCAGGTGAGCGCTCAGCTCTGTCTCCAGCAGGTTGAATCCCTCCTCACCTGTTGTCATAGCAACAGCCCCCTCATCTGCCACCCCCCTGGCTCTGACAACGATCTCAGGTGAGTGAGAGTTGTTATTAGAGCTACTGTTCATTCTCTAATGCTGAACAGAGGAACTATTAAAAAATAAAATTAAACCAGCTTATTAAATGTGAATAAGTTCTAGTTTCTTTTCTCTGTGGTAGTAAACGGAATATCTTTTTAGTTATGGACAAAACAAGACATTTCAGGACGTCATCTTGGACTTTGGGAAACACTAATTGACACTTTTTTTATTGATTAACTAACAAATTAATCTATAATGAAAATCACCATGAGTTGCAATAGTCATTAATAAAGGTATACTGTAGAAAGTTAATTGTACAGTTCTCAGAGGAGAAAGGTGGCATGTGATATTTTACTAGTAAAAATAACTGAATAGTATAAAAAAGTACTTAATCTAAAATACTTATTATGGAGACAAATGTGCATTGTAATTGTTATATTAAGTTCATTTTGATGAAAAATTCTTGCAGTATTTATGTCCTTTGGTATTGGTCTATTTACTTAAGTAAAATTCTCCAAATACTTCTACCACGATTGCAGCATTGGTACAAACAAGTTAAAGTTGTGTGTTTTAGTCAGGTGTGTGCAGAAGCTCTGCTGACGACTCTGGAGTTAATGAGCAAACTGAGACAACAGGTGAAGGACATGGAGACCAGCTTCTACAGGATGTTACAGGTACACACACTCTCATCTTCTCTTTCACCCACTGTGCTCCATCTTTTTCCTTTCTGTCCTTTTCCGTTGTTTTCTCCATGACCTCTTATCCTCTCCCTCTTTATTTGATCTGTCAGGACCAGAGGATAGTGACCCCCCTCTCGCTGGCCCTGACGTCCCAACACAGAGAGCGTGTGCAGACGGGACTCTCTCTGTTGTTTGAAGCCACACCTCTACCAGACTTCCCTTCTCTGGTGTGAGTCACATGCTGGAAACATTTGTGTATGCTGTATAAAAACATCTCACTAATTGCCAATCAATCTCCAAAAACAAATGCATCTGTTGGCACTTTCACAACATGACAACAGCCATTTTCTACTGGGCGCATCTGTGCTGCGTTCCGGCTGATTAAGCAAGTATGTATGTACAGACAGTACATACATATTTTTTTTCTTTTCTCAAATTATTTAACTTTACAGAATACTTTCTCCTCTTCATGTCTCTAATAAACCTTTAAATGAAACTAACAGAAGGAAAAATACATTTTTGAACTGTTCACAGCTCACGTTTATAGTAAGACATAGCCTTAATATAAACTGAGTAACAAGTAGCCAAAAAAGCAGCATTGTCCTGTGAAACAAAGTATTTGCCTGTTTCCTGCTTTCCATTTATCAAACTATCTTTCTCAAGTCTGGGAGAAAGTATGGCTGCCAACAACGCCTATCGCCAGAGGGAGGCTGAGCTGTCTGTTAAACGCGTTGCAGTGCAGGAAGTCCCGCCTTTCAGCATACTGGACTGCTCCAGTGGTACCAGCAGGAGCGTCCACAGTCTGGTTGACAAGATACAGAACGGCTTAGAGGTAATGTGTAGACTTGTGTGTTGGGGACAAATACTGTTGAGTTGTATTGTTGATTTTGTGTGTGATATCAGTAACCCATTTTGTATAAAAACATGTTTAAAATAATAGCTTTAATAAAATACTTTCATATATAGTCGTACTTTAAGGCACAAATGGTACACAAATGTGTACATAAAAGAAGTTGGAAGAAACCTTCTATATTTTCATTGTGCCAAACAGCATGGTGAAACTTAAAATTAAGTGATTGCTTCCAGTATGAAAAGCATGTTTCATGATGTCCTTTTGTTGTCCTTAGCTGCAGGAACAGGTGAAGGACTCGCATGTGTCGGAGATCATCGATGTTTATGAACAGAAGCTCTCTGCATTTGCGGTAAGAACGTTTATAAGAAGACAGAGGAGAACTTACTGTGACAAATACTTTTTTTTTTTTTTTTTTATTGCAAAGTTTGTAGTGATTGATGGACAAATAACATTCTTGCTTTGTATCTTAACCCCTCTAATAAATCCTGTCTTTAACAGTTTGTTTGAACTCTGGTCTGTGGTAACATTTGAGGCTCATGTTGTATTTGATTTGTAAATGTATTCTATTGTTCTGTTTCTTTTTCCCCATTGTATTTTGTTCAAACATGGCGCAAAAAAATATTTTATGGAAAAAAAATGAAGTAAGTTATTAGAAAAATGAATCCCATAAAACACCAGCTCAAAAGCTGAACGTCATAGGATTCACAGGGGCGGCTGTGGCTCAGTGGTGGAGTGGATATCTGCCAATCAGGAGGTTGATGGTTTGATCCCTGGCCCTGCAGTCCCATGTCGAAGTGTCCTTGGGCAAGACATTGAACTCCAAGTTGCCACTGATGCTGAATCATCGTGTAAATGTGTGTGTGTGTGTGTGTGAGTGTTTATCTGATCAGGTGGCACCTTGTACGGCAGCCTCGGCCCCAGTGTGTGAATGTTTGTCAGAGCACAAACATTGAGATTGATTTTAGAGTTATTACAGTTGTGGGTTAATCTGCTAAACATGTTTTTGGCTCCAATTGCCTTTAACAGTAATGTGTCTTTGGGTCTCCACGTCAGTCTAAGGAGAGTCGTCTGCAGGACTTGTTGGATGCGAAGGCTCTGGCTCTCTCTCAGGCCGACCGTTTAATCGCTCAGTACCGCTTCCAGCGAGCTCAAGCTGAGGCTGAGGTAACACACACACACACACACACACACACACACACACACACACACACACACACACACACACACACACACAGGGCTCCAGTCATATGGCTGAAGTTATTCTTTTCCTACTATATTAGCTAAACACTATGGTGCTGGTAACAGACAATCTTTAGAAGTTTTAATCATTTAAGTTACTTATCAAGCAAAAAAAGCGAACCATTTACTGTTTATTTACCTTTTAATTCTATTTTATTTTTGTATATACATAAAATGCAGGGCTGGTAGAGTCAAGTCAGCCTCACCATCCCCTGCCTATGATGAATTATTCTCTCTCTGTTTCTTTACCTGTAGGCCTGTAAGCTGGGCTGCCTGCTAAAGGAGGCGGAGCGACGTCGGGAGGATCTGCAGGGCGAGCTGAGCAGCCAGGTGCTGGAGGTGGAGCGGTCCAAGGCCGACATGGAGGAGCTGCTGCAGCACAACGCCCGGCTGCAGCAGGACTCAGAGGAACACCAGGCCCTGAAAGGAGCCTACAACAGCCTGCTCAACAGGTCAGAGGCAGGATAGACACAAGAAACACACAACAGATTCATGTACATTCTGTGTTACTGCAGGTCTTGAAAAACAAACAAAACCACGAAATTTTGCTCCTTCAAAAAAGGCCTCAGAAAGTATTATAGAATGTCTTCATTTGCATCAATAAAGTTCTGTTGATTTTAGCAAAATCTTTAATTGGTTAATCCATCTATCAATTTTCTACTACTTATCTGGATCCCGTTAATCGATTAATAACCGTTACATACAGTATACAGCTGGGAAGTACTGAAAAAATAAGTGTGATATAAATATTAATAAATTCATTCTCCCAATAAATAATTTTAAGCATTATCGTCCATACTCAGTCATTCTTGAGCATTCAACCATGATAAAGGTATGACATTGCATTTTATGTGTTTAAAAAATAAAGTCTTCAATTTAATTTGGTAAATACAAACTCTGAAATCTAGAGCTGTCTTTGAGTAAAGAAATTCTAAGTCCACTAACACTCAAATGGTTCTAATCGATTAGTTGATATAGTCGACAGATCGGTAAAAAAGGAGTTTCACCACAAACAATCATGCAAAATATCCCTTTAAATCTTGTTTTTATTGCAAACTTGCTCATAAGTTTCTTCATTATGTCATTTAGCATGAAAAAGGATATACAAATGACTAATCGACTGAAGAAATCTGTCAATTAAGACCTAAAGCACAGATTAGTCGACCAAATGACTTAAGAGGAGGCAGCCCAACTGAATGTAGGCACTCTGAGGCTTCAGCACCGAGTGTGCAGGTTTACAGCGATGTACAGTCATTTTTTTAGTGTGTAACAGGTCGATCTCTGCAGGTTCAATGAGAGCGAGCGGCTGCTGAAGGAGCTGCAGACGGCTCACATCTCGCTCACCAAGCAGAACGACACTCTGAGGAAGAACCATGAAGCATTGCAACTGCAGCACGAAAAGTAATCCCCACACACCTGAATCTTATCTCTGCTTTTCTCTTTTGCATAAATACCGCAGGAAGCGAACTTTTGACACTTCAGTCATCAGTTGCAATGAAAGGTTCAGAACTAGACTTGGTAAACTCAGCATGATCTGCCGCAGATTTGATTTCTCCCTGCAGCTCAAGCTGGAAACCTGTACATTTATCTATCCTCAACTGTTTTAAATTCATGCTATGGAGTAGAACTGCTGGATGGGAACCTGTGGTTTCTTTCTGTAGATGGGAAAGACATTGTTTTATTTCTCATGTAATAAACTTTTATTCAACATGGCGTCCACCAAAGCGCAGCAACCCGTTGATGCCGCTGTTGTTGCTAGATCACCCGGATCGTTGGTCTGATTGGTTGAAGGATTATCCAGTTGCGTACAGTCATTTGAACTATGCTCGTTGATCACGGCTCTTGTGCAGTAGAAAATACAGAGCAGACTCCCCAGACTAATGTTTAATCTTAAAAGTTTGAGCTTGGTCTGGTGATATCCAGACTAGTCCAGAACAGAACCTTCTTTAAATTGTGTCTGTGTGTTTCTCAGGATGGCGTCGGTGTTGGAGGAGAGAGAGGAGGTGATCAGATCCCTCCGTTTCGATCTACAGCAGAAGAACAGCGACATCACAGGTTGGTCGGACGTCAACATCAGTCAGCCTGTGAATCTGCGTGTGCAGAGCTGTCTTTAATTTTGTAGAGCTTCTGGGATTCATTTGGTGTGTTGGTTCATTTTTAACTGAAGACTGAAGAAGACACTGTTCACACACTGCTCCAAACAGCTCTATTGTAGTCCAGCCTTTCCTTCCGGGATAAACGTGCGTCACTTTGTAACACGCGTTATAATGCTCGCCTAGCTGCTAGCGTGGCACACCCTCATACTCTGCTTCTGACTGGCTAGTAGTCCATACCTAGCTACTGCGCATGTGCTACTCCCAAAGATGGAACATAAGTGAGATGTCTCACTCTGTAGCTAAAACAGAGAGCTCAACACACAGGGTGACAAGAGGAGCTCCAGCAATGTGGAGTACAACACAAATATGTTGTTTTTTGAAAATGTAACCATATAAACCTTGCTGGTATAACCTCTAAATACAGTTATGAACCTAAACATGAGCATTATATGAGCACTTTAAAATGATGACCTTATAGGAATATATCTCTTTTCTCTAAATTCACTTTACCTTATGGACCAATGGTGCACTTTTTGGACTGCTGATGCCCTGAAATACTTGTCCCTTTGATTGTTTTTAAAGACCTGATTTTATTTCCTGTTCTATATTTAAACCTTATTTTTCTTTTTTAATCATAGGCTAATGAATTAATGCCCCTGTCATACTGCTGGTCCTGAGAGTAAATTTCATTCTCGGGGTGTCTACCATGCTAAATGACAATAAATTGAAATATCTAGATGAAAATAAGAGAGGCAAAGGTCATATGAAAGCTTTTGCAGTATTGGAGAGTCCTTTCATTAATTAAAGCCACACAAAATTGGGCTTTTTTATTTTATTGTGTTATATTACCAAAATAACTATTTCAATAACAAAGGTCAGACTATAGCTACAACACTGAGGTTGTATTGTGGAGAATGTGTCTTTGTTGCAGAACACTAAAACTCCTTTGTTCCTGCAGGTATTTTCCCAGGAAACAGGTGGAGATTTGGGGAATAAATCCTGGTAAATCCTGGGACTCCACTAAGTTCTTTGTCTCGTTATCGTCAGGTCTGCGCGGGGAACTGCGTGCCCAGGAGGAGAAGGTGAAGGAGAAGGATCAAGAGAGGAGAGAACTGGAGGAGACGGTGGATGTTTTGAGGAAGGAGCTGAACAAGACGGAGCAGGCCAGGAAGGATGCCAGCATCAAGGTGATGAAGACCACATTTGAAAACATGAAATGGTTCATCAGATGTTCTGGTGACACCTACAGTTCAACACTTTAACTGACATCTTTGTCCATTTATTAGTGTTACAGGGTTTCTCTGTATTTGGTTTAGATTCTGTTTTTTTCTCTCTTACAAACAAGGTTTGTAGGTCATATTTTCTGGCTTTATGAATCTGTTATTTGTTCCCAACAAACTATCAAACAACTATCTGAATAAACATAACACCAAAGAAGAAGAAAAAACACTGCAAAGTTTGAATATATTTCATCAAACATAGTTGGTTCAAATTAGCAAAGTTTTAGTTTGCTTTGAGCAAGAGAAATAAATAAAATGTTAAACATCAAAACTGACTCACTAAACTCACTGCTTACTAAAACAAAACAAAGAAAATAACACAGAATCCGGAAAATGGCTGAAGAAGGACAAACCATCTATAAATGAGTGGATTGATATAATCTATAATATATATGTTATGGAAAGAATTACTTTCAAACTACGGAACCAAGCTGACTTTTTTGAAGAGAACTGGTCAAAATGGTTGAGCTATGTGTCTTCTGTAAGACCTGATTTCATATAAACCATCAAAATAAGGTTGAAATTCTTTAAATAAGAAATGTCTTTTCCCTATCCATGTGCAGTATCTTTATAATTTTACTTGGTGATGTGCTTGGGTTCAGTTGCTGTTTTACTTGGTGCTCAACTTCCTCCCTCATCATGCTGAATCCTACATCAAGAATCCCCTTTATTTTTATTTTTTATTTTTTTTGTTATGTTGTATGTTCCGTGCCCAGAAGGCACATGCTATATGTTTATGTTAAAAGAAAACCAATAAAAAGTAAATTTAAAAAAAAAAAAGAATAACACAGAAAAGCAATGTTAAGTAAAAAAAAAGCTCAAAGTTAAAATAGTAAATAAGAATATGTCTAAAGAAAGAAAACACAGAAGAACCTCCAGTAATGTAAAATGTAAAATAAGTTACAAAAAAATCAAGACAATATTAAGAAAAATATTTTAATTTTCTTTTATCTGCATTCAAAGTTGGGACTTAAAGGCCACAAGGTTTGTTATGATATGTAATGTCAGATGTTCACCATGTCGGGTCAGACTACTCAGATAAATCCTATCTGGACACAAAGCTGTAGATTTAAAGTCTGTTTCCTGTTTTGCAGGCGTCGTCCCTGGAGCTCCAGAAGAGTCAGCTGGAGACGAAGCTGAAGCAGAAGGAGGACGAGCTGAACAAACACTCCTCGATGATCGCCATGATCCACAGCCTCAGCAGCGGCAAGTTGAAGAGCGACGTCAACCTGTCGCTGTGAGGAGCGCACAGCCATGCAGATGAGTGACAAACACAAATCATAGACTTAAAAAATGGATTCGACAAGGATATGAATTTTTTTTTAAACTTAGTGACTTAATTTTAATGTCATATTGTAATCTTTGTATGTGTTTTTATTGTTTGGTAAATAAATGATGGATCTGTATTCGTACTGGATTCCTGATCCAGATCAAATGTATGTGTGTGATAGTGAGTCCGAGCTGATTTAATTTAATATCAAATTAAATTTGTGTAGGTTACATGCAAACTGGAGCCAGTCATTCTTTAAATTACATTCATTTTAGATTAGATTAGATTCAACTTTATTGTCATTACACACAGGTACAAGGCATCGAAATGCAGTTTGGGTCTAACCAGAAGTGCAATAGCAGCAAGTACAGGATATACAATGGTTTAATCCCATATGTTGCTTTAGCTTCATTTTGTACAGTTGAAATTACTTCTTTTTTTCTTTTTCTTTTCTTTTCAAATGACTTAAATTAAACATCAATCATTGATTTCAAATATATGGATCTGCTTTGGTTTAAAACTACAGAACACCACGTTTTGAAATCGCTTTCTTAAAGGTGCACTAAGCAGTGTTGGGTGATGTTGCTTCTTGTTGACGTTCAAAGTATTTTCAAACAAAACTGAGACTAGCTCGCCCCTCCCTCCCTCCTCATCCCATCCCCTTCCCCTTTCTTCCGCGCACTAACCCAACCACCACCCCAAAATCCTTCTTCGTTATTGGATGGAACACTGTTTCTGTCCGTTTCAGGAAGGAGGTTTAACTAACTCTGAGGCTAACCCTGATTTCTGAGTAGATTTTCCCTGAGAGGGGAAACCCTGAGTTGTCAGTTCCACAGCAGCAGATTTGAGTTGGTTCAATCAACTCAGAGTAGGTTGACTCAGAGTTAAGCGCGTGCACTACCAAAAGGCAGCATGAATGGAGCCATGATACTACATTTCACCATGGCAACAACCACAAACTGGTCGGTGGAATTACTCATGTGCATATACAGTGAGTTTGAACATGTATTTAGTTAAAAAAAAATAAAAATAAAAAGTAAAGTCTGCGAAAATTGGTGTGGCCGAAAATTGCTGCTCGAGTCAATACGTAAGCTCTAATATAGTGTATTAATTTGATATTTAATCACAGGTAATCTATAATATTACTGGTGAAAACTAGAATGGTAGTAGGCTACACCTATCATTTCATTTAGGTGCAATCCTGCGGGCAAAAAAAGGAAACTAGGCTGCTACTAATCCCATTCTGAGGTTGCAGCGCCATTATTAACAGAATTATTTTTTTCTTTTTAATGTCTCTTACTGGTTTGTGTTCAGGCAACTCTACACACACGTTTTTCAGAGCGAGTCACACTCTTCTGACGGCGCTTTGCTATACAGTGGCTTTACTAATATGCTCCGCATCAGCAGTGTTATAAATAAAATCTAATGCAACAAAACGAATGTGCTGGGATGTAAAAGCATACACAATGGATGACGTCAGAGATATGAGGACGGATAAGGTTGTGTAGACTACATACTGTAGGCTAACTGACTGGGAAGAAAAACAATATGCTCAAATAGGTAGTTATCTGGAAATGAAAATGCATAGTCAGGTCCTCAATATCTCCCGACGTACAGTATGTTTAACTCCCTGCGAAGTAGCCTACAGCTTCTTCATCAACGGGATTGTTGACAAAAGGAAATGCCATGTTCAAGGAAAAAAGTGTTTTATGGTCTGCCTAACATGGTTAATAAACATGTTTTTTTTTTAATCCATGCAGATAACAAACTGCGCTAAAATGCTTCGATACAGACTGAATGAATGAGGAAATGAAAGAGCGGCATGTCAAAGGGAGAGAAAGTTGAGTTTTCTTGAAGAAAATCTGCTCCCGACCAGGTTAGGGTCACAGACTCAGTTACCATAGTAACTGACTCTGAGGTTAAGTTACCTCTCTTTCTGAAACGGGCTGGAGTTAGCCCTCTCTCTCTCTTTCTCGGGTTTGATTTACACTACTTCCCTTTATGAAACAGAAAATCCAGAGTGTCCCTCATCTCAGGGTTAACAAACCAAGTTTTCACTAAACCTGCTTTCTGAAACAGACCCCAGGTTGGCCGGTTTGTTTTTGTTGCCGTTTGTAGAGCCTGGGTTGTCTACAGAGACCACGTTTTTATTTTTATTTTTTACAGTGTGTTCAAGGGACAGGCAGCTACCAGATAGTGAGATGTTTGCTGTGTGTGACAAAAATGTAGCCTAAAAAACGTGTGACATTGCTTAGAGCACTTTTATCTGTAAATATACAGTATATATATTTACTGTTAAGTAAGTAATACGAGATGTTAGATTTAGACATTCAGTGGATTATATGGGATTAGATAGGTTTGTGAAGTTTACCCATTTAGTAAAAAAACTGCTGCTGACATTAAAAATAAAATCCAATAACTTCCTAAAACTGTAAGTGCTTTTTCAACATAACTGAGTCAACCTGAATATAGGTAATCCTGTCATCATGCTCCATGGATTCAACAGATTTCCCTTCACAGGTGCTTTTTACTTCTTTTTAATGAAATTCTTTAAGTCTCCCTCTATTAAAAAAATAGGTTTTTCTCATGGTACTTCCCTTTAATGTTAGATCACGGTGCAGAATTATGTGTACAGCGTTTGTCTTCACATTCATCTTCTTGAGGAGAGTTTTAACTTATATCTCAGTTTAAAGCGTAGACATCGATGCTTTATTCCGAGACATCACAACTACTTTGGAAGCCACCGATACTTGAGTAGAATTTTAATTGTAAGCTCATTTTTGTAAGCTCATCACAATGTAATTACTCAAAGCAGATACATTTTACATCTCCTCAAGCACATGTTTTTAAAATAATTTAAACATGTTCCTGTATTGTAATTTATTTGTACTACAATGTAATATTTTTTTTTAAGTTTTAAAGTTGAAAGGTTTTTTGTAGTTACCTTGGATGATATTTCTCTCATTTCTTATGACGAAATATCTTCTTTTTGAAAAAGGTTTAATTGGAGTCTACATACCAAGTTAGAAATATTTGTTATGATGTCGTTACTGTATCTGACCTACATCCTCTTTCCCGAATACACACACACACACACTCTTTCTCTCTCTCTCTGTGTGTTTTCTATTTTCTGCTGTGTTTCTGCAGCTGCTGCCTGTCCGTCACTCTAACTGTTGGCAGAAGGTCGGTGGCTTAAAGCACTCAGCCTTCTTCTCACCACCAGTCAGCCATGAAGCTTCAGGGTGCAGCACTGAGCTCCGTGTTCCTGCTCGCTCTGCTCTCGTCTGGTGAGTTACCATTTTAAAATTTCACCCAAAGACTTTAACTTGTGTAGTAAAACTTCTGTTATCCAAAGTTTGAGGGAGCTAAATTTCCACAGACGTTCGTTTTGACAGCCCAAACTGACTTTTTGTAGTATTACAGCAGCAAATGTTTGGCGTTAGTTGTTAATATTTCTATTCATTGTATTTTTTAATGCTTTAACAAACCATTCACTGTGTTTTTCCCCCTCTCAGTTATTTGCTTACAAGGTTAAAAAAACAAAACGCTTGTAACGCAGGGCACTACATCTCGCAGTTGAAAAGTTTTTGAAGCTCTTCTCAGTGAAGAGCTTCATAAACTCTGGGAGTCATTAGTCGATCAATCATTTAGTCAATCAACAAAATGAATCGGCAATGATTGAAGTGAATCGTTTTTAGCTTAATTGGTTTCAGTGTCTCAAAGATATTTAATAGTTTTTTATAATAGTAATAACAAAGCAAGCATTTGAACACGTCAACTTGGGCTTTAGGAATTTTTGACATGCATTTTTATAAAACTATTTTATGAGAATTGTTAGTTGCAGCGCTTCATTAGCCCTTTCAATGAAGAAGAAGTTTTTATAAATAAATAAAAAGAATGAAATTGCGAGACAAAATCTAAACAATAAGTGTTACTTTATTGTAGCTTTCTGGAACGTCTGTCTTATCAGTAAATAAATAAACATGGCTGTGTGGTAAACTAGAAGTGTTCAGAGGGGAAATGTCTGCCAGTTATTCGCAGTGTGGTAGGTGGTATTACAGCAGTAGTGTCGTCTTTTGAACACAGAGCAGCTGCTGTGATACCCTGAAATATGATCGGCATGAAAGTTTTCACACACTCTCGGACACTGTTTGTCTTTTTGTGTTTAAATGATAGAGCTGTGGCCTTGAAAACATGAAAAAATAATATATATATACACTACCGGTCGAAAGTTTGGGGTCAATTAGAAATCCCATTGCACTCCATTGTAGACAGAATGCCAGCTGAGATCAGTTGCATTGTTTTTTTTAACCAGGGCAGTAATCAGATTACATTATGTGCTTACATAATAGTAAAATGGTTCTCCAATGTTTTTCTAGTTTTTTATTTTTAAATGATAGATTAGTACACAGAATGTGCCTTTGGAACATTGGATGAATGGTTGCTGGTAATGGGCAATGTAGAAATCGCATTAAAGATCAGCCCCCCCACCCAAATTAGCAGGTATTCTGTCTATAATGGAGTGGTATGGAAATGTATAAGTGACCCCAGTGTATATATATATATATATATATCTGTTTGTGTATGTGTATCTCAGAGTGCTGGGGCAGGAATGAGGAGGAGCGTCTGATCAACTACCTGATAAAAGAGAAAGGATACAACAAAGAGCTTCGTCCCGTTGAGAAGCAGCAGGAAGCCGTCGACGTTTACCTCGCACTCACACTCTCTAACCTCATCTCTCTGGTACAGACCTAAAAGTGTGCGTGATTGTGTGTATATGGTTTGCTAGAACAGTTCACCTTTTGAAGTGAAGCTCAACATGTACCTTGGCTGGGTATCCTTGAGACATTTCGGATACTCCAGAAAAATACATTTATTTTTTTCACTGTGAGAGTAAGCATATCCTTTTTTGTAGTTTAAAACATTTTTTGATACTCCAGTTTCTCAGTTTGTTCTTTATTTGTAGAAAGAAGTCACCGAGACTCTGCTGACCAACGTATGGATAGATCATGTAAGTAAATGTTACTTTTTCCCTTTACATTGACTATTTTTCCTGCATGATTTATCTCCAATAACTATCTATGTGTGTGTCTGCTGATAGACTTGGACGGACTACCGGCTGTCGTGGAATGCGACAGAGTTTGACGGCATCGAGATGCTTCGTCTGCCAACCAACATGGTTTGGCTGCCAGAGATTGTGTTGGAAAACAAGTGAGATTCCTTGTTTTTTTTCATGTGTGGAAAGAAATCTTTCCAAATCTTTAATAAACACAATGTCATTCTGTCATAAAGCTATGATAGTGTTACTTTTGGAAAACTAAACTTGCATTGAGAAGTACTTGTTTTACTCTTTTTATATTTCAAACCCAGAATAATCAAGGGATTTTGGCACATTTGTAAAACTGGCTTGGCTGAAATGTTTAATAACAAATGGAACTGAAGAAAATGCAAGAGGGGTAAAAATGTGTGATTTTATTTACGTAAAAAACTACAAACTGGGGGAAGCAGTGCTTCTGCATATAAAACTCTGCTTTGTGGTGTGCCCCAAGGTTCAATCCTTGGTCCTCTTCTGTTTGCCTTGTATATACTTCTTCTTGGCAGGTAATAAAAGCTTTCGATCATGTCATATGTGTCATAATCCTACCGTTTTTCTCTGGCTGGCAGTAACGACGCCCAGTTCCAGGTGGCCTACTACAGTAACGTACTGGTGGATTCTAATGGTCTCTGCTACTGGTTACCTCCCGCCATCTTCCGCTCCTCTTGCTCCATCAACGTCAACTACTTCCCCTTCGACTGGCAGAACTGCACGCTTAAATTCACGTAAGGTGCTTAAACCAGACAATGTGTACTGTCTGGTGAACAGCTTTACTGTATATAAAGACTGTAGTGCATTTAAGGGACTGATGAACTTGTCTGAAATAGGACACTTGGAAAATCTAAAATATGTTATATTAAGAAAAAAACCTACCATGTTTAGACATTTACTTTGTGTCCAAATATCATTTAAATACTTAATTTATGGAATCTGCTTTCTCTAATTATGACTGTATTTGGATTATAGTTGTCAAAAAAAGTATTTTATACGATGATGTGGTTTTTAAAATATTCCAGAGATGCAATAACAGGTTACAGATCAGAATAATGACGTGTGAGCATACTTACTGAGAGAAAATCAGGATTCAGATGTTGATTGTTTGATCATAAAGGAAAGTTGAGCTTCTAAACCATGAGTTAAGAGCTTACAGCAAGATGAAAGCAAGAAGGTGTAAACCAATACTTTTTAACACAGAACTCACAAATAACCCTATGATAGTTTTGATCAACTTCAGACGTTTGTGCAGCTAAAAAAAACTGTTTTTCATGCTCACGTGTAGGTTTTTGTAGTTAAGGTCTTCCTCGGGATATTGCTCATCAATTTTGATTTTAAACTCTGTTTCCCTGTTGCTTTGCAGCTCTCTGACTTACAACGCCAAAGAGATCAGGATGCTGCTGAAGGAAGAAGAAGACGAAACCAGCAAATGGACGGTGGAGTGGATCATCACTGACCCTGCTAGCTTTACGGGTTAGTGTCCCCCTAATTTCTCACTCATATTTTAAGATTGCAGGATGTTTAACTGTTTTTATTGATGCGTCAGATTGCAGAATGCAACTAACATTCGATCCTCATCATGTTACACTGGGCTAAAATAAATAAATGTTAGCATGTAGGTGTGGGGGTGCAAAAGTAATTAATAAGAAAGTTTCCAATGTATTTTTAATAGGTTTGATGTTTATAAAAACATCTGCACATCACAACAAGTTTCTGATACCTTTCACCTTTGAAGTAATACCACACCAATTTAGTGTAGAGCAGATGTGTCCTAAAAGGTTCACTGTACACAGAATAAACCCTTTGATTTATGGAAGACATAGGACATTTTTGCCTCATTTGTGTATGGGATCTATTAACAAAAGCTGTGTTTAAATTTTCATTCATCCAACAGTTTTGTTTCTGGTATATAAAACCCTCATTTGCTGCTACGATGGGTGTAAAGTTATGTGGAAGAGTCGGGGCCCTAGCCAGACTTTTAAAAAATAATGACGTCATGAGCTCAACCCACCATCCCTTAGAAATATTTGACTCAACATTTCTGTAAACATTATCTCCCTTCATGAAGGTCTAAATGCAGTTTTCAAGAATTCTCCACGGTAACAGGAATACAATTTGCCATATTTCCCTTTTATTTCATTTGAATTAAACAGAACATTTTTGTCACTTGTAGATAATGACTTTAAAGTTAATCTACTTTAAACAAACAAGAAACTTCCTTTCAGGTTGTTAAATATCTCTATTTCCAGACTCAATATTGAGGACATGCCCTCTGTGAAACATCAATTATAGTAGAGTATATCCGTCTTAATGATCTGAACCTCATTCTCCGTCTGTGTCCTGTCATTTACGTTGTTTGCCGCGCTGGTTTTCGACAGAGAATGGTGAGTGGGAGATCATCCACCGGCCAGCAAAGAGAAACACCTACAAGCACATTCCCATGGAGAGCAACAAGCACCAGGACATCACCTTCTACCTGATCATCAAACGCAAACCTCTCTTCTACATCGTCAACATCATCATTCCCTGTGTGCTCATCTCCTTCCTGGCCTCGCTCGTCTACTACCTGCCCGCTGACAGTCAGTGCACATTTTCATTTTTTAACTTACCTCTATGAGAACATGAATGGAATTTTGTTTCATTATGAGGAAAATATTTTTCTTTTTTGTACTATTGACCTTTTTAAGGATACACAAATCTTTATTTTTTTTCATTATTTGAGCATCTATGAGCAACTCTATTTGAGCTTATTACGATAGTATGTTTTTAGACTAGCTTAGATTAATTAACGTTGCATTTACAGTATCACACATTAACTGTAAATGCTGACTGCTGCAGAGACAGGAACTTAAATCGGAAATGCGCTGACCTTTGGTTTGACATTTTGCATGTGATTGAAACTCCCACCCTTGTTTTACCAAAAGAGCATCTTTCTTTTCTTCCCAGTTTTTCTTTTTATTGCAAAATATGTTATTTAGATTTCCCTATATCATATACACTTTGCACACAAAACAAAGAACCACAATCCTAACTAGAAAACAAAACACACTTTAATTCAACATATAAAACAAACAAGTTCAACCTCAGTATCTTCATATCATATCAGCTCAATTTAAAGGAAACGCATGAAATATAAACATTAATGTACGTCACATATAAGACTTCTGTCTGTCTGTCTGTCTGTCTGTCTGTCTGTCTGTCTGTGTAGGTGGTGAGAAGATGACTTTGTCCATCTCGGTGCTGCTGGCTCAGTCTGTCTTCCTGCTGCTGATCTCTCAAAGGCTGCCGGAGACTTCTATGTCTGTTCCACTTATTGTCAAGTAAGTAACACACACACAAAATGGGTAAGAAGGCCATAAATGAATGCAGTACTACACACAGTACAAGAGCTCTCCTGTATTTCTCAACAAAATTTAAGTCATCTTTGAATGCGTGTGTTTCAGATATTTGATGTTCATCATGGTGTTGGTGACGATCGTGGTGTTGAACTGTGTGGTTGTCCTGAACCTGCACTTCAGGACACCGAGCACACACGTCATGTCAGACTGGACCAAGAAGGTAACACACACACACACACACACACACACACACACACACACACACACACACACACACACACACACACACACACACACTCACTCACTCATACACCCAACATCAGACACACACATACTCCAATGTGTGTGAACTGTAGTTTTTGTAATTGCACATGATAACTTTAAACCTGCTTCTCCAGTTCTTCCTCGAGCGGCTGCCCCGCATCCTGCGTATGTCCCAGCCCTCAGAGCCGGAGCCTTACTGGGACGGAGCGTTGCCAAGGCGATCCAGCTCGGTGGGCTACATCGCCTCGGCGGAGGAGTACTACAGCGTCAAGTCCCGCAGTGAGCTGATGTTTGAGAAACAGTCGGAGAGGCACGGACTGACGGCAAGAGCCACACACGCAGCAAGTACGTCCAATAATATCAATAAATACTTTTTTTTTATATAGATATTTTTTGGGGCATTTTGGCCTTTAATTGATAGGACAGTTGTAGACAAAACTATTCGCCTGATTCTTTTATTATTTTTCTGATCATTTTATTTTTATTAGTTATTTGATGCTATAAAAATGGGCTGAAACATCATGATTGACAACTGGGATTGACTTGTGATTGGTCAGGCCGTGTATGGGCGGGACTACATACCGCAGCTCCCGGTCACTACTGCATGCTTCTCATGTTGCTTATTTGATAGCTCCTCGACTCCTCAGTCCTCGGCTGAACCAGAAGTTGTTCTATCCCTCCTCGGTGAAGGCCGCCTCTAAGAGCTATAGGCCAGGGTACACGATGGCAGCCTTCATGAGAGCCGTGCAGCTGAAGGAGTTGCTAAGGGAGGAAGGGAGGCATGTGGAGGAGTCAAGGAAGCAATTTAAGCAACCAGAGAAGCACCTTCTGGCTTCAAATTGCAAGATAGCAGCACTCGTGACTTGGGTTTTTTTGGATCACTTTTGTACAGCAGGAGGAAGTGAAATCGCGTTGTTCATCCTAATTAAATCCCCTGTGTGAAATAGGACATGCCTTGGCAGAGCACAGCGCTCTGAGTTCCTTTTTAGTATTAATGTATTTCAAATCATGTTGTTTGTTGATACAGTTGGTTCTTATCTTTGTCCTGTGTTGTCTTTGCCTTGAAGCCAAAGATACATTTCCTCAACATGGACAATAAAGTCCCTAACTACAATTTGAAACATAATCATAATTTGATATAGAAACAACAAGTAAACCCAGACAGTTAAAAGAAATCTCACTTTTCAACCACATTAAGTATAGTTTTAACCTTGACTTCCTCTCTGAGCTTCCCCAGTTGTCTTCCTTATTCTCCCGCTCTCGGTGTAGTTGTAAAGCCGCAGGAAGACGGCGGTGTGACCGATCAGCTGTATGCGGAGATCAAGCCGGCTGTGGACGGAGCAAATTACATCATCAAACACATGCGCAACAAGAACGACTACAACGAGGTGAGACGGAGAGAAAGACGGGATGATGTATTGCAGAGAACATAAGGGAAGGGTTTTTAAATATTTAATAACTTCCTGTGTTTTAACATCCCTCTCTTGCCATTCTTTTATAAACTTTATTACATTTAAGCCCATTGTTTTTATGATCCCTATGGTTGTATTTTATTGTGAAACCTTGTTGAAAAAAGTGCAATATAAATAAAGTTTTTAAGCTTTTAATTATTATGCTGGAAAGTAATAAATGGCACACTATTTTAGCAAATGAGATTCACTTTTGAGGTCTCTCTTTCCTTCTTTTCCACCTGTCTCTGTACTTCTCTCTCATCACAGGAGAAAGATAACTGGAGCGGCATTGCTCGTACGGTGGACCGCCTCTGTCTCTTCCTGGTTACCCCGGTGATGACCATCGGCACCATCATCATCTTCCTGATGGGAATCTGTAACCACCCTCCTCACCTGCCCTTCAAAGGAGACCCGCACGACTACAGAGAGGAAAACCCACGCCTGCTGTGACACACACACACACACACACACACACACACACACACACACACTCTGCTTTGTTGCTTTTTAATTATTTTTGTTTGACAACCAGGTACATGGATGTGTGTTTTTTCTTCACTTGAGTTTGAAGTGAATAACTAAATCAGTATAATGCTATTTAAATTATATTTGAGTGGTTTGAATAAACATTTACACTAGGCAGAGATCTTTGATTTTATTTTTGGTTTCTGTTGTCCTATGTGCATTTTAATCAGTTTTAAAAATTATTTCTACAGTTTTCAAAACTCGAATGCCGAAGAGAGTTTTGTTGATGAGAACTGGGCAGAATTTTGAGAAATTAAAAGACACAAATAGCTTAAAAAAAAAAAAAAACATTTTAATCTTTCAGCTGGTGAAAATGTGATTTAAAAAAAAATTGATACCAAACTGTATATAAATACTTTTTAAATAGCATGAATAGCATGAATGACTTGGAAAGAAACTTATGAGCACATCTCTGGTAAACACAAGCTTTATAGTGGAGCTTTTCCATAATTCTTTGTGGAGAAACTCATTTTTACAGATATGTTGATTCAATTGAATTCTGTATTATTTATTTATTTTATTTTATTTTTAATTTTTTTTGGCCATTTTTCGACCTTTTAATTTGATAGGACAGTTGAAGACATTGAAGGGGAGGGGGAGAGAGAGAGGGGGGGGGATGACATGCAATGACCTGCAGCAAAGGGCCGCAGGGCGGAGTCGAGTCCGCTGCGTCTATGTACGGGCGCCCGCTGGACCAACCGGGCGTCCAATGTCTGTGTTATTTATTGTGTAAATTTTGGATACCGTTTATGTTTGGATTATGAAAAACTGTTACAACTCAGGAAACAGGCTTACAATCTTTTTTTTCTATCATGCAACAGACTCAAACCAAATACACACACACACACACACACACACACAGGATAAACAGCCTGATTTCCTGTAAATGGGGAGAGGGGGAGAAAGAGGGGGGAGGAGCAACCGGCTCATGAGAACAGCGAGGGAAGCCTGAAACTGAAAGTTGTTCAGTCGGTTAAGAATTCATCTTAGGTCATTTTGGGTCGACATAACGGAGCCGGAGGGGGGACTGAAGACCGAGGCGGGGTGAGTGATAATGTGTCTGTGTGTGTGTGTGTGTGTGTGTGTGTGTGTGTGTTATTTAACGGTATAAGTTAGTTTTCTCCCTGTTGACTGTAGAGAAAAGGAATGTTAGAATGAACTTAACCCTCATGTTGTCCTCGGTTCAAATTTGACCCGTTTTTAGTTTTTTTATCACAAGAAATGGTCCTTCGAAATAAGATGAAAATGTGAACATTAGACATATCAAATAACTTTGGAAAAACATTAAAAAAAAGCACCCACAACATTGAAAAATGGACAAAAATGTCAGAAAAAGCTAAATTAATGTTTCATGGTTGACGGGAAGACAACACAAGGGATAACAGTTTGATTCATCTAAACAAAGTTGTGATTGGCTGAAATATACATATTTACATACTTATATTTACAATATACACCTGCTGTAACCCGAGACAACAGATTTAAAGACAACTAACCAGGTCTGTCTGGGTGGGTGCGCGTGCACATGTGACTTTTGTGATTCATAGTCAGTGTTCCTGTTTCTTCTCTCGGATTGACTTCAGATCAGAAGATGAGTGAGATGGAGGAAGAGGAGGACGGAGCAGAGTCTCTGGGATCCGGCTGTCTGTCTATGAAGAGCGACCACTCCAAAGAACATCCTCTACTCTTCAGGAATGAACCTGGACCCTCAGACACAAAGTAAGAGACTGTTTTTACCGTCAGCTGACCTGATGAAGATGATGAGGATTGAGGATGAAAAAATTATACTTATGATGAAGATACTGTTTCAAACTAAGAGGGATCTTTTCAAACTTCTGATTGTGTTTCTGCAGCAAAACACGTGAGAGTTTAAGTAAAATAAATAAAAAAATTAAAATAATTTAAAAAATAAAGTTAAAAACAAAAAAAGTTTAAATGTTGGTCAAACGTTGCTGTAAAGATTGGCAATTTGAAAAATGTCCTTCAGAAGAATTTATTTTATTATAATTGTCTCCAAATATTTAGTTGATTTGACTTTTCCTCTAATCAGCTGTTATGACCAACCACTTCTGTTTTTTTGTAGAATATTTGAATGAATGCCTTCATTTGAGAGTTGACAGTAGAAAGTGACTTAAAACAGAGACGCTGGTACATGCTGTGTCTTGGACTGTACTGTCATATTCAGACCACTTCTAATCTCAGTTCAACCCAAACTCACTCAAGCTGTAGTAAAGGACATGATCAGCTCTTCTGTAATGGGGGACTTTTTCTGTCATGGAGCCGCAGAAGGTGTTTGTATTAATAAACAAACTACAGGCAGGTCACTACATGTTTGATAAAACAGTCGGATAGGAAATTCATTTATTAGTGTTTAAGAAAGCAGGAGAGTTGAAATAAAAGGAACATTTTCATTACAGACTGAATTCAAAGGAAACAGTAGCAACACGTTTACTGTTAACATCTGTGCTTTGAAACAGTTTTGGTCAAATCTTGATATTAATCAAATACAATCAACAAATCATTTAGTTATAACAAAATGTTTCACAGAAAGAGGAAGATGAGTGATGTCTCTGAGGAGGAGCAGCCATCCAGATCCAGAACCAGAGCTGGACTACAGACAGATAGTCAGACCTGCACTGTACAAAGTAAGTCTGTACATCTGTCTGATCATGTCTTTGTGTCTGAAAACTTGTTGACATTGACAGTCAGTGACATTTTGTGTGTCATATAGCACAACGGTTTACAGTCATACATTACATTTTAAGTTCACATGAAATTTACTACTTTTATTTTGCTCCAGCGAACATATCTGCATTACTTCTACTGTGTTCTATGAGAGAATATCTGAACCCAAAGGATTACATTCATATTTAATATGTTGATTTATGATAGCGCTCCCTGTCTTTGCATTAACCAATTGGCATGCTGTTTGTTTTCCATCTGTTAGAATGGAGATGAAGAGCTATTAAACTGTAAAGCAGTAAGGTCACAGGTCTTTTATTCTTGCATTCTAGTCCATACAGCATATGTGCTCTGGTTTATTGGCATTTATTTAAACCAATCACAATTGTCATGGGTGGCGCTAAGCTCCGCATGGAGCTACTGCGAAATAGCCTCGGGAAGGAACTTGTTTTGGTGGAACAAGTGTACGTTCAAAAGTTGTTTTGTTGTGCAACAGAAAACTCAGATTGGACAGGTAGTCTAGCTAGCTGTCCGGATTTACCCTGCAGAGATCTGAGGACCAGGTAACCAGAGTCCTCAGATTGGACAGATAGTCTAGATAGCTGTCTGGATTTACCCTGCAGAGATCTGAGGAGGAGGTAACTATAGTCCTCAGAACAGATAGTCTAGCTAGCTGTCTGGATTTACCCTGAGACCTGAGGACCAAACCAGAGTCCTCAGATTGGACAGATAGTCTAGCTAGCTGTCTGGATTTAAAGCTACAGATATCTGAGGACCAGGTAACCATAGTCCTCAGATTGGACAGATAGTCTAGCTAGCTGTCTGGATTTACCCTGCAGAGACCTGAGGACCAGGTAACCATAGTCCTCAGAAATCCAACAGAGTCTAAAATGTCCACACAAAGAAAGCGTAAGGAAACGGACATCGGCAAAAAGACATACATCTGGACTACTTATTGAACTAATGACCAAACACACCACTGAGTAAAAAGGCTCTGCTGACATCTGTTTAAAGCTACAGATAAGTGCTAATTAGCTGTCAGTTGCAGCACATTAAGCAGCTGAAAAACGTACCTGCTGGTATCAACATTGGTCAGTCTAGAGACGCTTAACAGGGTCCTCACTGTCTCACTTCACTGCCTCTGCTAATAAAACACGGCCTGTCCTCAGCCTGTAAACTACAGTTTTGCACTTGTTTACGTTGTCTCTCACAGTTTATCTGTACTGTGTTGTGCTAAGCCATGAATAAATACATTTCCGCTGCAGCCTCACAGCAGGGACAAACCGAGGTGGGCTGTCGTAGCTCTGCTTCGTAGCATGACCAACAGGATCCAACCTGAGATGGTCATCTCCCTCAAAGCAAAGCCTTGTCTGCAGCTAAACTTACATGTGTCTGTGCTAGTGATCAGAGAGAAAGCTCTCTGTACCTTTGTAGCTTCTAAGTACATCTCTGTGGTTTGGAGTTTACTTTCCCTCCTGTGTTCCTGTTTGTACTTTCAGCTTTATTTTACTGTTTACTGATTGCTTTAGTCATGTCAAAAATATGTTAACTTACTGCTGATATGAGCAAACATTTCCTGTTGCTGCTGAGGCTCCGCCTCCTCTGCTGTCAATCAAACATGTAAACCGACACACAGTCAGAGGCCGAGAGACAAAGGAGCACTTCTGAGGTTTCTCTCGAAGAATAAAAAACACTAACAAATGAAATGCTTACTTCAAGAAAGAATAATTGCTTTATAACCTTTACTTTTTATACATTCTATCAATCATCTTTATATTGGTGTAACGCTAGTGAATGTCTGCGTTAACTTTTAACTCGTCGTGATGACATACAAGTACTTTCGGGCCGTGGATAGATTAAGAGCCTCGGAGACAGCTTCGACTGTGTAACTTAGTCCATTTCTTCAATGACACTTCCCCCAGCGTAGAATAACTCAAGACTCATAACAAAACACTCTTCGGGATCTCATCGTATCCCTCCGCCAACCTGTAACTGAATTACAGGCAGGGTAGCCCTACAACATGTTAGATAGCTCCCTTGTTAAATCAAAGAACAGAATACACTATGAAGCTACAATTGATGGAAATATGTGACTTATTTCAGTAACCCTACAAACGGTCATTTGTTAACTAAATATTAACAAAATAAATCTCATCTTACGTTGGTAATAAAAATAATAACCAGATTGTCAACTTTTTTTTTTTTTGGTCTCTCACCTTTGTCTCTTTTCTAGTGAATGCTAGTCAGCATGAACATAAGATTAGTGTGAAGAGGACATGTGAACGTGTTTCTGAAGGACCTGGTAAAACAGGAAGTGAAACATCCCTCAACAGGATCTACACTGCGCTCTACATCATAGACGGATGGAGTGAAGAGGTTAACACCCAACATGAGGTTTGGCAGCTTGAGATAGATTCCAAGATGGAGATCCTCCATGAAACTCCAATCAAGTGCAGCAACATCTTTCAAGCCTTTCCTGACCAACAGAAAACCATCAGAGTCGTCCTGATGATTGGCGTTGCTGGCGTTGGAAAAACCTTCTCAGTGCAGAAGTTCTCTCTGGACTGGGCCGAGGGTTTGGAAAACCAGGATATCAGTCTTGTGATTCCTCTTTCGTTCAGGGAGCTGAACTTGATCAAAGATGAGCAGTACAGTCTTCTCGAGCTGCTCCATGTTTTCCATCCAACATTACAGAACGTCACAGCAGAGCAGATCGCTGGCTCTAAAGTTCTCTTCATCTTTGACGGCCTGGATGAAAGTAGACTTTCATTGGATTACAGCAACGAGGTTGTATCTGATGTCACACAGAAGTCATCGGTCAAGGTACTGTTGACAAACCTCATTGAGGGGAAGCTGCTTCCCTCGGCTCTCGTCTGGATAACTACCCGACCTGCTGCAGCCAATCAGATCCCTCCCGCGTGTGTTGACAGGGTAACAGAAGTACGAGGCTTCACTGATGCCCAGAAGGAGGAGTACTTCAGGAAGAGAGTCTGTGATGAAGAGCTGTCCAGCAGAATCATCTCCCACATCAAGACATCCAGGAGCCTCCACATCATGTGTCTGATCCCAGTCTTCTGCTGGATCACTGCTACAGTTCTGGACCACATGTTGACTACAGACCAGAGAGGAGAGCTGCCCAAGACCCTGACTGACATGTACGCACACTTTCTGCTGGTTCAGACCAAGAGGAAGAAGCAGAAGTATGATGAGGGACACGAGACGAGTCCACAGGAGCTGACGAAGACCGACATGGAAGTTCTTCTGAAGCTGGGGAAGCTGGCGTTTGAACAGCTGGAGAAAGGAAACCTCATGTTCTACCAAGAAGACCTGGAGCGCTGTGGTCTTGATGTCACAGAGGCCTCGCTGTACTCAGGAGTTTGTACAGAGATCTTCAAAAGAGAGAGTGTGATCTTGCAGAAAACCGTCTACTGCTTCGTTCATCTGAGTGTTCAGGAGTTTCTGGCTGCAGTCTACTTCTACCACTGTTACACCAACAAGAACACAGAGGTACTGGAGAAATTCCTGGGGAAAAACTGGAAATCCCAGTTGAGTTCTTTTTACCTGCATAGTGATTCTTACCTGACTGAGGATGATAATGATGGTGACACTGACTCATCCCTGGATGTCTTCCTGAAGAAAGCCATGGAGAAATCCCTGAAGATTAAAAATGGCCACCTGGACCTGTTTATCCGTTTCCTTCATGGCCTCTCTCTGGAGTCCAACCAGAGACTCTTAGGAGGTCTGCTGGGTCAGACAGACAACAGTCCAGAAACCATCCAGAGAGCCATCAACAATCTGAAGGAAATCAAGATGTATGACATCTCTCCTGACAGAAGCATCAACATCTTCCACTGTCTGATGGAGATGAACGACAGCTCAGTCCATCAGGAGATCCAAGGGTTCCTGGAGTCTGAGAACAGATCAGAGAAGAAACTCTCTATGATTGACTGCTCAGCTCTGGCCTACATGCTGCAGATGTCAGAGGAGGTTCTGGATGAGTTAAACCTGCAGAAGTACAACACATCAGAGGAGGGACGACAGAGACTAATTCCAGTTGTGAGGAACTGCAGAAGGGCTATGTAAGTCCAGACGTGATTAACATTTTTGATCAACGTAAAGCTAAAGTTCTCAGTGTTAGGTTGAACATACACACTTTACAGACATGCACAATATAAAATGTACTCTATACACGTTTCCTTAAATAGATTAAACATGATACTTAAAAACATTTGTACATGTTAGACTGTAAATGTTTTGTATCAAAGGCTGTGTAAGGTTGGCAAGTCTGGCACTCAAACTTTCTGATAAAGGACAGACCAGCTTTTTGTTTTATGTTTGAAGTGTAAATTTGATTATATTTAAAATGTTACATTATCTGTCATTACAGACTTTCTCGCTGTCTACTCTCTGAGATTCATTGTGAAGTTCTTGCCTCAGCTCTGAAGTCCAACCCTTCCCATCTGAGAGAGTTGAACCTGACTGACAACAAGCTGCAGGATTCAGGAGTGAAGCAGCTGTGTGCTGGATTGAAGAGTCCACACTGTAGACTGGAGACTCTGAGGTCAGGTCATGTATTGCGTTCACTTATATGTAGTGTATAGCTCCTTATATCTGCTACACACAGCCACACAAACATGAAGACAACAAACATGTTGACCGCACCGGCAGCTGCTGTAGCATTAATTGTAAGCTTTTGCTTTAAAAAATTCAAATAACAAGGCCCAAAACAAATGAAGTGCTGAATGAAAAATATGTGGACTATAGCTGAGGTTGACCTGGACTCCAGCTTAGAGACTTTTGATTTGAGGAGGACTCTAGCTCAGAGACTTTTGATTTGAGGAGGACTCTAGCTCAGAGACTTTTGAGTGTCTCAGTTACCAAATTTAAATCCATAACAGAAGATTTGAATTCTCTTTAATTTACTTGTTTTCTGTTTTTTTTAAAGCACAAATTAGAACAGCAAAGTTTGTCAGTCTGGACTTAGATGGAAACACATCTATATATACATTACATAACTAAAAAAACATCAAAAAGTTGAAAAGAGTCTTTAGTCGTTTTGACCTGTCCCCAATGATAGGTGACACTTTCATGTATATGAAGCTTCAGAAATTGTTGTCATCGTGTTGGGTCAGGTATTTGGAGTTTCCGTTTTCTAAACTTTTCAAAGGAAAGTTAAAAATCAAGGGCAACTGGACTTGATGAAAGGTGACTCAGTGTTTTCAAGCAGAAACATTGTCTTCTAAAGTTATATCATTTATATTATTTTTTTATTCAGATTGAGGGGCTGCAGTTTGTCAGAGAACAGCTGTGCTTCTCTGGCCTCAGCTCTGAAGTCCAACCCTTCCCATCTGAGAGAGCTGGACCTGAGAGACAACAAGCTGCAGGATTCAGGAGTAAAGCAGCTGTGTGCTGGATTGAAGAGTCCACACTGTAGACTGGAGACTCTGAGGTCAGTTCATGTATTGCACTCACATAAATGTAGTGTATATCTACCGACAATTGAATCTACATACCATAAACATATCCATAAAGTTGTAAATTTTCCTTTTGTTCATATTTTCATGTTTATTGTACTATATTTAGTCAGCAGTCACATAAAACCTGTGTTTGTTAAATAAACTGTAGATAATGTCCACTTTTAGTTGTTAAAGTAAATGAATGTTTATAATTTTTGGTAAAAATAAATACCTTCAAACACATCCATAAAGTTGTTTTTCATTTTGTTCAGATTTTCATTTTATTGTCCTCTAATCACAGCCATGAAACCTGTGTTTGCTAAAGCATGTTATTCATTTGTGTTGACATGAATATGTGTATGAATGTTGTGGTGACATTTGGAGGATGACTGTGGAAGGCTGACATGATGAAACCAACATATCTGATTGGATTATAAATGGATTTGTATCTATATAATTTATTCTTTATTCAGATTGATGGACTGCAGTTTGTCAGAAAACAGCTGTGCTTCTCTGGCTTCAGCTTTGAAGTCCTCCAATCTGAGAGAGCTGCAGCTGAGAGACAACAACCTGAAGGATTCAGGAGTGAAGCTGCTGTGTGGTTTTCTGGAGAATCCACGCTGTAAACTGGAGACTCTGAGGTGAGTTCACTGACTCTCTGTTACTTGTATAGTTAAATAAGTTGTACATTTATTCTACTAAATTTAGTGTTTAGTCACAAAAGACTTGTGTTTGTTAAAGAAACTGTAAAAGAAGTCTGCTGTTAGTTGTTAAGCCCAGTTCAGACCAAAGATTGGTGATGAGACAAACTGTGTTAGAAAGTTGCAGGAAAAGTTGCAGCGCTTTGAACCGGCCCGTCTCAGCTTGACTCAAGTCAGCTGATGGTGGCACCTGTGACTCAACCGGACAAGTGTCCAGTGGCTGGTTTTAGAAAGTATCATATGCCAATAGTGAAGTCAGATACTAAACATAGAAATAAAGTGATCCGTAATTTTATTTCTATGTTACAAACAGTCAGCTGGTTAAAATGGAAGAGTTTTGGATGATGATGATGATGGAGGATGTCTGTAGAAGGAGGACATTATGAAGATCTGCAATAACACAATGACAAAGTCACTGTCCTTGATTTAGAGAAAAGCTCATTTCATCAAACCTGAACTAATCTAATTGGATTATAAATGGATTTGAACTGTTAACTGTTTTTACGTAAGAAAGCTTTTTGCACTACTCTTTTCTCGGGCAGGTGCGTAGGATGTGACCAGTAGCAGACCAGTAGCAGACGCAAGCAATTATTTGTTTAGAAAATACAACATTTCGGTCTTAGATCTTTATCATTTTTCTAAATAAGCAATTGTGTAATGGTCAGCGTGTGAATGATTCCTTCTTAACTGTTAACTCTTTTAACATTTATTCTTTTTTCAGATTGATGGACTGTGGTTTGACAGTGATCAGCTGTGATTATCTGGCCTCCGCTCTGAAGTCCAACCCCTCCCATCTGAGGGAGCTGCAATTGAGAGACAACAAGCTGAAGGATTCAGATGTAAAGCTGCTGTGTGATCTTGTGGAGAGTCCACACTGTAGACTGGAGACTCTGAGGTCAGTAGAGGGTTGGAGTCAGTATTGAACTAAACATAGTTTGTATCACAGCAAAGATCTAGTATTTCCTGTAACCCTCCCCCAACCTTCTCAGTGAAGCTGTGAGAGGAGAATGATGTGAGGCTTCAGGGTTGGACAGAAAAACAGACAGACAGAGTGAGAGAGGACAGTCAGCCAATCAGATTCACCAGAAGCTTGTTGTGATCATGTGTTCGATATAATGTGAAGACAACTGGTCATGTTAAAAAAAATGGATTACAGCATCATCAACATTTTCATCAAATTATCCAAATATCAAATCTGATCTCAAAGTGGTTGTTCTCTTATTTGAACACTGGGCAACTGATCACTGGCTCCTTTTTCATAGACCCAGCATTACATTTAGTAACCATGTGGTCTTTATACTGTGCAGAACCCCTGCCCAAGTCCAGTAATCACAGCTGATCTTGTACTGTTCAGCCTTGTGTATTATAAACATTTCAGACCTTTAACATCGTCTGTGCTTTTGTCATTTGTTTTTTCTGAATATTTTAATAACAGACTCTGTATTTACATATTGTTCATGTTATATTTAAAAGTAGACTTAATGCTTAGATGGTTTTTTAACAGCTTTGAACCCAACAGCAGTAAATACATCATAAAGTAATCATTGACTATCTCCCTGTTTTTGCAGTAATTAATTGTTCAGGACTCTCAGCAGGTTTTTTTCCACTAAGTACTTCATTGAAATCTGGTCTGGTCTGTGAGCTTTGAGCTCAGTTGTGTTCACTCCAATACGTTAACATGAGAGCTGAAAAGAAGCAGGCTATGCTACACAGTCGCTCCACTTGTGGTCTGAACAGGACTAAAGTCCCTGCTGGTCTTTATACTGGATGTGTTGCATCATTGATGAAGGGAGTCTCTGTAAAAACTCATTTATCACTTCTGTTGTCTTCTTTTTTCATCAGATGGAAGTGGACTCACTAAGAGTGATCAGGAATGAGGATGTGTTGAGACCTGACGTCGAGTCCACCGGCGTCCCTGTGTATCCCTCTGGATCTAAGAGAGTATCATCATTGTATCTGGACTGCTCTGCTGCTGCTCTGTCCTTCTACACCGTTTCTGCAGACACACTGAGACTCCTCCACTCCTTCGCCTCCACACTCTGCAACCACATCTTCCACCCTCCACCTCCACCTGGGTTTCATTTCCTCTTTATTCATTCAAATATTCAGAACCCAAAGTTCCTCTGCAGATTAATTATTTTCATGAATGTATATTAACACAGTGGTTCCCAAAGTGGGGTCCCTGGATCAGAGGTCCTTGAGTGTGTTCCAAGGGCTCCACAACAAAAATGGGACTCCTTCTTTCATTAACATCTTCACTATTATTCCATCCATAAGTAACACGACAGAATGTATGATAATGGGGTGTCATACACTTTCTATAATAAAACATCTAAAAGGAAAAATCCTATAACATGGGGGACCCTGGGATGGAATTGTATCATAATATATATAATGGGGGCCTGCCGTCTAATTTGTGTAAGTTTAGGGGTCCATCACATGAAAAAGCTTTGCCTTCTGTTGCAGTTCCACTCTGTGGAACAATGGAGCATTGCAAGTAATTCCCACAAATTTCTTAATGACAACAGGAGTTGATTTTGGATGTTTAAAGTTACATTATACCAATACCAGCCATTTCCCATTTAATAACATACATATTTCAAACAGAAGATAAAACCCGAATTAAATCAAAGCTTCACTGAAGTTTCTCAACTGACTACAAACAGATAATGTCTGGACATCAGCACCTTGTGTTTTATTTTGTATATGATGTTAATGTGAACTGATTAACATGCAGACTCTAGTGTATTTCCATTAATTGTGTCTATAAAACAGTTAGACACAGGAAAGGAATCCTAACTCAAATCATGTTTTTTAGTTTATTACAGTTTAATGTGACCCTGCTAGTTTATGGCAAAAACTGAATATGTATGATGTTTCTGCTTTGCTTTCTGTTATTTCTTCTCCTCCATGACAAAATTGTTCTTTATATCGTACATTGCTTTTATTTTGAAATCAGATTGGATATCCATGGTAATTGTCGGTTTTGTGTGATCTGAATGTTTTTTATTGTTTTAGTTGTAGAGGAAACAAGCAGAGTTTATTTATTTTATCTATGTGTAAGTACATTTGTGTCAACCTCATTTTTAAATTAAGTTAGCTAACTTTGTTAGCAAAGAGATTTAGCCAAAGTCAGTATTAACGCTCACTTTGGAGTCTGGGTTTATTTTCCTCCTTTCTCCTTTTGTTACTTTTTGGTCTGTTGGCGCTAATGTTGGTTCATTTAAAATTCATTTACCCAAACAAATGGCATGTAATGTGGACTAACGGTACAAGCTTAGACTCTTGCCTTGATTCACTTCATTACTGTGTGGCTGGGTGAAACTCAATTCTGATTGGCTGCTGCATAAAAAGAATGTAAACAATCATTGGTCCCAATGGCTTTTTAAGCTAATGTTAGCCTCTCTTCTAAAAGTTATTTTTCATAATCATTTTTTAAAACTTAAACGTGTTTTTTTCTGTCCACATTGTCAGATAGTCTTATATCTAATACTGCACTGACAGTAAATCCTGAACACACTTGTAGTAAAGATGAGACTGCAGTTATTTGTCAGCTTAGTATTTCACAGCTACATCTCCCATGAGTCTTTAACAGATTCTCTAACACACCACACACTCTTCACAGTATTCCTCAGGAAGAGGAAACTGCATGTTTGCAAACATGTTGCATTAAGTGCAGGGGTAGGCGGAACAGAGTCTGGTGTATTTTAGTGTCCCAGTTTTTGCCTCTCATGGCTTACCTTTTAAATTACAGTCACAGAGCTAAGCAGCCGATCTTCTGAGGAGCTTTGAAACCCCCAAAAGTCATCTGGCAACACTTAAAGCTCTTCTGAAGGTATTTCCAGGCTCCACAAAGACGCTTCTGAACATCTGGATGAGAAAAATATTCTGTTTGTTGAAAAAGATGTTTAACCACTTTCCTAACACAAGACTGTATTTCCAAATCCAGATTGGTGGAAATTACCTTTCCTGTCTTTAGCTGTCCTGTCTATTAAAGGCTAAAAAAAACAACCAAAAACTCATCTTTAAAAAAATAATAACATTATTTTGTATGATTTGTATGAGATTTGATATAGTTTGTCATTGTATAACATACAGAATAATTTTAGCCTCACGATCAAAGAAAACGAGCGAAAAAAATCTAAATATATTTATGTGATTTCTACATTAAGATGGCAAACAAGAGAAAAGCGATTTTCTTATAAACCCATCATGTGTTTTGGAAAGTGAAAGTGTTCACCAGTTGACACTCAATTTTGAGACGACAGAACACCGCAAGAGGAGGCAGGGTGAGTGTTAATCCAACATTTTCATTATTTTACTGTCAACGTTTCCGAGTCAGTTTTCACTCTGTGGACTGTAGATGAAAGAAATGTTATTAAAATGAACAGCTTGATTTATCTGTAAACCCAAAGTACATATTAGTACTTTTACTAATTCCCACATCCCCAGGCTTCTGCATCTTTTATTTTTATTTTTAAAGTGTATTGTCATTCTCCACCTGTCCACCAGATGCTTAATTCTTCTCACTTGGGTCTCGTTCTCCAATCACCCGGTCAGTACAAATCTACAGAACTACAGTCCCATTTTTTTCCAGTCAGTTGCCAGATTTGTCACTGTAATCTATGCGTTTGTATTCCAGCCTCTGAAACCTGGAACCTGCACCTTTTTCCTCCCCATCCCTGTTAACCTGCGGACTCCTACGCTGTCCAGTAAGCTTTTACAGTTTTACATCACTCTTTACCATTAAGTCACTGAAATGTTCCTGTCTGCTTTAAGGGCCCATGACTTGTTTTTTTGAACAACCTGCCTACCACCAAAGATGTTTTAATCCATGCTGTATGTTAAAAATACTTTCATAATGATTTTATGTTCCCCAATAGTCATTGTTGGGAGTATCAGACTCATATTGGATAAAAATGAAGCCAGATTTAAGATGAAATGTAATGTTGGGAATGTTAGCAGTTTGTTGGTGGTTTCATTTTTTTTCTTCTTTAACAGTTTTTCATAAATGTTAAATATGCAAATAAGACATTGTCTAATGCTAATGTTTGTTACATTTAGAAGTAAATTTCCAGACACAAGTGGACAAAGTGTAGTAAAATTATTTCTTTCCACTAGTCTGAAAGAAGACATGTAATAAAAGATAAACACCTAAAAATCTCAAGTGACCAGTGCATGAAAAAACTGTTGTTGCTTATAGTGTTGAGAGTAGAGATATCAGTACAGAAACAGAATATTTCTATAGTATAGTATAATAACTACAACTTTTGCAGCTAAATAAAAGCAGCAGGGTGTTGAGATAAGTTACACCTTTATTAATCCCCAGTGGGGAAATTCATTTTGTTGCAGCATTAAAACCACACCATGCATAAATATAGATATAAAGTAACAAACAAATCATAGGAGGTACATAAACCAAAATAAAAAAATAAAAATTATTTAGAGTATTTAGAGACAGATGACAATTTAAAATGGCAGGGTTAATAGCAGCAGTCTTAATATAAAAGAATATAATGCAAGGGTCAATGAAACATTAACAGTATATATATATATATATATATATATATGTATATGTATATGTGTATATATGTATATAATGTATATATATGTATATGTGTGTGTACATGTATGTGTTTATGAAACATTGGGGGGAATGAGACATAGTATAAGGTGCAGTAGTGTTATAGTATAGAATGACAATGTATAGTACAAACATATAACTGTAGAAAGTAAAGTATATTGCAGCAAGACAACGTAGAATATAATCAGTCAATATCTAGTCTTTATCCACAACGTTCCACTTCCAGGATTGCTCTGTTGCCGACAGAAAACCCGCTGGATTTCACTTATTTAGGCCGGATGTCTGTCCCCTTCCTCTTCCTTTGTGTTGGCGTTCTAACCTCCGGCTGATTTCTGAGGACTATGGTTACCTGGTCCTCAGATCTCTGCAGGGTAAATCCAGACAGCTAGCTAGACTATCTGTCCAATCTGAGGACTATGGTTACCTGGTCCTCAGATCTCTGCAGGGTAAATCCAGACAGCTAGCTAGACTATCTGTCCAATCTGAGGACTATGGTTACCTGGTCCTCAGATCTCTGCAGGGTAAATCCAGACAGCTAGCTAGACTATCTGTCCAATCTGAGGACTATGGTTACCTGGTCCTCAGATCTCTGCAGGGTAAATCCAGATAGCTAGCTAGACTATCTGTCTAATCAGAGTTTTCTGTTACACAACAAAATCCACTTTTGAACGTACACATGTTTCCCCAAAACAAGTTCCTTCAGGGCCTATTTGGCAGCGGCGCCGCTGCTTTTCTCCGGTTCTTAGCTCCGACCAAGACGATTGTGAATGGTTTAAAGAAATGCCATTAAACCATTAAATAAATAAAACCCTTTTCCTCCCATCCCCGAATGCTACGTGGAGTAGCCAGACCCTCCTCCAGCGCGCTGTGGAGGAAGCTCTGGCAACGTGAGACTAATCAATATATAATAAGCACACCAAACATCTATGAAAAATCTATGAAATTTAGCAGACTGTTTTTCTGCTTTTGGCAGAGATGTGTTAACGTTCAAGTTTCATCTTCTTTTTAGAATTTGTTTAAAAATTCTGTGCGTAAATTTCTGCATCTGCAGATTCCATATGGCCCTGATAAGTAATGTAATATGGTATCAATTTAATATGGTATCGTATAGAATAGTGTAATAGAGTTCATAACTATATGTATAGATAAGATTGTAGCAACATTTCTATTTTTTTTTTACTTGTGCTAAAATAGATAAGACTATATTCTGCAGACTTTTCATAATCTCAGTAACAGGTTTTAAGGTCAGTTTGAATGACTGAATTAATAAAGGAGTTACAGTTCCCTAGCAGCTTTCTCTATCAGAAATACATATAGTATATACACAATACACTGAAAAATTTACAGATAAAGGCAACCAGTTTGAAAATAATTATACAAAGCATTTAGAGACAGATGACCATTTAAAATGGCAGTGATGTGGTTAATAACAGCAGTCTTAATATAAAAGAATACAATGCAATGGTTAAAGCAACATTATCAGTTTAACATACAGAATTATTCCATAAAGAGCAGGGAAGGCAAAAGACAAAACAAAACAGATAATAAAGTAGCTCAGAACATAAAAAAAGTAATCAAGGGAAAATATTTGACTCAAAGGTCAGTGTTCAGAAATGTTCTAATATTAAAGAGTCACATAAAGTCTGAGGTTAATAATATATGATTAATATCTAAATAAAGTCTACAATTATTTAGTTTTTGTTGATCCACAGAAAATACAAGTCCTCCAAACCATACGACGATATAGGTTGTTTGTTCCTGGCCTTCAATACAACTCACAGGAGTGTTTCATGAATTACAGCCCTAGCGGTGGCAGGAAATATGACCCCACAGGAGTGTTTTTTTCTGTTAGGTTAGTGTTTTTTTCACATCTTAACTAGAGAAAGTACCGATCGAGTCGTTAAAACGTTTCATACTTTAACAACATGAAACAATAAGGTAGTCCCATTTGTTCTCGCCTTTTACTTTCATTTTCAAACCTGGACCCCATTACTCTTATTAAAACCTGTCTGCCATCTATTTCCTCCTTTATCACAAAAAAATCAATTCCTTCCTCAACTGTAAGAGGAACCGTAACTCAAAGTAGATTGAGAAATTACACCCACCCTTAAAAAACCTGGTTCTGACCCAGCTGACAAATGAGGAACTACTGCTGTCTTCTGCTGTTCCACTGGGTGTCCCCCAGGAGTCAGTACTGGGTCCACTACTATTCGTCATTTACCTCCTCTCCCTGGGCCCAATCTTCCAACATTATGGTGTCCACTTCCACTGCTATGCTGATGATACACATGACTACATCTCCACTAAACCCACCACAGCCCTTCCTCCCACCTCCCTTGCCAGCTGCCTCCTGGGCATCAGGAGCTGGATGAGCAGGAACTCATCTAGCTCTCTGAAGCTCAATGGCAGCAAAACTGAGGCTCTAGAAGTCCCTGCTCCCATTATTCCATGTAGATAGTGTGACACCATGACATTATAATCCCACCTTAAAAACTCACCTACTCAAACTATCATACTCACTCCGATACCAATCCTCTCAGATTCAGATTCCCACTAGCCCCCAACTTTTTCTCTTTTACCTATTGTTATTTTTATTATTTACAAATCAAATCTGCCCAGTCTTGAATGTGTGGTGCACTGCTTTCTCTCCATTTACAAAAAAACTGCCTTTTTGGCAACAGCCAAGGCTACAGACATCCACTTATTATGATGTGGATTATAGGCGATCTTGATAGAACCCCTATGATACAAAGTACAGGGTCGGGTTGCCGAATGGTTTGTTTTGTTTCTTGTTTTGTAATCATCTGTGAGTGGTAGTGTCTTTTCACGTTTATTGCACTGTAACACAACTAGGGTGTCCTACAAGGCACACTAATATAAAATAAATATGATCTTATACTGTACTTACCTCATGCTTTGCTCCGATCATAGGCCACTAGAGGCTGCCACCACTATAAATGTACATATGAGTCGTAATTGCTGCTTGAACAAACAACTTATGTGGTCGTTTTTTGGGGGGAGGACAGTC
This sequence comes from Etheostoma perlongum, assembly GCA_026937815.1. NCBI lineage: Eukaryota > Metazoa > Chordata > Actinopteri > Perciformes > Percidae > Etheostoma > Etheostoma perlongum. Next base: position 23,906,407 of record CM049392.1, on the reverse strand, counting down.
TCTAAAAATAACCTGCAGCTACACATTGACACACATGTACATTATAATATAACAGCTCCTTCATGGAGTCTACTTTTACAATACTGTTTTAATTCTGTCCTGTGAAGCACTTTGGGCTTTATACTTGCATGAAAGGTGCTATATAAATAAATAAAGTTGAAAGTATATTTGTTTGCTAAAAACCTTTTTCATTGCACTTCTATAACATTGTAGACTTGGTGCAGCAGAACCAGAACCGTCTTTTCAATTACATGCATTCTTCTTTCTTGGCGCCCACTGCTAACAGTTCAGTCAGATGTTCTGGTGTGTTATGCTAGTAGCGGCTAATGTAGCTTTGAGCCTCTCTAGTCCGCAGCAGGCGGGTTGCCAGGTTGGGGTTTCCCTAAGAATTGGGCTACTTTTGAAGTGTCAGGTTGACTTTTTTTATTTCCGCTAGTTGGGTTGACCATTTTTTAAATGCAAAGTAGGTGAATAATATCTATCGATGAATAATACACACACAGAGCAGCACAGTGATGTTACGGTGGGTTGTTAGGCACACTGTATATATTTACCAGGGGAGTCACATTAAAACAATACAGTTTCTGTAGAATAAAGTTTGTTCCTGTGAACAAAAAAAACAACAGATTTATGGGTGAAAGACCATTCAATCAAATCAAAGTAAAACTTAAAACACACTTTTTTATTATTATTTTTACAGTATAAAGAACAATGTCTGCAGAATAAAATATGTAAGCACAGCAAACAAGAAGCTTTCATTTGATTTGGTTAAATGTTTTACTTTATCTTCAAACTACTGAGCCAGAGTTGTTTTATATGATACACTCTGCTTGGATCTTCTAATATAGGGAAACATTTTAGCTGAAACAGCAGTTCTTGTTAACTTAAGAGAATGTAAAACGTGTTTTCTTACCTTCTTTATGTTTGCAATAAAGCGCGATGACTGTCACCAAAATGACTCCCAACACCACACCAACAACGATGCCTGCGACATCTGTTTGACTCTCTGAAACAGAAGAAGAGTCAGGGAATTGGACTTTCTGCTAACCAAGCTTGCACCGGTGTAATGATGAACTACTGTAGCATCACAATCCTGCAGCTTATTCTGTATGCAGATACTTATTTTATTTTTTGAAGAACTTTTAGAGCCTTTTTTTCAATATTGCTCACTTGTCCATCTTAGAGCACAGATATGTTTTTTATTTTTTATTTATACAAATGTATCAATCCGCCTCTCCAAAAATCTTTATCTTAACCCTCATGTTGTCCTTGGGTAAAATTTGACCCGTTTTCAGTTATTAGTATTTTTTTTTGGCACAAAAAATGGGATGTCAAAATAAGCGAAAATGTCAACAATAAAAATAGTTAAAAAATATAAAATCTAAATCAAAAATATATTTAAAAAGTGATAATAATCTTGAAAAAAGTGACCAAAATGTTTTTTTTCATGGTTGAAGCGAAGACAACACAAGGGTTAACATGGTGGAGGGGTTGGTGTGTCTCTGTGACCATTAGAATAGAATAGAAAGCCTTTATTATACACAAGTGCAGTACCTGTGCAACAAGATTAAAGAGATGATTTAGAGATGAGAGATAAGAAAAAACAAATAAGAAAAAACTTTATCGTCTGTCATGAGTGACAGAAATGTGTCTTTGACTGGGCAGGCTCAAAAGACAAAATACATAAAGACACATGTAAAAACAGTGTAATAACTGACAGTACATACATGCAAAATGCAACAACAGTGCAAGAAGAAGCCTGAGTGGAGCTGGTTGATGTTGTCTATGTATGGCAGTTCAGTGTGGTGATGAAGGATTTTTTATATATGTTTTTCCATCAGACTCTGAAGCATCGACCTGTTGGCAGTAACTGAAAGGACTGGTGAAAGGGTAGGTGGGATCCTGGGTGATTATAATGGCTTTCCTGAGTACTGACTGGGTGTGAAGTTCTGTAAGGGGGGTTTGGGGGGAGCCTATTATCTTGCTAGTCTGATTTATTAGTTGTGTTGTCGCCGGTGGAGCCGGATTAAGAAGAAACACTGTCCAAAAATATTAAATCTATAATTTTAAGCTCATGATTTAACTCAGTTTTTGCTCAGATAGACTTGAATTTACCTTTTATAATTCTCAGAAGAGTGTTGGTTACGTAGGTCTCCTCAGCATTACTGAGTTCACACGTGTATATCCCGTCTTGATCTGAAGATAAGTCTTTTAGCGTGAGGCTGCCTGACTCGGACACACTCTTCACCTGCTGCCTCCACTCCTCTGAGACTGTGTAGGGGACGTTGTCTCCGGTCTGGTTCAGGATGATCGTACTGTGGTTGAACCTCCAGGTGAAGCTGAAGCCCGTTAGTGAAGAGTTTGAAGTGCAGGGGATCGTTGTGTCACTGCTGGAACCATTGATAGAAGCTGAAATGATACAACACAAAAACAAGTTTTATGGTTGTCCTTTTTCTTTTCTCGGTTAGTTTGCAGTAAAGAGGATTCTTTGTTTAACTCAATAAAGGGCCGATATCAACAACAATACTCACACAGTCGCCTCAAAGTGGCTGTCCTCTTGTTTGTGCGCGTCCTGACGGTGCAGCTGTAGACCAGATCAGTACCTGAAACTATCAGAGAACTGTTGATGTTGTAGAGCAGCTGGTCAGTCTGCTGGACTGTGGGTTTGTTCTCCAAGCTCATGTTAGACGGAGGGCTGGTGGACCAGGTGAGCTCAGGCTGAGGGTAGATCCCCTCTCTGAGCTGCAGGTGATCCAGTTCTCTGCCTGCTGAATGTCCACTTTATCAACCGGAGCTGCAAAAACAGAGGGTCTTGATTCTACGTACGGATGAATTCACTAATAATTTAGGTAAAGAAAGATTATTTCAACAAACAAGGCTATGCTTTCATGTATTTACTGTGTGTTTCTCATACCATCCACTTTTAGGTTGATAATGAACTCCTTGTTGCCAGTGAGGGTGCTGGTGGTGCATTGGTATCTTCCCTGGTCCTGAATCTTCACCCCCGACAGCTGGAGCGAGGCGTTTCCTCCCGAGATCTGGTCCTGGAACAGTGATGTCCTGTTTTTGAAGAGCTGGTCCTGGAGGGCTAAATGGTCTTGGTTGTTGTAGTAGGAGTGGACACGAGTGTCTCCTGTGGTCCGCTGAATCCAGTGGATTATCACTTCAGTGTCAACCTGGAATCTGCACGGTAAGATGCAGCTCTCCATGAAATCACAGGACACCTCAGCATCTGCAACACATCAGGTAAAGAGACATCCATCAAAGTTCAGTTCAGAGAAAATGGCATCTGAATCCAAGTCAGCTGTCAATTGCAGTTAACGAGGACATGTCAGGAGGCGTATGTTTCACTGAAATAGGTTTTAGAGGTCTGAAAAGGTAAACCCATTAGTATTTCACAGGAGACAGAGTTTAACATCTCTTTATTTTGGTACTCAGAATAACGGGAGGGACCACCTGGAAAGCCTGCAAACAACTAAAATGAGACACAAAACGGACGCAAAAAGACACAAAATGATTCCACTTCTGGGATTTCTGTCGTTCTGCTGGATGTCTCACTTTTCGGATTTCCCGTCCCCTTCCTCTTCCTTTGTGTTGGCGTTCTAACCTGCGGCTGATTTCTGAGGACTATGGTTACCTGGTCCTCAGATCTCTGCAGGGTAAATCCAGACTGCTAGCTAGACTACCTGTCCAATCTGAGGACTATGGTTACCTGGTCCTCAGGTCTCTGCAGGGTAAATCCAGACTGCTAGCTAGACTATCTGTCCAATCGGAGTTTTCTGTTGCACGACTGAAACAACCTTTGAACGTACGTTTTACCAAAACAGGTTCCTTCCCGAGGCGATTTAACAGCAACACCGTGGCCCAAGCCGATTGTGATTGGTTTGAAGAAATGCCAACAAACCAGTGCACGTTTTTTTCCCATCCCGGGATGATGTCTGGACTATCCAGACCCTCCTCCGTAGCGCTGTGGAGGAAGGTCTGGCAATACGAGACTACAAAAGACCTAAAAAACTGGAAAAAAACAACTAAGATGACGTATATGATGTTGTGGTGCCCAGGTAGCGTACCTGGATGAGCATTCACCCCATTTACTGGGGCTCACTCCTCACCGCCGCGGCCCAGGTTCGAGTCCGTCCCGCAGCCCGTTGCTGCATGTCATTCCCTGTCTCTTCCACTGTCCTGTCTGCAGCTGTCCTATCAATAAAGCCCAAAACATAAGCTTAAAAAAAAAAGAGAAAGAAATACTAGAAAACGTATTGAGATCTTTTCACATGGTCACAGTCAGGGTCATTATAAACAGGACTTTTGGAAAATTGTCAGCAAACTTCTTTGAAAAAGCTTTATGAGAGTTAAATATAAGGAAATTGCCAGTGTGTTCGATGTATAATTATAATTTCCTCTGAGGTCAGTAAGTTTATTTTATTGATGATTCTTGTTGTTGCACTAACCTCTTTGCTGCTGTAACACAAGTCTCCGCTGTGGGACTAATAAAGGATTATCTTATCTAACTATAATGTTTTTAATGTAGCCTATATAAAATGTGATAAATTGTCCTTTTTGGCCCCTACAATCCTCCGTACCATTACGTCATGAAATGGATCGCTTGATGGCGCTGAGGTTGGCCAGCAGTGGTCGCCTGTAATATTAATATTAACAATAATATTTACAGCCTTACAGCGGATCAGCACATGCTCTGGAAATGGGGATGTTTTCATGTAAAGTGTCCGTGCTCTCCCTTTATTTACCTACAGCGGGGGGTAGTTTTGAGTTTGTTGTTGTGGCGTTGTCTAAAGTACGTCACACATCTAATAAAATGACTGTACACAGGATATTAGGCTTCTTTTCGTTTGGGACAATGCCATTTAAATCCAGTCCACGGTGTAAAAATCTACTGCAGCATATATATATATATATATATATATATATATATATATATATAATATGCATATGCATAACGTCATATATATAGATATATAGGCATAACGTCATATATATATATATATATATATATATATATATATATATATATATATATATATATAGTATAACGTCATAAGGGAGATCAGTAATCTCAGATGTGTTTACTTTCGTTTTGTGCCTCCCCCCTCAAACATAATATTGTGAAAGACAGATGCGACGATGTTGTGATCGTAGCCTACGAGCCTACGTCGTAATGTGTAGAGATCTACGCACACACACTGTGGCAGTAAACGCATCACTCACCTCCTTCGGCAGGAGTCAAAATCCGCAGAAAACAGGCGATCAGCAGACCCAGCGCACAGCAGACCCCCATCTTCACTTCCTCTCAGGTCCTGCTTCCCGGTCTCGCTGTTCTCATGGTTCTGGTTTGTCCGGTAGCACGTTAAACCTGACCCGGTCTGTGGTCTGATCACATCACCCTGGGCTAATAGGGATCCGGCACCGTTTTTTAACAAAGATCGTCTGTTGTCAGGAAGAAAAAAATGTAATTTCCATTAAATCAAAATGCAGTAAAATCCTTTCAACATGCAGGATTTTTCTACACTCATCTGCAGAGAGGGGAGACAAAACCAACATACAATACACGTTTTTAATTATCTTTACAATCTAATATTTCCCCCGTGTATTATTATGTAAAATAAAAGATCTTAACACATAACATCAAGACTTTTCCGTTTGGTTACGTCATAAGTAAAAAAAAAAAAAAAATCTTCTGCAGCAAACCTTAAAATAAACAGATATAGAATGCAGCCTATACTTCATGTCACATTGTTTTAATAATAAAAACTGTTGTCTTACTTATATAAAGGTTGAGTTCCTGCAGAAACAAGACATCTCTAAATCCACATCCGCTCACACAATAACAATAAGCAAGTGATTAATTATTGATTTACTGTATTTTATAGGACATCTAATCTTTTTATTTGTGTTATACAGATTTTGTTATAATAGCATCTGTGCGATATTGTCATGTTTGTCTTCAGTTGAAGGTCCATGACTAAAAGGTTGATCTTTGAATTCAACCTTTACTCTCATCTGAGCACCTGTCCACCAGGTGTGCAGCAGATAACAGATTAGTTCGTCATTTAACTTCAAATCCACGTGATGAGAGATTTAGGAACCGCTGGTCACCAACTTCATCCTTGCCAGTGGCGGACAGTGTTGGGAGCATAGACTGTATATATATCCATTAATATTATCGGTCTATGGTTGGAAGTAACGCAAGTACAGTAGTGTATTCCCTTTTCATGTAACGCAGTAATATAACTCATTAATTCAATTTCGGTATACTCGTTACAGTCTCAGTAATGCGAGTTCCAACGCATTTTAACGCAACATTTAGTGTTGTTGTTTTTTTTTAAGAAAACACCGCGAAAACATTTCTTCACAGGGAAGAAAGCCGTGAGTATTAATTCCTGCTGCTGTACTCGGTGGTTGAGGTGGCTGCAGAGACATTTGTGAGATGGATATTATTTTCTGGAGCTGTCCCGTCCCTGGTCGCGCGGTCAGAGACAAAACCAGACACGGTAAAGACAACATGTGTCCAGCAGGGGACGGTCCGCGTGGACAGCAGTGTGTCCGAGCTGCTAACGGAATTAATGTTGAGTCTTCTTGTTACACATAATATCATTACAGTGTTCAGCCGTGGAGAGTAACTATGCTAACTATGCCTGTAGTGGAATGACGACCAAAACCGCTTGTCTTATGGACATGTTTGGCATCTAGAGTCTCACGTTCATCTCAGTAAACACGCAACAAACAACTTCCGTGTAGGTTGCTTCAAAATAAAGGCACTTTTGGTGAGGGTTCGCAGTAAAGCTAAATTACTGTTAAAAAAGGTTGTGTACCTTTTCACATATCAGCTGTAAATCAAGTGGTGTAAATAATGTAAATAGTGCGTTTTCCTCACACTATAACTGACCATTTCCTTTAGAATGTTTTAAACTGAATAATAATAAAAACTGAACAACATGAATTTCTTATTCAAGTGCTTTAAACAACCATTTTACAACAATGCTGTACTGCAATACAACTGTAAGGTACTTTTAATTGAGTATTGTTTGTCTCCTACTTGCCTATTGTACGTTTTACTTATCTATTATAGCTTTCACAGCTGTAGTTACTTTGCATATTCATATTAATCATACAAAATATTATGAATAATCTATGATGTATTATAGTGGATAAAGAGGAGACTTTATTGATCCAGGTGTGAATTTCACAAGCTAGCTGCAAGTCAAACTTCCACTGTTATTTTGGTGAAAGGAACTCAAAAGTAATGCAAAAGTAGTGTAACACATTACAATTCATTCAGAGACAGTAATATTGTAATATGACTAATTACACTCAAAGGGCAGTAATCTATAATGTATTACATTTTGGAAGTTACTTGCCCAATACTGGTGGCAGATCTAGAAAATTTGACAAAATATAGTTTGATATATAAATCAGGGGACAAATGCTCATTTGCATCCTAAACCCCCAAAATATAAATTGGCTCAAATTATTTTGTTTGTTAAATATAATATACTAAATATAGTTGCTTGTCTGGTGGTACATGTTGGTCATCCAAAGAAAATAATTAAATTAAACAGAGGAGCGTTTCTTTCAGGGACATTTTGCAGGTTTACTACGAGTCTCATGTAGCTTTAGACTTTAAGACAAAACAGGTTGATTTAGGGTCACAGAGCCTTTCAAACAGCTGCAATTCAAAGTTTTATTAAGAACAAATGCTTCAGAATATACACTGGTTATTGTCAATCAAGCTACAAACTTATAATTTAGAATAATTTGGTAAATATCAATTATCGGTTTACTTCTTTGTTTTGGGAATAATCAATAAATCCTATGACGAGGATTTATTTTATTTGAGAAACACATTGGCCAGAGTGACTATAGCCTAAATATATAGCCTAAATGTATGCATCTATCTAAACAGGTACAATAAAAAGGGCATAAACACAAAAAAAGTTGCCTTTTGAATCCTAAATCACAGTGCCCCATAAAGCAAATTTTTTAGGAAAGTACCACATAAGAAATGAGGTGTTTTAATCAACTCTATCTTCTCCTTTCAGACAAAAATTAAGTTTCATGTAGGACATGAGCTCTGGGATTCAGACTACTGTCAAATTAAAAAGAAAACCAAAAGAGAGATGTCTTATATCTACAGTATTAAAGCCTTTTATTTGGACCAGACAATTAGAAAACATGCATGCTTTTACACAAAGTCCAGCTGATAGTTAAATGCCTTAAGTACATCGCAATATATTAGTTTTTCCACATTTTTTTCACAATTAACACTTCACAATTTCTTGTCTTCTAGAAATGATCTTTGGAGGCTTTGAGAGTCTCCTTTTTTGTCTCTGTAGTGTTGTGATGAAGTGTCCTATAGCTTTAGGATAGGAGTACACGTTTCGCTCAGGTTAAAATATTTATCAACTTGTGCAAACTCATTCATCTAAATTTACCCCAAAGAACGTTGTATTGAACCATCTACCTTATTGTTTTGGAAAAGAAACCCCAATTTTTAATATAGACTTTTTAAAAATAGGTCAAATTTGACCTGAGGACAACAAGGAGGGTTGCACAGATTACATTTCTGTTTTCCTATTTTCAAATTGAAAAATAACTTGTGATTGAAATGTGGCACAAAAACGTCTTATCTGTTGAAATGTTTTGTTTGTGGAAGAGTAGCTGATACATGTCTGGAAATGTCTGGAAATGTCCCCATGTCCTTTTAAAGCACCTGAAAACATATTCATGACTAAATAAGTAACAAAGGTCTAAGTGAAACAAATCTCAAACAACAGAAATCTCTCATGTGAAACAACCCTAACTGTTATAAAGTGTGTAGAAAATGTGTGCTCATGTAAAACCCCATCACCAACAGTACGTAGCTCATTGAGAAAACACGTTTTAGCTGTGAAAGTACCAGCATTTACCCTAAAATCCCTTAGTTTGCACCACAGGAAACAACTTTAACATAAAATAAGCACCAGATGGTAGTGAAGCTGCACATTTAAAGTCTTTGGCTGATGAGTTGGAGCTGAAACCAGAGCTGCTTTGTTGTTATTATCACTACAGTTTAGTCTGAGTGGAGCATCAGGACATCAGCTACTGTCTCTGAGTCGGAGTCTTCAAAACAAATCCTTCAAAGCATACTGTGTTGTAGAGACAGTTTAGTGCAGAGCATCTCAGTTTGGGTGCAGAACAGACTCAAAGGTTTTGTTCACTAGGCTTTCTATAGATGGAAGTTCACCCTTACTTTAGCTGATAACAAACTTCAAATGATGTCAACTTCAGACTGGTCTATTTGGACTTTGCTGTTTTGTTGTTCAAGGTTCCAGTAAGGAGAAGCCAGGCAGACAAGACTGTTCTTCCCGGAGATACTGGAAGACCAAAAGGTTTATGTTCACACGCAGCAGATCCAGGTGAAATTAATCCTTCAGTTGTCTTGGGCTCCGTCTGTTAATGCGGCTTGTTCAGTTTCTTCTTCTTCTTCTTCTTCTTCTTGTCCTGTTCTGATATTTGTTCTCCTTCTACTTGTTGTTGATCTGTAAGAAGCGGGGTTGCTTTTTTTTCCATATCTTTAAGTTCAGTTTCACTGCAGACAAAATAAAAATAAAATTCAGCGGCCATACATAAAAAGGTAAAACTCAAACCAATCATTTATTCTTCTTCAGTAGCGAAGCGATCTGAACCACCACAGCATTCATGATTCCTTCATTTGATTTGGTCAGATTTTATTTTTTAATCCCCAAGTTAAACGTTTCATATCGAGCATTTTACATTCAGCAATATTCATGACAATAATGTAGTTTGTGAAGTGCATTTATGATTTACTTACTCTTTATGCGTTGTCTGGTATTCTTTTCCTGAAACTTCCAAAAGACAAAATCATCATTAGATGAGTTTCAGACATTATCAGTAAGGAGTAGAACACAACACAGATGGACTGAGAGCTTCTGAGGATCCATTCCTTCACCGCAGAGTTCTGTGAGCTCCAGTTGTGCAGCAAAACAGGAATTTCATACAGTATATGCAAACTTTGTGTCTGTGTGAGCTTCTGCTGTTTGTGCATCCTGGGCTGATTGTAAATGGTAAACCTCTTTATTCAATTAACAAGAGAAGTATACAAACATACTGTACATGAATTTGAAAGTGGTGGGAGAATGTCATTTTACCTCTTTTCTTTTTAAAGTAACAGACAAGGCCGATGACTACTGCTACAACCAAGACTACTATGCCTCCAACCACTCCGCCTATAATATTTCCATCATGGGCTGAATCCGCTGAAATAGAGAAAGAGGCAGTTGATTGAAACTGTTCAGTGACCAAAGTGTGAATAACAACTAACTAACTCTTTACAAAGACTGTAGTGCAGTGTGTAAAGAATCTTAATATTTTCATGGTACATTTTAAGTGAGTTTTCTAATCTGTTGTGTTGTGATGGCATTTTCTTTCTGATTTGTTTTTAGTACATTTGTTTTGACGGTTGATAGAAATACTGACAGGTTCCATGTTTTGAATCTTTCAGGTCAGATATATATACAGATATAACAGATGATAACAGCCCTTGTTTAAAATAACTTACCACCTCTTGGTGCCTTTCCTGGAGTTTTCTCTATCCTCAGAAGAGTGTTGCTTACGTAGGTCTCCTCAGCATTACTGAGTTCACACGTGTATATCCCGTCTTGATCTGAAGATAAGTCTTTTAGCGTGAGGCTGCCTGACTCGGACACACTCTTCACCTGCTGCCTCCATTCCTCTGAGACTGTGTAGGGGACGTTGTCTCCGGTCTGGGTCAGGATGATCTGACTGTGGTTGAACCTCCAAAGAAGGCCTGTTAGTGGAGGGTTTAAGGACTCGCAGGGGATCGTTGTGTCCCTGCTGGAACCATTGATAGAAGCTGAAATGATACAACACAAAAACAAGTTTTATGGTTGTCCTTTTTCTTTTCTCGGTTAGTTTGCAGTAAAGAGGATTCTTTGTTTAACTCAATAAAGGGCCGATATCAACAACAATACTCACACAGTCGCCTCAAAGTGGCTGTCCTCTTGTTTGAGCGCGTCCTGACGGTGCAGCTGTAGACCAGATCAGTACCTGAAACTATCAGAGAGCTGTTGATGTTGTAGAGCAGCTGGTCAGTCTGCTGGACTGTGGGTTTGTTCTCCAAGCTCATGTTAGACGGAGGGCTGGTGGACCAGGTGAGCTCAGGCTGAGGGTAGATCCCCTCTGAGCTGCAGGTGATCCTGTTCTCTACCTGCTGAATGTTGACTTTATCGACCGGAGCTGCAAGAAAAAAGAATAGAAGAAGATTGACTTCATAGGAACTTTTTTAAAGTGGTGATGTGGGAGACTCAGTGCTGTGTTGTTTCTGCCTTGATTGATCTGCTAATCAAATGGTACTAAAAGCATCTTTCCAACGACATACACACGCGTGCGCACACACACACACACACACACACACACACACACACACACACACACACACACCAGAGATGGGGACTCAAGTCTCACTTAAGTTGCTCAAACAGCTGACTTCAGACTTGACTTGCAACTCCATCCAAAAGACTTCAGACTTCACTTCAGCAAGACTGGAGACTCGTCAACAACCTGTTTGTATGCAATTATTGCTTTTTAATTCTAAATTCATTCATGTATTTCTATTTTCTTTTATTGGCACATATAGTACGTTGGGGAAACGGATGAGTCTGACGAGCTGCATGTCATATCTTGATTCTAAAAATCAATATTGAATCAAATCGTGACATTTTCTGAATCATGCCTCTCATGTTTTCTTAAACTTTCTGTAAAGTTCTGAAGTCGCATGATACACCTTGCAATTCAACCTGGACACATCGTCAGTGATAGACCCGCGGTCATCAGGTGTTTAGGGTCTTAACTTTTAAGTTTACTAAAGGAGTTATTATATTTGTATTCAGTTATAACTGTGTGTTTCTCATACCGTCCACATGTAGGTTGATAAATATCTCCTTGTTGCCAGCAATAGTGCTGGTGTAGCACTTGTATCTTCCCTGGTCCTGAACCTCCACCCTTGTCAACCGGAGCGAGGCGTTTCCTCTGGAGATCTGGTCCTTGAACAGCGACGTCCTGCCTCTGAAGTGCTGGTCCTGGAGTTTAAGCTGGTCTTGGTCGTAATAGTAGGAATGGGCTGTAATGGGTTTTGTTGCCATCTGATACCAGTGGATGACGACTTCATCACCAGACTGGAAACTGCACGGTAAGATGCAGCTCTCCATGACAACACAGGACACCTCAGCATCTGCAACACATCAGGTAAAGAGACATCCATCAAAGTTCAGTTCAGAGAAAATGGCATCTGAATCCAAGTCAGCTGTCAATCAGTTGCAGTTAAGGACGGCATGCCAGGAGGCATACGGTATGTTTCATTGAAATAGGCTTTAGAGGTCTGAAAGGGTAAAACCCATTAGTATTTCACAGGAGACAGAGTTTGAATAAAGTCAGAAAAGATAAACAAAATGATACGTAGAAGAAATAATACCTGTCTTATTTGCAAACTTGTTGATCATCTTGCAGCCCGGCAGATTTATCTTGCAAATCCCTTAATTTTTTACTTTTTTTATTTAAATTTTGACAACAAATGACATACAGCACAGGCCATGGTGAACAGAGCATAGTGAAAACAGTGTGTCACTTCCCTTCAAGTCCCCTACCCACCCACAAACCTACCCAGTTCAGGTCCAGAACAGACGGGGGACACACAACACGGACCCATGCACACTCACAAGCACACACCAGTAAGGACACACAACATCCAAAAGTGGAACATCCAATGAGACGGAACATATTTCCTTTGGGTCGATATTCATGAAATTCCATCAAATTTTACTGTTTCCATGAGACATTTTTTATTAAATATCACTTAATTCAAATAAAAACGTGTGGATGTAAACATAGCTAGTGATCAAAATTGGTTAAGTAGGTCCATTTTTACTCTATTGACTTTACAGAAGTCTCTTGTTAGCATCTTATATGCTACTTGTCGCAGAGTGACACATGTGCAACTCACATCTGCACTCGCCTCCCATCGGGCAGTGACACTTGTAGAGAGGCCCAGCTGTCACTCATCCAGTACAAGTTTTTTCAGGTTAGCTGCCCAGTAGGTTCGCCTGAAGTCAGGGAGCTCCAGACCCCCTTCGTAGACTGTAATGTTGCCTTTCGGGTCCTAGCAGGTTTGCTGCCCCATAGAAATTTAGATATTGGCCTTTCCAGCTTGTTGAAAAAAATATTTAACAATAAGTACAGGGATGTGTTGGAAAAGATAAAGATATTTGGAGAGGACAATTTATTTTCTTTTAATACCTCACGACATAATGTAGGCCTATTTAATTTTTCTAAAGTCCACTTGTTAGCTAGGCCTACCATTAGTTCATATTTGAGTCATAAATAAAAAACCTTTTCCTAATCCAAGATTTTGTTACCAAAAAAAGTCCAGGCTAAATTAAAGAAAACTATTTGTATTACAGATCAGTTCATGTCTTTGTTTTAAAGAAGATAATAGATAATAGACCTTAAACAATGGCACACAACACCCAAACTATCTGATTGATTCAATATATCTTTATTAATCATATCTCCTGGTTTGCTTTCTTTCTCTGATGAAAGAAACCATGACAACACAAATTACCAAGTTCAACCTGTCGGGCTGTGAACTCTTCACTCACGTCCTCCTGCACGACACACTTAACCCCCGTCATCCTCCTGTTAAACTTCCTCTGTCGAGACTGTTTCATGTTCTGCACAGAATATGAATCCAGTTCTAAAAACGTTCACACGAGGCCGTCCAACTGCTCCAAGTCATCTGATCTGAGATTTTATTGCAAGTTATCTCTCTGAGAAAGTCATAAATCAGTGACCAAGTCTCTGTTGGAGCTTGGGTGTGGTCACATTTCATTCAACACTTTTCAGTCAATCCTTAATATCTATTTAATTACTTTGTAAGAATGTATATACCTACGGTGGCCGACAGGGGCAAACGTACTGCAGCTTAATAAAACGCACGCAAATAGACAAAAAACAAGCCAATTAAGAAAACCTCTTCATTAATTTGACAACACACACGCAGCATTTAGCAAACGCTCTGCAAATACACACAACACAATTAAATACACAAACACACAACCTACAGTAAAACTAACATGCACTGTACTGTACTCTAGAAGAAATGAGCTTTTATTTGTAATATGTAGTCTGTAACTAAACACTGCTCTGTCTCTGTTACCTCAGGGTCACATATACATGGTTACATATGCACATGTATGTTTTCAAAGCCTCTCACATGAAACACATACACACAATACATGGTTGCGCATTTACATTCATTGTCTTGCATCAGTGAACAAAACGTATTGCAAGTTATGAATTATTTTCTTTTTGGAAAGATATAAAAACAACTGAATGGAAAAAAAAAAGCATTTACAGTAAATATGACGATAAGAGAGAGACATGGGTTGGGTTGTTCAGGTAGCCGTGGCAACATTCTTCAGTAACGAGGAAATACTTTCATCAGGAATTTAAAACAGCTGATAATTAATACCTGCTGATCTCTACTATTCAATGTGTGTGTGTGTGTGTGTGCGTGTGTGTGTGAGACTACAGTAAGATTGTATCATGACAATCATTTCAGCTCTCCCTTTACAGCTGATTTATTTAATATACTCCACTTGTTACCTGCTGTATTAATATCTAATTGTTGATGAAAATGTTTTCCTTGTCCAAGTGTGTGTTTGTATATAATTCATTTTGTTCTTCTGTAGACCGTAGCCTCTGGTTTCACCCTGTGTGTGTGTGTGTGTGTGTGTGTGTGAGTGTGTGTGTGAGTGTAGGAATGCACCCCGACAGGATTCCAGTCAGCTGACATGATAATTACACCCCCCCTTCCCTACTACATGCAGCAAATTTAATTTACTGAAATTATTTCTTTATATCTAATTATCACTATCACTATTTCCCTAATGCAAGATTATGTTTGTATCTTTGCCACTTCACATCTGACCTAAATTAAAAGAAGTGTTTTGCACTTTTCTAGATATTACGGATATTGTTTTTATTTGTAAGTTAAATATCAGTGAGTCAATCTATATAAACTCATGCTGTGCAGACAAACTTTGTTCCAACCAACAGATCTTTATTTTAAACTCTAGTGAACATCCTAAAGTTAAACAATAGAAACACGAAGGGCTGAACTTTAGGTGAATGTTTCTAAATTATACACACAAAATTTCTTTTTGATTGAAAAATGTTATAAATTACAGTTCATTAGGGAAAGATGTCTTTCCATCTAGCTGGCAAGTTGCTAAATGCATATAGTCTCAGAGTTATGTACCAAGATTTTGAGATGCATTTCCACCTCCATATAAGGAAATGTTCACTAGGTAGCACAACCTAAACTCGGTTCATGTGTTTTTGTCCCAGATGATAACATCTTAAAACAACGGCACATAACACAAATCTATCTTAATGATTAAATCCTGCTTCTGTTCTCTGGTGAAAGTAACCATGACAACGTGGACTAACGTCTGGTACTGTATCTCTGTTCAGACTGGAATAAGATCAGATGGGCTGTGAACTCACCTCCTCTTGCAGGACTCAGAAAGGTCAGGACCAGCACCAACACGGCACACTTACTCCCAGTCATCCTCCTGTTAAATGTCCTCTGTTGATACTGTTTGATATCCTAAACAGAAATAAGTCCAGTTCTTAGGACGCTCACCTAGGACGTCCAACTGGTGTGACTACTGTGTCTTGATGCCATAGCTCAAGTGTACTCAGTTTATTTCCTGCACGCAAAATGAATCCACATTGTTTTGACGCTGGCATTCCTACTGCGCTCTGACTGAGTCATCTGACGTAATTTCAAGTGTACTCACATTGCAGAAGTAATAAATACGTGCCAAGTCTCTGTTGAAACCTGGGTGTGGTCACCTTTCATTCAATTAAGTACAGTTACTTCTTTAAATATATACAGTGTATATATATGTATCAGCTCTTTAAAAACAAAGCTACATCATGTATTGCGGTATAAACCAAAGAATAACAACAATTAACAAAGTCAAGATGCCATGAGGTAAAGAGTCTTAAGAAGAGGTTTAAAAGACCATAAGCAGTGATGAGGCTCGTAGGGAGTTAGTGGATCACTGATAAAGACAGGAGGCTTAACATAACTAGCAGTTTCAGACTAAAATAAATCCTAAATCTCAGTTTAGCCAGTGAAGAACAGCAAGGACTGGAGTGATGTGGTAGCTTTGTTTAGTAAGCAGGCAGCACTGTTTTTAAGTAAGACTTCGGACGTTTTACCTGCTGATACCATCAGAAACAATAGAGGATATAAACCTGTAAACCTGCAGAGGAGTGGTAAAGATAAAGAAAGAAAAATAATTTAATAACCAAGAAGAACAAATGGTGGAGATTGACCGAGATAAAGAAGAGGTTAACGGAGGCTGTTGTGGAAGTTTTCTGTTCAGCAGGAGAGGAAAAGTTTGGAAGTGAAAATAAAGACAGCTTGACCAAGGTTGGTTTTCGGTGTATTTTTATTACTCTGCAGAGCATAAGGTAGAGATAAGGTAGGCAGTCACACAGAGTTTACAGCAGCAACCTTGCAGAGTGTCTCACCCAGTCAAAGTAAAAAAAAACCGGTCTTATAAATGATGATGAATAATAATAATAATGCATTTTATTTAAAGGCACCTTTCTCGGCACTCAAGGACGCCGTACATGGTACACATACATTAAAAAACAGCAAAAAAAATACTATACAACAAAAAACAACAGACATGCAGAACAATAGACATTATATTGTCTTCCCCAGCAAAAGGAGACCTCGTTTGGAAACCGTGCCTAATCTTAGTAAAACTATTCATCTTAACACAGACAAGTTGGAGCCACTTCTATGTTTTTCTACATCTGTCCCTCATGCCTCAGAGTCTCTATCGGTCTTTTATCTTAGCTGCCAAACACAACCTGGTGCCTTTGGTCACCTACAAAGACAAGATGTTCTGACCCTGCACCCTTATCGATACATACACACACACACACACAACACACACACACACACATATCTGGACAACTGGACAGACTTTATGGCTCCAACCTTCAACTGGTAAATTTAGGGACAAACAGCTGTGACTCTCCTTCAGGGAGGACACACACAGAATGAACTGAATAACTGAAAAGTTAAATAATGAATAATATAAGAATATATGAATATTATACTGTATGAATACTACAGAAAGATATGTGAAATCATGCTTAAATGTGCAACAGAGCATAAAGAGAACAGTTATTTTACTGTTCAGCTTAGGTTCAGTAGAAGATATGAAGTATTATTGTAAATGTGTAATCTGTAACTAAACACTGCTCTATCTCTGTCACTTCCTCAGGATCGTTTCTCGGCTTCAAGTTTCTTCTGTTGGATTTTCTCATCCATAGTCCAGCACCACATCTGCCCATGCTGTGAGTCCACACCTGCGTTGACACCTGTGAGAAGAGTCCTTACACAAGCAGGTTGATAATGCTAGAAGAAAAGGCATCTTGAGATATTTCACAAGGTAATTTTAAAAGTTTTGACCTGCAGTGGAGAAAAAGACAAGGGGCTCACCAAAGTTATAGGGATCTCGACTGATTCAGATACGTACAACTCCACAGAAAAACTTAAATGGAGAAAAAAAATGAATAAACTTAGAAAGAGCAGCAGAGGAGGAATCTGTCTCGCAGCACTGACAAATGTGCACTAGACTACAGACATCTGGGAGTTTTCTTACTTTCTTTGTTATTCCTAATCAAGAAAACAATCATAAAACTTCACCTAAATGTCTAAACTAAATTTCATGACACTGTGTTCCAATAGATGTTGAGATATTTCAGTCTAGACTGGAACATTTTCCATCCCTAGAGCCGTGCTGCTGATGTGGCTAAACATACCTGTAGGCAGCAATCTGAAACTCAATTGTTGGCCGCCGAGAGGCTGAGTAGGGGAATAATAATAAAAATAATAATAATAATAATAATGATAATATTTTGCACTAACACAAACAAGGTTCTGCTTTTTGGTTCTGTTGTCCTGTCTTGTGTTTGGTCTCGTGTTCCCGAGGGTCTGTATGTTCTGTTTCCTGTTTTATTTTGAAGTCGGGTTTTTGTCTCGTCCTGTCTTTAGTTTTACTTCCTGTGTCTTCCCGCTCTTGTGATCCCTGATGTTTTCCACCTGCTTCCCTGCCCTCTTGTCACCTGCCTCTCGTTACCTTGTGTATTTAATGTCTGTGCTTCCCTTGTCTCTCGTCAGATCCTTTTGTCCTGTCGTTGTGTTCATGTCAGCGTTCAGTCGGTGTTCCTGATCATCCCTGTGAGTCTTTCCCAGTCCCTGTTTCTCCCGCATCCTGTTTTTGGTATTTGCTTTTTGCTTTTGTCTTTTGGTCTTTTCGATTTTTTTTTAACCTTGTTTCCGTTTTCTCATGTTTTTGCAACCGGATCCCCTTTTTTCTGCCTGTGCGTCACACCGTTACACTAATGCAAGAATGTAGGCAGCCCCATGACGAGTCAAAGTGAAACAGGTGCATTCATTGGTTAGAAACCCGCCCTGACTGTAAAAGGTGATAACAGGTTGAGATATCAACCTAAAAGATAAGATTTCTAGAATATCAAACAGACACATGCTGAAGTACATGTATGTTTCTAATAAGTTAATTTAAATGTTGTAGTTGCGTTGGAGCCATGTGGTATTTCATGTAACAGTTATTGTATAAATAGCACATAGCTCCGGTTTTTATTTCCACTGACTGATCAAATGTTCTGTTTGAGGAACTTGCTCGAGCTTTTGGACAAATACAAACCCCTAAGAACACTAATCAACATAAAACATTCATTTCATGGTTACTGTTGATTACTAAAAAGTATAAATACACATAAACTACTCCACTTCCATTTAGGAGTGGGGGAAGAAAATCGATACAGCATAGTATCGCGATATTTTCTGTGGCAATACTTTATCACTTCACAGAAGTATCGATCTATTATATATGTGTTGGTCAGTTTGTCCCATTTTGCAGCAATAAAATGGAAGTGATATGACAGAGAAATGTTTCTTTTTAGATAAAACAGATGCTGACAAAGTTTCCTTTTTTTTCCATCATTTGAATTTGGGAAAAATTAGAAGTTGGAAAAAAGGTTAAAAATTGCAATATGTTTAAAATTACGATTCTATTGTATCATAAGTATTGTGATATCATATCGTGAGGCCTCTGGTGATTCCCCCCTACTTCCATTCATGGTCCAAAATAAACAGGATTCGTTCTTTATGTCTTGATTTAATCAGCATGTTTTAATGTTTTTGTGAATTTATTCCACTAATGCTGTTCTGCTTGGACCTGCAGTTGTTAAAGTTGTCACCTCGCTGTCGTCATGGAGAAGTGACCTCACTGAAATCAGCAGCAAGAAAATAAAACGTTCATCCAGAAGAGGTCAGTAATACAATATGTTGGTCCTGTAGGCAGTCAAACACCTCCATGTGTGATGTATGTCTGCATGTGGAGTCTGAATCAGAGACTCGGTTGAGCTCAGATGACTTTTGGTTTATTTTACATTAGAGATAACTGGTATCAAAAATAAAACATATGACTGCTGAATGCATGTAATACAATTAAAGTCATTACATGGAGTATATCGACACAGATAGGTCTACTGAACATAAAAGAGATTTTAAAAAATAACAGTCAAAACAGACACATTGCATTTAATCATGGTCACTCCAGCACTCATTTGATTTGATTTATTTTATTTTCACAACAAAAGCATTTAGACAGTATTATATGCTTCACAACAAAGATGTGAGGGACGATTGCCGAAAAACCGTCAAGGGGCTTAATAAGTGGCAATCTCCATAGAAAACACATTACATTTAACAATTTAAAAACAATTTATATATTATATTAAAAAATATATAAAAATAAAAAAGTGGTGATAGAAAAAAAAATCTTAACTTAAACATCTGTACATTCATGGCACTCCATTTAATAGATGCTAAAGTAGTTAGAAAACATTTAACACAAGTGCAGGTAATGAAAGCACATTGACATGACCAACAATGAAGTAGTGTACTTTTACTTTCTCAGATTTAAAAGGTATAATTCTTGAGATTTGTGTTGTAGCGTATATTGTAATTCATCATATTTTTTATGAGATGTCCAAACAGCAGTGATGGTTTAGTTGTGAAAAGTCAGCTAACAGCAGCCCTCACTGCACACATTTACACATTCTGTAGGAGTTAACCAATTATCTGATGCATGATGATGTGTGTGTGTGTGTGTGTGTGTGTGTGTGTGTGTGTGTGTGTGTGTGTGTTGTGTGTTGTGTGTGTGTGTGTTGTGTGTGTGTGTGTGTGTGTGTACCAGGTTTTACTACATTTGTGGGCACCAAAAACTGGAAATACAGTATACTTATGGGGTCCTGACAGCTTTGTGGGGACAAAATGCTGGTCCCCATAACGTTAAAGGGCTGTTTGAGGGTCAAGACCTGGTTTTAGGATCAGGGTTAGAATTAGGTTATGGTTAGGGTTAGGGTAAGGGTTAGGGTTAGGCATTTAGGTTTGATGGTTACGGTTAGGGTAAGGGGCTAGAGAATGCATTATGTCAATGACTGGTCCCCATAAAGATAGTGAGACAAGACTGTGTGTGTGTGTGTGTGTGTGTGTTTAAATGACTTCTTCTTCACCATTTTCTTTGACTTGACAGCCATGTTAATTCCAGAGCTTGCCTCCCTACGCACACATTGCACAAACCAAAACAAGGTCTCCCAAGGTTATTTTGCAGCGGCACCGTTGCCTAGCACCGCCCAAGACAATAACCAAAACATGTTTTTCTTTCATCCTGCAATGCTGTGTGGACTAGCCAGACCCTCTTCTGTAGTGCTGTGGATGACTAATATCAACGGGTCATCACTTCAGTGACCTTCATCACCGAGGGTCTGATGTGGGTTTCACCCCAGACGCCTGAGGAAGTTCTGCGTACCCCCTTAAATACCCTTCAAAGCCTTTTCTCCTTTCTCCAGTTCTATTCTATGATGAATCGTGCACAAGATGGGATTACGTTTCATCGGAATTGTACCACGTATAATTTCATGTGACGAATCAAATTGATTTGATTGAGTTTGGAGCTTTGCTTCAACAAGACACAGTTTCTCACAAAAGTAAATACATTTATTTAAAAAACGTAGTGTCAGAAACAACATAGTGCAGTCTTACAGTCAAAGCGTCTTTGTCCTTCATTTATCAGTGTGCATAAAGATGTTTGCAGAACTTCTCCCAAACACAGACCTGATGGTCTCGTTCTCTCTCGTGTTCCCACTGAAACTTCAAATGATTTCAACTACCACCTTTAGTTAATTTTGACTTTGCAACCTCGAGTTTCTAGTGGGGAAACCTGCAATAAAAGATCCTGGAGGTTGTGTAGTGTTGACATCATTTAATCCTTCATTCCCCGGTGTAGAGGTACGTTTGTCTCCAGTTCTGTTTATGTGGACTCTCTCTTGTTCATTAGTACAGTAACACTCTTGTCTTTGGTTTCTCCAGAGCTGTGGGTTGTAGTGCTGTTGGAAGACGTGTTTTTCTTTTCAAGCTTTATTTTTTCATGTCATATACCTGGCCTCAATGGTATTTCTTCACCATTTTTCCTGTGAACAAAAATTAACAGAATTCAGTCCTGAAACACCATGAACTCCTAATCTCCCATTTATTCTTCATCATTAACTTCTGCAGTGGAAACTATCACAGCAAACATGAGGACATTTGTTTTATGCTCATTTTATTGAGTCACTTTAGTTTTAAATTGGTTGATATCATGCATTTTGTCATGCTTTGCTACCTGACACCTGAATGGGTGCATTGCAAATAAATAAAACCCATGATTTTGCATGGGATAAAAATGCCAAAATGTTTCATCTGTAGTCACCTGGGGTCAATGTTAAAAAAGGAAACTGAAATCACCTCCAGGGAATGAATCCTTAAAAACATGCTGCTTTACAGATTCTTATTCATAAATCAGCCTAGAATCAACTTTTTACTGAGGAGCAACGTTTAATTAGTCTGGCTATCACCAGACCAAGCTCAGTCTTTTAAGATTTAAGATTGAGCGTTGGTCTGGGGAGTGTGCTCGGATAGTCCTTCAACCAATCAGACAAATGATCCAGGTGACAGCGGCATCAACGAGTTGCTGCCATTGCTGCGCTTTGATGGCCGCTATGTTAAATGTAAAGAAGAAGCTGCTTGGTCGCTTCTCTATCATCATCATGTTAAACCAGCCAATAGCGCGCCAGGTAGAGAAGCCAGTTTGTGATTGGTTCCAGCAAAATTGTGAACAGAAGCAGGATAGATAAACGAATGAGATTTCCAGACTAAGCTTAACCCAGTCTAAGGGGTTAATGGTTTATTCATTAAATGGATTGCAACATGCGATGCATTGCAGAATGTTTGAAGTAAATTGAAAGTAGGCTTAGTAAATATCTTATTCTTAGTATTATTAATAATAATAATAATATATTAATTAATTAATGCTAAGATATTTATTAAGCCTACTTATTATAGTTATTATTAATAATAATATTCTCCTTTAGTGCAGCAGTGCTATTGTTATCACAAAATATACTGAATACTTACTTCAAGGGTGCATCTTCAGAACCGTTGCCACTGAGCTTCTGGTTCCTGTTTGTCTGAGGACAAAGTACATTAAGTTAGCATTAGCACAAACTACACACACAAAATGAATTAAGGTGTGGGCAGCGTTGCTATTTACCTTGTTATTCTTTTTGTAATTTTTTTTTTTAATGAATAGCACCAGGAAGAGTACCAACAAAATGGCAACAACCACTCCAATTGCAATGCCTGCAACCATAGCAGTGCCTAAAAACAAAATAATCAGTTAATTAATCGTTCAAACAAACCACCACAGGTGTAACATGGAGCTGTAATGTGAACCTTTACGATGGGCAGGTTGGTGTATTTTTAAATCCAACCTCTAGGGATGTAACAATACATGATTTGAAGTTCACAATACCATTTTCTCTAGATGTTTTAATGGAATACGTTGAAGAGCAATAACTAAAAAAAATCCTTTTTATTTATTTAAACTGTGCAAAATAACTTATCAAGAGTGCAACAAATTAATCTCTTCAACTAAATAAACTAAAAAGATGTGGTGACGTCTGAAGTCACAGTGAAATCCAACATAGAGCATGCCCTAGGATGTTAAAAATTGCATCTTGAATAATTTTTTTCTCTCAACCTGTTATTTTTTACACATTTATATAGATTTTTAACAGATTTACAATGCATCGTTACATCCCTGTCAACCACAGCCAATAAAACAGAATGCACTAACAAACAATTTAAATGAAATAGTTTCTTTATTTGGTGTGTTAGTAAAAGATCTGAGTGGTTCCACCACTGACTGTGTGTTATTATAGAGAGAAAGGTTAACACCTGTTATATTGGATTTATAATAATCAAATATTTGTATCAGTATCAGCCTCTGTCGGGCTCTACTTGTTATGTCTACCTGTTAATTTATACAAATTAATCTGCACATTATGTAATGAAATTCACTTTCTAGTAATAAATAATGTTCTTGTATTTATATTTTGTAATAATAATAATAATCTCAATCGGCGTAAAGTAACTTAAACTGTCAAATAAATGTAGTGGAATAAAAAATCAAATTTTAGTAGTGCTTGGGTAAATGTACTCAGTGTTATTAATGTTGATATATTTTGCAGGTTGTGCAGAGGTTTGAACCCTATCTGGGATTGATGGTTTATGATTTCATGGAGCAGCACAGTGAGTAACTCTCTTTCTGAACTGTAAGTGTGAATACTGAGTGTGTATTAAAACTATTATTTCACATGTTAACAGTTCTTGTTAAGATAGACTAACAGTTCCCACCTCCTTCTGCCTTTCCTGGAGTTTTCTCTATCCTCAGAAGAGTGTTGCTTACGTAGGTCTCCTCAGCATTACTGAGTTCACACGTGTATATCCCGTCTTGATCTGAAGATAAGTCTTTTAGCGTGAGGGTGCCTGACTCGGACACACTCTTCACCTGCTGCCTCCACTCCTCTGAGACTGTGTAGGGGACGTTGTCTCCGGTCTGGGTCAGGATGATCTGACTGTGGTTGAACCTCCAAAGAAGGCCTGTTAGTGGAGGGGTTAAGGACTCGCAGGGGATCGTTGTGTCAGTCTCTAAACCACTGATAGAAGCTGGAATGATATAACACAGAAATGAAAAGAAGTGATAAAATATCTGGTATTTCTGATCAGAATCTGGTTCCAGGTTAAATGAGTCTTCTTAGAAACACTTACTTTGTTTAAACAAAGTGGCTGTCCTCTTGTTTGTGCGCGTCCTGACGGTGCAGCTGTAGACCAGATCAGTACCTGAAACTATCAGAGAGCTGTTGATGTTGTAGAGCAGCTGGTCAGTCTGCTGGACTGTGGGTTTGTTCTCCAAGCTCATGTTAGACGGAGGGCTGGTGGACCAGGTGAGCTCAGGCTGAGGGTAGATCCCCTCTGAGCTGCAGGTGATCCTGTTCTCTACCTGCTGAATGTTGACTTTATCGACCGGAGCTGCAAGAAAAACAAAAAAGATTAGTAGTGATTAGGGAGGAATCACCAGACGCCTCCCGATACGATATCATCACAATACTTATGCCGCAATACGATATTATTGCGATTTTAAACATATTGCAATATTCTGTGATATATTAAAATGTATAACCTTTTTTCTAACTTCTAATTTTTCCCAATTTCAAATAATGTCCCTAAAAGGAAACTTATCAACATCTGTTTTCTCTAAAAAGAAACATTTCTCTGTTTGCACATCTCACTTCAATGTTATTGCTGCAAAATGGGACAAACTGACAAACACATATATAATATATAATGTATAATAACAGATCCATACTTGCCGCCTGTGTATCAATACAGTATTGTCACTAAAAATATTGCAATACTATGCTGTATCGATTTCCCCCCCCCTACCCCTAGTAGAGATGTGGGAGACTTTTGAAGCTCTCTTCCATTACATAACATTACATGTCATTATCTGACACTTTTATCCGAAGCGACTTGTAATGAAGTGCTCTCAACCCCGAAGGTGCAAACTCCAGACAACAAGTACATTAGCTTTAAATGAGCAAAACTACAAAGAGACATTTTCTTTGCTGTTATTTCTGCCTTGATTGATCTGCCAATCAAACGGTACTAAAAGCTTCTTTCCAACCACTTTCTCACACACACACACACACACACACACACACACACACACACTGCCCATGCGTATTACCCCGTTCTTCCAAATAAAATTCATCACATCTTCATTTTAAATTGTTTCCCCTAGAAAGTTCTGATATGTTTAAGCAACAGGGATACAAAACAATAGTTTAAACAATTCTAAGAAAATAAATAGTAAAGTTAAAGCAAATGGATGAATCAGACAGTTTTAAGTGAATCATAAATTTCTCTTTAAGATATTATTATTATTATTATGTTATTTTTGTGTTTTTTGTCGCAATCAGCACAGTAAGTTTCTCACAAGAGACTGGGTCGGCTTTGCAGGTGTCCTTATCTGCTGGATGACCTTGCATTACTTTCAGTCTCAGGAAATAAAACCTTATCAGCCGTAGCTGATTGTGTGCCGTAGCTCAAAGAGCTCTACACACTCGACATTTAGTTTTCTCATGTTGCAATGTGACAACACCCTGTATTTACTCACTTATAACTTATAGTCCAACCTAAAAAGATCCTGAGTGTTTACCTGCTGCTTTAAAAGTGTGTTCTTGTCACTGAACTGAAGAAAGAAAGTTGAAGTGTCCCTCACAGAACCAACACTTCTTACTCACCTGTAGTCTACTTGCATGCACTTCAGTGTGCATTCACACGTCACTGAGTAAGTTGGAGAGATAAAAAGGTGAATTGGACTACGAGAGTAGGGCTGTAATTTTGCAAGAAACTGCCGATACGATATACAGGGGTTAGGATTTAATATAATGGAGTTTTTTTGTTTTATCTAATTGTTTAACTGTCATAGTATATAGTGAGGTCAAGTTTTAAAAAAATGGTCTCACTACAATGAAATGACTACTGTGTGATCATCACACATAAATACGACTGGACTTATTGAATCCATTCATTGAGTCAGCTTTCCAGTCATACACAATTTTGTGACTCCAAGACAGTTTTGGGTTATACTGTAAAAGAAAAAGTGAATGATTTGTGCCCTAAACTGCATGGGATTATCACAAACTGGGAGTGTTTGAAATTTGGAGACTTGTGGGTACTCATCTTACCCATTTTCCTTCAGATTAGGTTAGAGATCCAAGGTCCTCTTTAATTTTTTGCATGACAGTTTTTCTCTCATGTTTTATTCATTATATTCATTATATTAATGTATAAATTAACATGTTAATGCAATTTGACATTGTGATTCACACAACATTAAATTGGAAAGAGTCAGGGTTTCTCATGTTTCTTAATTTTTCTGTAAAGTTCTGAAGTCGACACCTTGCAATGCAACCTGGACACATCGTCAGTGATAGACCCGGGGTCATCAAGTGTTTAGGGTCTTAACATTAGACACCATCACCCGGGCAACCGGTCCGTGGGTGATCAGGCCCGACTTGTTTTCTATGTAGCTACCTTCTGAAATGATACCTTTTAAGTTAACTTAAAGAGTTATTAAAGGTGGTAGAATTGCGACGATCCAAGACTTAGGCAAATCATTTGAACATTGACAACTGCTCAGTCCCTCCTCCCTTTCCGCTAAAGCCCCTAACGGTCTCCTAAGCCCCTCCCCCCACAAGGGAGAGCTGTGCATGATAGAGAGCGTGTGAAGGAGGGAAAACCTATCTGCAGCTAGTGCACAGGGAGGGGAGGATTCTATAAAATGCGTGTGCTTGAGCAGTGATTGACATGCAGTTAGACACCCTCCTGCCCTGATTGGTGCATCTGAACAGGAAGCGGAGGATTTTTGCAAATTGCACCACAGGCTGTAGGTCGTGCCATAGGAGCCGGATTTTTTAATTACCTGCTTCATGTACTCGTACATAGGGTCAGTTTCAGCAAATATGACAGAAAGTTAGTTATATAAGGTTTACCTAGTGCACCTTTAATATTTGTATTCAGTTATAACTGTGTGTTTCTCATACCGTCCACATTTAGGTTGATAAATATCTCCTTGTTGCCATCGATAGTGCTGGTGTAGCACTTGTATCTTCCCTCATCCTGAACCTCCACCCCTGTCAACCGGAGCAAGGCGTTTCCTCTGGAGATCTGGTCCTTGAACAGCGACGTCCTGCCTCTGAAGCGCTGGTCCTGGTGTCCAAGCTGGTCCTGGTTGTAATAGTAGGAATGGGCCGGAGTGTTTTTCATCTGAATCCAGTGGATGACCACTTCATTACCAGACTGAAAACTGCACGGTAAGATGCAGCTCTCCATGAAAACACAATCCACGACATCTGTAAAAACATCACGTAAAGAAGCATCCATCAAGGTTCAGTTCAGGGCCTAATTACAGGTCTGTGAATTGACAAACATGAGACCTGAGTGGACAAGACAAGGACAGTAGATGGAGGAGTCCTTGGTTTCTGCCGATGTATATCTTTGTGTCGTCTGCATAACAAGAGATTGCATTAGCTTACGTTACATAATGATTATGATGCTGTTACCAACACTGCTTATATGCAATGGTTATAACTATAATTACTTTTCATTTAGCTGTTGTAAGTTGTTGTTCTAAAATAAATAAAAATATTCAGACAGAAAGTTAAATATACATTCATTATTTTAGTTTTGGTCCCTTCGGTGCAGCAGAACAAGCTGTAAACATGTAGTTATGGTGACTTATCAATTATTCAAGCTTCCAGGAGACGGAGCACCATACTGACTGAGTTGTGTTAAACCACGTTCAGACAATATCACCCAGGTTATAGCAAACAACTTTTATCGGCCCACCGCTTTGGTCAGCGCTGTTTTTTTTACATTCTTGATCCAGAAAGTCGGTCTTTAGCACCTTTTTCTGATCGTCATGCACGTCCTGAAAGACGACGAGCCATGATTGATTGATTGGGGACCAACGTGTAGTCCGTCATGTCTCTCTGCCGAGTTACGGCAAGAAATTCTGACTCGATGATCCCCTATTTTCCTCTGGTTCAGTCTCTACCAACTCCTGATGTATGTCTCTTTAACTGCTAAATGCTTCACTATATTCACCAGCCTCTTGCTAACTGTCTGTCAGCTGTCATTTGATCCATAAAGCTTTAAAAGTAGAAAAAGTTTAGAAAACAACAAAACCTTTAAAAGACAGCAAAGTCCAAACATTTGTGCTGAGAAGGATGCAGGTTAGTATAACATTGTTTTTTTGTTGATTTAGGAGGTTACATTTTGTTTTTCAGTAACAAGGAAACTAAAATGAAAGCATTAATGGTATGAGTGTGTGTGAAGCAATGCGTTCAGACAGGTTTTGTAAGATGCCAGTGTGTAAGTTCTAGGCCGGTCCTGATCTTTGCCCCTTGGCTGCACGTCAAAGTATGTTTCTGGTAAATGACAATCACAGTATTTATATCTAAACAAATTGTTTCATAAAACCTAAAGTAAGGGAGTTGCTAGTTACACTTCTTCATATAAGAGATTTTATTTACTCACCTTTCTGTATTATCTATGGAAATAGTTCCAGTCTTACATGCTGAGATTTCCTCCTCCACATGACAATAAGGTGGATGTTATTTTGTTCCAGGGAAAAGCCAACAGCAGTTTATATTTCATCAAATTAAAAGTACCACCAAGGAAAGTTTCTTAGGATATCAGAAAGTCTTGGAACATACCACCGAAACTATCTGAAATGTTATATAATGTTATAAATTAGCTATGAATTAACTATGAATTAACTATGTTTCCTGGTATTCTTACTTTCTCTGACAAAAACAACCAAGTTAGCAAGTTAAAATTCCAAGTTAAATGTATGAGTATGGGTCGTAAAGGCCTTGCTCACCTGCTCTGTTAAAAGTCCACAAAAAGGTCAAGACCACAAAAACCACGACACACTTTCCCCGACACATCCTGCTGGTAAATTCCCTGACACGCACTGAGAAAAACTTCCACTCCACTTACATTCCAGCTGGGAGTGTCTGGAACCGCTTGTGTAAGCCACCAAAGAATCTATTTTCAGAGATCAGCTGATATGTGTGTTGCTGTTAACTGTATGAATCCGTTCAAAGTTTAAAAATGTTGCTGTGGGTGTTATACAGTGAAACATTAACTGATTTTAAAGGTAGAGTAAGGGTTGCTGCTGATGGATCCAGTGGTGAAATCCACAAGCTAGCTGCAAGTCAAATTTATGCTGTTATTTTGGTGAAAGTAACTCAAAAGTCAGGGACAGTAATATTGTAATATAAATAATTACTCTCAAATGACAGTAACTAGTAATCTATAATTTATTACATTTTGGATGTAACTTGCCCAACACTGTTTGTGATATACGCAGCAACCAACACACACAATCAACAACACAACAAAAACAACCACAACAATACAGTAAGGATTAACGTAAAGGGCAGCTATAGCAACAGTAAAAAAATAAAAGAGTAAAATAGTTTCCCGTACCTACTGTATGTGAAATAACTCCCTCATTACTTCACATATTACAATATTGCATTATTATGATACTTACTTCATATTTAATATTATATATATATATTTTATTTTGTTATGTAAGTAGGTTGTACATTTTATTCTACACTTGTCTATACGTGTACATTCTTTTCTTTCCTCTAAGTATAAGTTATTTCAGTAGTTCTGGCATTTTGATCTTTTGATATCTTATTTCAATCTATCTTTATTATTTCTAATATATATATATCTTGTATTTTCTGTATGTGTGTGTGGTAGTATGTGTGTATGTCCCTGTAAATTGCTGCTGTAACAGAGTAATTTCCCAATTATTCCCACACGTTAGTGGGTGGATCTGGGATGAAAGAGTCTGAGGGCGTCTGGTGGATAGCTAAAGAATGACGCTAAATGGGTTTGGATAAGTTAGGATGGGGCTGCAGGAAGGGGCAGAATGGCAGGATGTGACACATGACTGAGGCAGAAAATGTGAGGAATCACAAGTTTTGCAGACTGATATATTTCCTTCCTCTGTGCCGTAATAACAGCAATGATTCACATTGTTATATGTTCCTTAATTTCCATAAACACAGACTGTAGTTTATCATTAATAAATACTTAATATAATATACACTATATCAGGGGTCTTCAACATTTTTCAAACCAAGGACTCCTTAACTGAGAAGGAGACGGAGCAGGGACCCCCTACTACGCATACTGTATGAAATCAAGTTTAAACTGGGCTTACAATAACATGTAGGGCGGCCTAAAGCCTTTATACATACCTTTGTTTGCATAGAATACTAAGCTATTAAAATAATAATGGTTGGCATGGTTTTTTAAATCATGTTTTAATGTGAAACATACATGTGGAACTGTATTTGTGGATGGTTACCTTAGTGACTACCTTACCTATAGGCCAGTAAGCCTATCATCACTGGGGATTTATATTATAATAATAACATGTTGGATTCATGTTAAGACTTTACATTTTTGAATAAACTTTGAAAAAATAACAATAATTTGGAGGCCCCCCCTGCAGTGACTCTGAGGACCCCCTAGGGGTCCCAGACCCCCTGTTGAAGATCTCTGATATATACAGTATGTTATGATGTGTGCAACAATAACTACTTTAAAATAACATCTTTAGTGAACATTAATGATCATTTCATTGTTTAACAGTAAAATAGCTATTAACTTAAGTTGTTCTATCAAATTCCCATTTATTAGCAGTGGTTATTATTAAATGTTACCTTATGCATTTGTAAGCAGATATAATTGTTTTCAATTTTGTTACCAAACAAACTTGTTGTCTTCGGCTTATTCTTGATTTTATTGGACACTTTATGTCCTTATTATAAACAGTATTCTCTCTCTCTCTCTCTCATATTTACTTTTTAAATTTAATTTTCTAAGACTTTGCAGGAGGCAGTCCTGAAATCCAAATGTAAAAACATCACAAGCAAAAATCTCTGATAACAAAGTCTGCCACGGCAACTTTTTATAAAAGGAGTTGTCACTCTAAACATCAACTCTAAACGTTGTGGTGCTTCAGGAGGAAAAACATTTTCTCCAACAGCTTTGTCTCAAACCCTGGAATGAAACAAAGAGAAATACTTAGCTCATATTAGTTTATTCATCATGTTAACCTTCAGTTTGTTTACACGTCACACATCAGTAAAATCTGTCAAAACGCACAATGTGTAATTTTCCCTCGATCAAAACTAATGAAAGACACAGTTTGCTGAGGTTGTGTAGTAGCGTGGGATCATGGGAGTCGTTGTCTTCAATCTGAGTTATGTAGAAGAGAATAATGAACAGTTTTATAACAGCTCACAGGTCAGACAAACAAATATATGTAATGTAATGTAATGTGACCAAGTGGTGAGAACAGAATATTTACAATAAAGGCCGTTTGGAGTTTTCTCTCTTCTGACCCACGCAGTGGATGAGAAACAAAAACATGCAAATGCATCAATATTCATCAAATATTCATCAAACATTTAGAGCACAGAGAGTAGTTTACATGTAAATTGAGGTTATTATAGTACATTAAAGCTAAAATTAGCAGTTAAAATATTGTTAGTAAACAAACCTAAATAAAAGCTCAAACTAAACTCAATCAGTGATGCCTGGTAAAAAAAACAAACATTTATTTTAGTTTTTTAGCTAAAATATTTCACCATCAATGAAGATTAAACATCATGACCATCTATATACAGTCTCTACTATCTCAAGCATTTTGTTTTGTACGTATATGTTTATCTAATACTTTACAACTTGCCTTAACAAAAACAAACTAAAACTTTAAATCTAATTATATGCTACATACTGTAGAGGCATATTTACAAAGGCACTCTGATAACTAGGGACGCCCATTTCCGTCAATATGAATGTAAAAAAGAAACTAGAAGTCATGATACTTTCTTTAAATGATCAGTATTTTCCCATCGGAAAATGGGCTTTCATACAAAACTATAGTACTAAACTAAAATACAGTTGAAAAAGGCAAAAGTAAAATAAAACCTAATTAAAAATTGAAAACCATTATAACCATGGGTCTTCATGGACAGTGATAGCCTCCAGACGCAGGAAGGAGCGCCACCCAAAGAAACATTTACACAACAACTAATGAGAAGACGTCAAAGTACATGTCATAATGTTTGATTGACAGCTGATCAGTAAAGAAATGCCCCAAAAATCAGCTCTCAGCAACAACAAATTGAGACCCAATAAGTGTGAGTTTAACCAAAACACCCTTACATGACTTCTTTCTACTTGAGCTCAACAAACTCAGCAGTGTCTTCATAATGTGAAAGCCGAAATCCAACATGGAGAGGCTCGGTGAACGTGGTCTGGACTCTGTGGAGGAGCGTCATGGTTTCAGAGACGCTGTAGAATAACAGAGTACCTGCACTGTGATCCAGGTACACTCCTATTCTGGAGGACCGAGGACCTGAGACGGGAGTTTGGACATTGTTGTACCGAATGTAAGCCCAGTCGTCGGAATAACCGCCGTACAATGATAAAGCCCAAGAATCGTTTGTCGCTCCAAATGTACATTCTGTACTGCTGCCCTTTCTGCTGATGCTGCGGTACGCGACGGCTACACAAACTTCTTTCCCTTCCAACTCCACCTCGCAGTAACAACGTCCAGTCAGACTCTCTCTACTCAGGACCTGAGGTGTAGCGAATCTGGCTGAATTAGAACCATAAGACTGTCCTGTCGTAAATCTTACTTTTCTGTTCCCCTCAGAAAGTACCAGCTGGTAGTTTGCTGTTTTGATCCAGTGTGATTGCACTTGAATATTTTAAGTACACAGCTCTGGTGTTTACATTTGTCCATGTCTCAGCCAGAACTTTCTGTAGTTTAGCTCCAACCTCTGACACAGCTGCTGTCACATCCTTAAAGAACCAAAGAGCATGCATTTTGGTGCTGGTTATGTTTGTAGGTGCGCTGATTGGTGACAGCGAGGGGTACTCTTGAAGAAACTGGTTGTGATCCTCTGTGTGTGAGAGCTTCATCAGCTTGGCGTCTTTCCTCTTCAGCTCGGCGATCTCCTGCTCCAGCTTCTCCTGAAGCTCTCGGACTCGACTCACTTCAGTTTTCTGCTGGGATCTGATCGTCTGCTCCACATCAGAGCTTTTTTTCTCCAGGAGACGGATCAGCTCGTTGAAGATCTTCTTGCTGTCCTCCACTGCTTCATCAGCAGAGCGATCGATAGCCTCGGCCTCCTGTTGAAGCAGCTTCACCTCTTTCTCGCTGTCCTGGATTCTCTGCTGGATGTTTTGTCGACTCCCGTCGAGCTCTCCCTGTTTCTTAGCCCTCTCTGCTGCAGCCGAGACTGTGTCGTGGCCTTTATGTTCATCCAGGGGGCAGAGATAACAGATAAACTTCTGATCGGTACGGCAGAACATCTGCATCCCCTCATTATGACGAGAGCAGACGTTGGTTCCCTCCTGGATCTTCTTGGCAAGGTCCACCAGCTTGTGTGTCTTTAATTGAGCTGCGTCAAAATGAGGCTGAAGGTGTTTCTCACAGTAAGAGACCAGACACTCCTTACAGGACTTGATGGCTTTCAGTTTTCTCCCTGTGCAGAAATCACAGGCCACATCTTCAGGTCCAGCAAAGCAGTCCTCATCAGGGAGTCCAGTCTTCTTTAGCTCCTCCACTACAACTGCTAACATGGTGTTTTTCAGCAGGACAGGCCTCGGAGTGAAGCTCTGTTTGCACTGAGGGCAGCTGTAGATTTTCTTCTCATCCTCTTGATCCCAGAAACTTTTAACACAGTTCATGCAGTAGCTGTGTCCACAGGGAATAGTCACCGGATCCTTCATTAGATCCAGACAGAAAGAACACGAGAATGTCTCCCGGTCCAGCTGAACTCCGTTCTGCGCCATTGCTCCTCGTAGCAGCGTGTGCGAGTTTCTCTGAACAGTCTCTGCTCTGACTCGAAGCTAAATGGTTACTTTTGTTTCGGTTTATTTGCTAATTTCATAGACAGGCTAATCTTCACTGAATAAGGCTTGCTAGCTCCTGCTCTTCCCTTTTTCACAATTGCATAACACTGAGGGGGAGGGATCAAGGTCGGATGTGCAAAGAGCTGGCAGGGGTTTGTCAATAGACAATGCGAGTCGCTACCAGAGCCATAGAGAGAGAAGAGATGAGTCAGGCGAGTTGCTACCAGAGCCATAGAGAGAGAAGAGTTGAGTCAGGCGAGTCGCCAGAGCCATAGAGAGAGAAGAGTTGAGTCAGGCGAGTTCCTACCAGAGCCATAGAGAGAGAAGAGTTGAGTCAGGCGAGTTCCTACCAGAGCCATAGAGAGAGAAGAGTTGAGTCAGGCGAGTTCCTACCAGAGCCATAGAGAGAGAAGAGTTGAGTCAGGCGAGTTCCTACCAGAGCCATAGAGAGAGAAGAGTTGTGACACTCTTTTATCTCGCTAGCTGGGTGGTCACATGGTTCATGTAAGCCTGTATAGCTTCAAACACACGCCCCGCTGTCATGGTCTCCTGACAGCAGCGATTGCGATATTGAATGGTTTATATAAATCACATATCCAACACATATCCAAGTACTTGTTTGCCTGTTATTACATTATTGCATGTTTGTAAATGTCAGTTTTACATTTGGAGTGGTAGGGTGGTAACTGAAAGCAAGAGTATTAGTACAACATTCACTATAAAAACACTAGAAAGGATAATAAAAAAATGAGAACCAACTTCAGATAATATATTTGTAGTATAATACTGGTCTGTAATACAAAATTTTTTTTCTTAAAGGCATAATCTGTCATTAATGTAGTCAATAATCACCCAACAACAAGTTTAAAACACAAGCATAAACCTTTTACTGAGTGATTGTCATGTCTTTTACATACAGATGTACACTAGAACACCAAAATGCACAACACTGTGATAACTGAGCAAAACCTCATCTGCTGCTGTGAGATTTGGTTAAACCCTCCAGAAACAAGCTTGAGCTTGAGATTTTGTTTTGTCATAAAAAAAAATCACACTCACAAATCTTTAGTGATTAGTCGGTTTTATTAACTTTACAATAATAATGACACATTTGTGAAAGAGGTCAAGTGACATGTTTCTTCAGCAGTGTGTGGCAGTGGAGAGAGAAAGAGAAACTATTTCAATCTGCTGCAGATTAAATATTGACAAGAGTTATTGTCAATGATTGATAGACTCTTAAAGTCTGTATTGTTAAGTCACCTTCCCTTTTATAACCACCAGGAGCTTAACCTTTAAGCACTGATGGGAAGGATTAAATGCAGCAGGAGAGTTGTTGTGAATCTGAACCTAACCATTTTCATCTGACCTTGTTTTGTAAATTGTATTACTGTTCTCCTCCCTGACGATTTATCTGTGTGAACCAGCCTTGAACAAATCCTCCTCTCACTGACCCCTTTCTTATCTATCTACGAAAGGCCTTGTAACAATATGAATGCACTCCTGTGTCTTTCATCAAACATTGTTGAGCTGAACTCTGCTCCGTGTCACTGATAAAGGTCAAGCAGCACATTAAAGCATGCACGCCACGGAACGACCATGATCGAACAGTGTAGGTAGTCTTTTTATTTTGGGACTCCAGTCCGTGTAAGTGTCCAAGAGCAGAGTTTTCTACTAGTGCCAGGGAGGACTGACTCCAACCACAAGAGAAAAAGAGACATCTTTATCTGGTTTACAACATATAATTCACACAGAGGCTCTTTTTCAGACATCAATGTCAAAAGTCAAGAAAACTCATATTTGAGGGCGTATTGATTTCAACATTGACCCAGGGAAACTTAAATTAAACATTTTACCTATGGACAACATTTGTGTCCCGTACATACAATTTAACGCTGCTGAGCAAACAAGGACGAGGAACAATTGGATATATACTCATCTCTATCTGAAATGCATGTTTAATGCTTTCTTGAAACTTGGAGACCTAATTTAAGTTGGGCCACAGGCTAAAGAAAATGACAGCACCCAAACTAGCAGTCAGTCAGACTGTTGGTGGGATGTTGGTGTTTGTAACACTAGATTAGGTTTATCAAAGATACGAGCAAAGCAACACAGGACAGACAATAAGCACAGATAGGTGGAGCTCAATATTCATCTATATATCTTTAAACGGTACAATTACAGCTGAAAAAGAACAATTAATGTAACCCTCCTCTGTTGGAGTATTAACTTCTCCACCAAAGAGGGATGGTTTTTACAGTTATGAGACAGGAGTCAATGTCTTAAATGTGTCTTTTTAAATTAACTGTGTGTACTTATCGTCCCGTTAGTGACCGAGTTTGCTAACTGACCGCAAGCAAGCTTGGGGGAAAAAAAATAACGTCAACCAGGAACAAAATGTCAGAGGTGTCACAAGCTAAGTTTCCATCCACTTATCTGAAGTTCAGTAAAAAAAAAAAACTGTAGAATAAAATAAAGTTTAAATGTTTCATCACTATGTAATTATACATGTTTTTATGTATTAAGATGTATTATGCTGCAGTTGGGTTTTAAAAGATAATCTAAATCAGTGATTCAGGGGTGTGGGCGCCATATCATGCTGTGTAATTACCATTGTTTGTCCCAAGAAAGGTAGATCAAGACGACCCTTTTGTGTCCGCACCTACCCCCTCTCTCCTTCCTGTCTCTGTCCATATGGTTTAGAACAAAAGACTATTAACATATAGAAAGATACTGTTTGCTCCACAAAAGGGAAGAAACCATCTGTCTCCAACCACCTGGTGTCTCAGACTAGGCTAAGACACTGAAATGCTGATTCACTGTATTCTGTTAGACCTTCTCACTAACATGATAATTACCTTTTGATCTGTGTGTGAAAACAACCCCCAAAAGTGTGTGTGTGTGTGTGTGTGTGAAAACTGTTCAGAGATTCAACGAACAAGACCACCCTTTTGTGTCACGCACCTACCCCCCTCTCCCTTCCTGTCTTTTGACGTGTGTGAAAACAACTGAAATGCTGATTTGTTCTGTGTGTGTGTGTGTGTGTGTGTGTGTGTGTGTGTGTGTTCAGAGATTCAACGAACACGTAGTTAGTTCATTCTAACAAAACTCATGCGGATAAAGCTGGTGAAAGTGTGTTTCCAAACCCGTGGTGATGATGTCACATGGCGCTGTTTTGCGATCAAACTGGTATATCGGATTGATTTGAGACATTTTAAGGTGTTTTCTATTCATTTTCGCACTGAATCGCACAACGTTCAACAACAACAAAGTGTTTCTAGTCCAAATGGATCCCGTCTCCATCACATGACATATCGAGCTATAATAAGAAAACAACGACGCTATCAACACGTCGCTACGACGATGCAGATGCAACTTGTCTTTTATTGTCCCTCCGGCACCGCTGCGAGACGCTTTTTTTGAGACATGTCTCTCTGTCTGAGCGTCTTCCATTGTCTCCGCAGGACGTCCCACGGCTTGTCCTAACCTTTGTCGGCCATTTCATTCAGGAGTTCCTGATAAATTAAATTCAGAAAGTCCCTCGTCTCCACGTCCGTCCACGTCCATCTGTCTTTATTGACACCCGCCATGTGTGCAGACAGAGAGGAAATACTGGGCGGAAATCAACTAAAACTTCTTCTTCTGTGTTTTGTGGCGGGTTGCAACCATAAAATGACCTAAAACTTAATCGTAATTCATTATTTTTTAAGCAAATAACGTTTCCATCAGCGTTTATCACATAAGCCAAATATCAAGAGAAAATCAGATGAGACCGAACAGATTTCATTTGAGTCGATATTCATGAAATTTCATTAAATTTGACTAGTTCCATGACGCATTTTTCATTTGATAATCACTAAATTCGGATAAAAACGTGGATGGAAACACAGTGACAGTTTGGCTCCAGGTCTGTCTGTTTCCTTCTCCCTTGTGTTGTTTTTGCCTTCTGGCTGTCCTGTGCTGCGTGGCTGTGGCGCTCCTGGTTCTCTCTCCCTCCTCGTCAGGACACCTGTGGCTTCCTACACACCTGACCCAGATCGAGCAATCACCGCTCCTGTCTTAAACCCCGGCTTTCCAACCTGTCTCTGCCAGAGCGTCCATTCACCCAAAGTGGTAACACTCTCTACTGCCAGCCTTTTTGTTAGATAGTCTGCCTCTAGTGTCTCCTGCTTTAAGCTTTGTTGACTTTGTGTCTTTTGCTCCTGCTTTAGATACCCGCTTCGGTCTTGGGAGCCCAGTCTGCCTGCGTGAGCCATATTGTTGTTTTTTGGACCTGCATGCCTCCCGCCTGTCTGCCCGCTCTCAGCCCCAGAGGATTTCAAAGCATCATCTCTACCTTTTTGTTCAATAAACCTCTATTCCTGTTTCCAACCTTTGCTCCATGTCTGATCCTGGACCTGGACTGCCAACCTAACAAGGGCAGAGTAATCAGGAGAAACTCTCCAGGAGCTGTGACTAGTCTTACTAGAACTTTCCCTGCTAGCGTGTACTTGCAAGTGTTTTGCAAAGACTGCGTGAATTAATTTTGATGTATGACCAGGCCTTCAATCTGTACACAAGCAGCAGCCACTCTGAGCAACGTCTCAAACTCCCCAATAGTTCCTGGGCCATTGGCAAGTCTTGCCCACTGAGCAGGGACAGTTTTGGAACCGGGAACTAAATCCAGTCCTTTTTGTTCCCTGATCAAATACAGGTTAGGGTTCCTAAAAAGGTTCCTTGGTTGTTTCTGCGGTGCAAATTTTTACAATCCGTAGGTTAAAATTAAAGGCAACTGGACTTGTTTGAAGGTGCTTTGAAGATGTTTTGTCTCTCATCTGAGAGACTGCTTCAGTTCTGACTGAACTGTAGGGAAACCAAGCTATTTAACGGTTGTGGGGTTGTTGTCAAAATGATTACGACAACTCTTCAAACGTCTGTGCTCCTGTGTGTGTAACGGCAGGAGTCATGCTTGTTGGACTCACCCGAGGCCAAGTCTGAACGACCATTGTTGGCAAGCTCACATGAGGCCAAATGTGAGCGTTTAGTTTAGTTTCCTGGGAAGAGATGGTGATACTTCAACAGGTTTTGTTTTCAGGGTTCAGTATGAGAAAACCTTTCCCTAAAACAGTTCCTGAAGTAACAGCATGTTGCACAAACCCTTCATAAAGACACTGAAAGCATTTTGTTTTTGGAGTGCATGTTTTGCACTTAAACATCTGTTTGTCAGGGTTTCCAAAGGAGCCCAAAAAAGTTATTTAAAATATATTTTTAAAAGCTCTCGAAGAAACATTCTGTCTGTAAGAAGCAGCCAGTTCCTCGTCAGTGTGTAGCTGTGTGCGTGTTTGTTCTGTTAGTAGTTTGTTAGTTTGCGGTGATGCCGTGCTGGTTCTGTCTGTCCTCAGGTTAACTAAGATCCAGTCTGGGGGTCTGATTGTCCGTTGGTGCCTCCAACAGTCAGCGGGCTGCTCTCGTTCAGGTTCCTGTCGGCGGTGGAGTCTGTGGATGAGAGGAAAGGTTTCTGGATCAGAGGAGGAAATAAAGGTAAGCAGAAAAGACTCATTCTGACATCTGTTATTTTCTGTATTTCTCAGTGGTCCTGTATCACTTAGTACTGTTGGGTATTTCAATTAAAGTACTCATCGCACTGTGTACAACATCTACTCACATCATAGAACAGTTTATTGGGTCCACTTGGCTAAAACCAACGCAGTTTTTTGCTCTTCAGCCCGTAAATGCAGTTCATATTTAAGTTAGTGTACCAAGACTAAAAGCAAAGTTTTGAGAGGAACACTGGACTTTAAGTCCCCCTAATTAGCATTTATAAACAGTATACAAACATTTAATAAATGGTTTATAACACATTATATCTATATAACACAATGTAGTTGCAGGCAACGGATATAACTCCTGTGAAAGAAAATAAATCAATTTATTAATGAACACTTATATATCTGCATACATTATAGTGTTTCATAAGCAGTATATTACATATTTGTATACTGCTTATGAATGCTAATTAGGGGGAAGGGGTAAGGTGCAACAGATGAAGAAATTCAGCAGAAACCATTTTTTTTCTGCTTTCTTGCTGCGGTTAATCATTAGATTTATGTTGTGGCCCATTGAACTTTCTGGTTATTTCGGAGGCGGTTGTTTAGCTTTTTAATATTACTGCATTATACTGAGTGGTGTTTCTGTTATATTGTCCACCCCAGTCAAATTAATGAGGGAACTAAATGTTATTGTCTAAGAGTTTTAAAGGTAGAGGATAGTTTTCCTGAGGAAAAGGAGCATTATACTTATTCTCCGGCTCCATCTGGTGTCTGGCTTTGGAAGTGCAAGAGACGTCTTTTAACCCCCATGTTGTCCCCATGTTGTCCCCATGTTGTCCCCATGTTGTCCTCATGTTGTCCCCATGTTGTCCTATATCAATGTTCTTTTTAATTACCCAAAATAACATGATTGATTCCACCCAACGCTCTTTGCCAAGTACAAATCTCTACTTTCATTAATTTTGGGGCGTCTTATTCAATTTTATAGCATTGTAAAACAAATGGAAGTGTTTTTGAAATAGTATTGAGTAAAAGTTGACATATTCCAGTCTGTGATTATCATCAACATCCATTCCTTTCATTTTAGTCTCAATTCCTAATTTCTGTTTTTCTAACTCAAACATTGGGTAGAATTTCCTATAAATGAGGTTTTATTGATCATTAATTCCAAAAATAACTGTAAAACTAAAGTTAATAAGTGTAAAGTAGTGTTAAACATAAAAAACACACAGACATGGGAAAAAAGGGACAAAAAGTAAAACATTGATAAAAAGCGTCAACAAAATTGTAGATTTTCAATTTTGACGGGAAGACAACACGAGGGTTAAATAGTTCATGACCTACCTTTGACTAAACGCAGCTCTGTCACATGTTCCGGGTCGTTTCTGCGCTTTGAGGTCCCCCCTGAGGACAGATTGGACAGACATGATTGTGAGAATAACATATGTGAACTCTGAAGTTAAAAAGCACCTGTAGAGCCTCTAAAATGGGATTTAGCTCAATTAAACAAATCCAAATTTTCATAAAACCCTCTCGCTCTGTTTTGTTCTATTTTACTTTCCGGAATTTATTTTCTTTTTATTCAACTGTACACCGTCTGCTTTTACCTCCATTTAGTGACTGCCTACATTTCCTAGAATGCATCTGTGTGACACGGCTGGAGAACAGGCATGACCCGGTTCCAGTTACTTGTAACTGGTGTGACCTGTTTGGCTGTGACAGGTGTAATATCAATAGCTTGGTTTGGAGCACCAGTGCATGTTTATATTCCATATTTTATTTTTATTTTATTTTTTACAGACACACACACACAGACACACACACACACACACACACACACACACACACACACACACCACACCAGTTTAAGGAGACTTTTAGGACCGGTGACTTTTTCATATTACATTTTACACTAAAGCTGATCATAAAATAAGTTGTTTTTTTTTTTACATTATTTCACAACAATCAACTTGCAGTGTTTGCATGTTTAGAAGTTGAAGTATTTCTACTTTCCATTTTATGCTTATTGTGCATAACTCTAACATGACGATTCTGCTTACACAGTAATGCATCAGCTGTAGTAAATCAATAATATGTGAATATAACACTGAAAAAGGGCCATTCTGCTACATAACGAGTACTTTTACCTGTGCTAATTAAAGTACATTTTGCTAAAAATGCTTCAAAATTTTTAATGCAGAGCCTTTAGTTGTAACAATAAAATAATAAAATCTCTAAATGCACCCGTTTTTTGTTTGTAATAAGTTAGTTGTAACATTCAGCACTTTGCTTCTGCCACGAAGTAATGATTTAAAAAAGTGTAAAACCAACAGTGGTGAAGCGTTTTAAATGTAATTTAATTTTCAAAATCTGATACTTTGGTGGAGAAGCAATTGTTTACTGTATGCTGAGTTTAATTCTAATTTGATGTGCTGTTTTTCTGTATTGACTCTAAAGTTACTCATCTTCTTCCAAGGCCCACACAAACATGTTGAACTTAAACCAGGTGTGTCCAAAGTACGGCCCGTGGCCAGATTTCAATGCTTAAATGTTATTTTAACAAAGTTTTCATCACGCATAATAAGTCATATTTAAAATGAACGTGGGGGGTTAAGATATTTATCAGCTTCAAGTTTAAGGTAGTCCGTACAGTATGTCCGTTATCTGACTGCAGATGTCTGAGTGGCTTTGATTTGGTTACATTGCCATTTAATAAAAAAAGAAAAGAGAATTCTGACAATGACAATAAAAATTGTTATAGATCAGTGCATTTGTATGTAACCTTTTTTTCCAAAAATAAAATTGTCAGAAGGGACCTTTGGCCCCCGGGCATCTTCACATTATCAAATCTGGCACTCGTTAAAAAAAGTTTGGACACCCCTGACTTAAACATTAAAAAACATACAATTTCAGACAGTGACCGCCCTATGAAGTGTATATATTATGATAGATAACACTTTAAGACCACAACCAGACATCCCAGACTACTCCCAGTTTGAATCTGCATTTTAAAATCTAACACCATGAAAGAGAAAATGATCAGAGAGAGATTTAAATTTGTGTCTCGTGTCAGTTCAGTCAAGCGGTCTTCTTCCTGTAAGTAATTGTCCACAAATCCTG
This sequence comes from Etheostoma perlongum, assembly GCA_026937815.1. Taxonomy (NCBI): domain Eukaryota; kingdom Metazoa; phylum Chordata; class Actinopteri; order Perciformes; family Percidae; genus Etheostoma; species Etheostoma perlongum. The sequence goes on along the minus strand of CM049392.1, from coordinate 23,863,645 downwards.
GAGTCCATCTTTACCTTTCATCTTCAGGTAGACCAGCAGGCCGGCCAGACCCAGAACCAGAGCCAGCACTGCAATCACCAGACCAACAATCCACCAATAAGATGGTGCTTCTGTGGTACGTTGCTCACCTGCACACAGGTAACAGAGACAGAACAGGTACATCGTTTAATATCTAAAACAAAGTTTTTTTGTTTTGCATGTTTGTCTTGTTGTTGGATGTCTTTATATTTTAATATGTATTATATAACACAGTATATATTACTAATCCCTTTAACCTCACCAAAACTATGAATCATTTTTGGAAAGCTCATATGGGACATTTCAGGAAGCTCTGACAAGAAAAAAGTATTTTTTGTGATTTAGGTAGGCTTTTTTTCTACTAAATGTTTTGTGGTGGATTTGGGTGTGCTTGGTAACAAAAATATTTCAGAGGGGATGCATTATTTTGAAAAGTTTGTGCCTCACTGCTTTAAAGGTTAAGTCTGTTTTTGTTTTTATCTAAAAATGCCATTAAAATAAAGACCAAAAATAACAAAGAATGTATCTTATTGTCAAGCAATGTGTATCTTAAGCTTGATAAAGCTTAAATACTCACTAGAGCACCAAATATGTCTACCCCCACCCCCAACCCCAGGACTTTCTTCTCCAACTTACTTGCAATACAGATAGATAGATAGATAGATATATAAAAAATAACTCAAGAGACTGAAATTCTGTGCAATTTCATTACATAGCAATATTTAAAATTTAACCATTTCATTACTGTGCAATATTTAATACTCAGGACTTTTGATACACCAATAACTATATTATTGGCATAATGTGTATATAAACCCTTTATCTTTATTACTATTTATATGTAGTCTTCTGCACTACTTATATTTTATATTTTTATATTTTGTGATGACACTGTAAAGGGGTTGCTTCCATCTTGTTGCACAGGTACTGCACTTGTATATGTATGGGTGTGTATAAAGACAATAAAGGCTTTCTATTCTATTCTAAATATGGATTATTCCACCGCTGAAAATAGTCCCCAGTAAATGCTCTATTTTGTCACGTTTGTTTGATTAAAAACTACAGTTTGATTGTTTTTGTGACCTCACCAACAGGACCGTTGATGATGACATCCGTGCGTTCGGTGTGTGTGTTGTGCGGCACGGAGAACACGCAGGTGTAGATGCCCGTGTGCTCCAAGTGCGGGTCCATCAGACGCAGGGAGCCGTCTCCAAACGGGACCCTGAAGCCGTCCAGCTCCACGTGGTTGGCCCAGGGCGACGTGGAGACGCTTTTCCCCGACTGGCTGTCGTAGGTGAGGATGTGGGAGGGGTCCTCGCCGTTGGTGAAACTCCAGTGGAGGAAGGGGTTGTTCAGGTAAGGAGGGGCGTGGCAGGGGATGGTCAGGTCTCTTCCTTGAGCTCCTTTTATTTCTACCAGAGAAAAAAATGGCGTAGTGAGTGTAATTTCCAGCTTATGAACTTAAGTTGAGACAGTGGTGCCCCAGGTCTCATTCAGGTCAGTGTCCAACATTACACTGCAGACTATCACATCTCGGTTACACTGTACTGCCATTAAAATCTCCTGTGTAAGTCATAAAAAAATCTCCCGAATCTGAATTTGAAATGAGTTGTGCTGCTCCTAAGTTTTTCCTTAGAAGTGAGGGAGGCACTTTCTCCAATAACTAAATCAATAAATATAAACAAAAGCATATGGAATATTTTCTGCATTTTTTTTTCACCTCTTTCACTGAGTGAGGCCGTCCAGGCCGGACCCCCGTAGGAAGGTGTGACTTTACAGATGTAGATGAGGTTAGGTCGTCCGTTGAGTCTTTTGAGGCGGCTGTCGACCGTGTACAGCCCCTGTTTGTTGGCATTCATGCGTGTGACCGGTCGAAGTTCCTCAAAAGTGGACGGCTCGGTCGCCCAGGTTACCCGAGGGGCCGGGAAAACATTACGGACGGTGCACTTCATCTCCTCGTAGCCGCTCAGCCTGGTCAGCTCCACAGACAGGCCTTGGATGGGTGCTACGCACACACAAAGACACTCACAGCATGCTGGCATGTTTCCCAGCAGCCCCTGATGATAGACTCTAAATGCCAGGCCCAATATAGCCTGACATCATTCTTATGCAGATAACATTAGAGCTCAGTTAGGACAATATAACAGTTATTACTAACACTGGAAATACTGTTTTTAAAACCTTTTAAAGTACCCTACTGTTGCTTCATTACAGAGCCCATGACAGGTTGAATGGGAGAAACAAATATTGGCATGGACATCAGTGGGCTTGAAGTAATTTAGAAGTAATTATACACCTGGTATTCAGCATAAAAGCAGGGAATTATGAAACAAGACTATATCTACAGCCATGCCGGCGCCTCTGTTACACTGTGAGCTCAATGCTAACGTCAGCATGCTGACAGGCTCACATCAACATGCTAATGTTTAGCTGGTATAATGTTTACCACGTTAACATCTTTAGGCTTTATTCAGCCCAGATTAGCAGATTTTTGTTCCATGCTTTATTTCTGCTTTAAAATTGGGCATTTTAACTGAGCTGTGGGGGATTGACTCACATTATCAGACCTATACCACTCATATACTCTGGGATGGGGGAAGGACCATTATGGCGTGCTTGTATTTCATTAATCCAATCACAACCGTCCTGGGCCGAGTTATCTCCCGATAGCGGAGATAGTGATAGGACGTTTCACCTTGTTTTAATAACATCAATAACTAAAAATCATTTATGTGTACCTTGATGTTTTAGTTTGGTCCATGTCCCATCTGCTGACATGGAGTGGGCGGGATTTATGACCTATACTGCAGCCAGCCACCAGGGGGCCGTCCAGATGTTTTGGCTTCACTTATAGCCTACAATAGGTTAGCGCCACGATGACGATGTTGTTCACACCAGTCTAAACGAATCAAACCGAATAGTCCCATTGCATCCTACATGCTTTATAAACTCACCTTCCACCTTCACGATGATCTTTGCATTGTGTTGGCCCTTCGACGTGCGCACTTGACACCTGTACGTGCCTCTGTCCTTCAGACCACTCCCCCTGAGGATCAGCGTGGCGTTGCCGCGGGATACCAAATGCTGGGAAAAGGAGGCTCGGCCGGCTATCTGCTCGTGCTCGAAGTGCTCTTTGCTGCTGTTATCATCATCATCATCATCATCATGTTCCCGCTCAAACTTGTACACCACCACGTCCTGTCTGAACCACTCGACGATCTCTTTGCTGCCTGGCTGGAAGCTGCAGGGCAGCACGCACTCCTGCGAGACGAAGCACGTCACAGTGACGTCTGAAACAAGACGAGGAGAGTCCAGGTGAGATCCTGCGACGTTAGACGAGAGATTTGTGTCATCATTAACTTATTTAAGACCTCATTATGCTCATTTTTTCAGGTTCCTAATTATATTTAGAGCTTGTAACAGAATAGGTTTACAAGGTTTCATTTCAAGAAAGGCACTTTATTTTTGTCGTACTGCTCGTTGCTGCAGCTCCTCTTTTCACCCTGTGTTGAGCTCTCTGTTTTAGCTACCAAGTGAGGCATCTCACTTCTGTTCCATTTTTGTTGGGAGTCGCACATGCGCAGTACCTAGGTAAGGACTACTAGCCAGTCAGAAGCAGAGTATGAGGGTCCTGACAGTACCTAGGTAAGGACTACTAGCCAGTCAGAAGCAGAGTATGAGGGTCCTGACAGTACCTAGGTAAGGACTACTAGCCAGTCAGAAGCAGAGTATGAGGGTCCTGACAGTACCTAGGTAAGGACTACTAGCCAGTCAGAAGCAGAGTATGAGGGTCCTGACAGTACCTAGGTAAGGACTACTAGCCAGTCAGAAGCAGAGTATGAGGGCCCTGACAGTACCTAGGTAAGGACTACTAGCCAGTCAGAAGCAGAGTATGAGGGCCCTGACAGTACCTAGGTAAGGACTACTAGCCAGTCAGAAGCAGAGTATGAGGGCCCTGACAGTACCTAGGTAAGGACTACTAGCCAGTCAGAAGCAGAGTATGAGGGCCCTGACAGTACCTAGGTAAGGACTACTAGCCAGTCAGAAGCAGAGGACTACTAGCCATGAGGGTCCTGACAGTACCTAGGTAAGGACTACTAGCCAGTCAGGAGCAGAGTATGAGGGCCCTGACAGTACCTAGGGGACTACCTCAGAAGCAGTATGAGGGCCCTAGGTAAGGACTACTAGCCAGTCAGGAGCAGATGTGATGAGGGACCCAGAAGCAGAGTATGAGGGTCCTGACAGTACCTAGGTAAGGACTACTAGCCAGTCAGAAGCAGAGTATGAGGGTCCTGACAGTACCTAGGTAAGGACTACTAGCCAGTCAGGAGCAGTATGAGGGTGTGCCACGCTAGCAGTTAGCTGAGAATTGGCACCTCCCTTTGGGGAGAATTGGGCTTTTTCACTTTGTAAACCTATTGCATGCACAAAAATATTAACAAAATAAAGGTAAAGGAAAGCCAAAAAAGCAGGATATGAGCACTTAAAAGCTTAAATTTCTTTTTTATATCAGTGGAGGGACACATTTCCATATTCATTCTCCTATCTGTGTGAATGATGTGCTTCGGTAGCCCTTCCTCTCTCTAGGTTACATGCAGGAGAGGAGGTCACCTGGAAGCTGCTGGGGAACACAATATACAAAAACACAGAAGCAAGAACTCTCTAATCTCAAATAGCGAAATGTTGCTTTAAGGTAGTTGCTTTAAGGAGTATTTCAAAACTGATGTGGAGAATTATTTACCCTCAACTTCCCTTCATTGCCACACATCCAGGGTGAGTTGGGCAGTGATGAATAGACTGCAGTGGCACACCTATTAAGTGAAACCAGGGCAGGAATTTCCTACAACTAGGGTAAGTAGGCTTGTCCCTACAACAGTCAAATTCCAGGCCTGCTTCTCAAACTTGTTGAGTTTTTACATGCTTCCCTGTCATAGTGAGAAGCAATAAACCAGTCTGATTAAAAATAGATAAGTCACATGATGAATGGCGTGTGTGTATATACTGAATCATTTCCTTGTCAGATTGAAGTGTGCATTTCTGATTGTTGAGCGGATCTAAAGTCAAAGTACTTTTTATTGGTCTCCCTAAGGAGAAATTTGCTTTGGACACTGAGCAACTTACTTAGCTGCAAAAGTTACAGACATAACGACAAGCACAGGGTTAAAAACAATTAAAAGACAAATATACAGTCAACATATGGGCTACTCAAGGGCCTGTGCAAATTGCAGATTTACGATTTCCTATACTAAATAAGATAAAAGCCATACTTCAAAACAAAACCAATTTCATTCATCCATCACAGTCACAGATGTACATTAAAATAGTCATACATTCATCTCTGTTAAGGTTATCTAGGTTAACTTCACTGCTTAAGTCAATATATAGTGGGTGGAGCCTAAAGGGGCATCGATAAATTAGCAACAAAACTAAAAGGATCATGAACTAGAGACCAACTTGGGATGGGATCCCACCAGCTGCAACACCAAATTGGGCCAGGGGGCGTACCCCTAAGACAGATAGGCAGGGGCCGCCCCTGTGGTAGTTACTGCTACAGTATGTGTCTCCACAACCACATTTTGCAATGACACACACACACACACACAAAGTGAAAACAATACTAGCAGCGCTGTCGTGGTCGGTAATAATGTTGGAGCTTCGGTAGGCTCGTTCAAGTATAATGCTGACAATATTCTAGTTTATCCTTATTGTCAACAATTGCACCATTGTCCAAGCAAAATTTCTCCTTGGGGAGAATAGAAGATAAGATAAGAAAGTATATCTTATCTTATCAAAAGGTAAACATCTAATCTAAATGGGTCCAGATCTCAGTGTTCAATCTGCTTGTTCCTGGGGAAAAGAAATCTGATTCCAACTTTGTAACTTGCTCGCTTCAGCGGCCCGTCCTGTTTCTCTGATAGGTTCCTTTAGGGTGATGGTTGGGAGACTGAAATCAGATCGTTGGTTTTGTTTTGTGTGTTTGCACAAGTGCTTGATGGTTACTGGAATGGCAACAGATGAATGGAGAGATTAGCTGTTGCTTTATCACCTGAGTGTTTTCTATCAGTATTTGTCCCGCCTCCGTCCTCTGAATGTTTATTTTATGGCTGGTACTGCTGGCTGACGCTCCCAGCTGTTTTTAATAATTACTCAGATCTCTGACTCACAGCTGCACGATGCACCAAAGCAACCGACCGGGTAACCTGCATGACAGCCAAGGTACGGCTGCCTCCTGTCTCACAGTATCGGGACATTTTGTGTCCTTATGGAAACGTTTGTGTGCTTTTGAAAATCTGCCGAGCAAACACAAATCTCTTCAAGATAGCCAACAAAGTGTGAAACATTAACTTCACACACTCCGTGATTTAATAGAATAAACACTCAATTCAACTGAGTTACGTACTTTAACTGATAAAAAGGCAGATGAGTGCAAAACTAGTGATAAGCAATCTTTATAAGCTTTCCAGCCCATGAACAAAAACTATCAGCACTGGTTTTAGCGCTGACAGCATCTAAAGACATTCTACTGCCATAAAGTCAACTCTTTGAGCTGTAAACTGTATAATGAGCTGTCTGTGTTTCTGCAGCTCTTTGGTGACGAACACAGTTCATTGAAAGGTCATATTTTACACACACACAGTTTTCCGACATATGACAATTTCTGTAACTTTCCGACATTCGGATCCTTCAAGCAATTAAGTGACTATTTATATTATTTACACTATACACATTTAGCATATTAGATTTGGTTTAATCTACATTTGAAGCAGTGAAGTTCAAACGATACCTTAACTCTCAGGAATGAGGATCAGAGCTGTAAAATAAGACCAGACAGACATTTCCTTTAAGTCCAGCTGCTTCACTGCTGTTCCACTTGCTGTGGTGGGGAAATATTTCCATCCTGAGTTTATATCAGGACTTAATTTGGGCAGAAAAAAGTTTGAATAACCCATCTGTGCAATTTGGTTCTCAGATTGCTGAAGGAAATCCCATGATCTTGCAATTTTAAAATGCTTGTACTTTCTTCTGTGTATCAGGTTCTGTAAAGAAGCCCTTTCACTCCCTGTGACCTTTGTCATGCTCACAGATCAGCTGCTGGACAAAGAGGCGCTTGTGTTTTACCTGGGGTTTTGTCCTGCGTTGCCAAGCCGATCCAGAGGAGGAAACAGGCCCAGGTGTGTATTGCTGACATGATTTCCTTTCAGCTACATGCACACAGAAACACATGCAGATATTCAGTCCATGCTTCTTCCACTGTGGTGATTTCAGGCGGGAGTTTTCCTTTTTGCCTTGCAACAGATTTTTCCTCGGATCCCTCTGGGTGGTTTGGCATCACACACAGACACAAGGAAAAAGGAAGAGCAAATCATAATTAAAGGCACATTCTTGTTGAAATGGACACAGAATGGTATGCAGTAGAAAACGTGACAGAACATGTGGGGCTTTCTGAGGAGAGTGTAGGTTTGAGCCTCTGAGCGGTTTTGGCTTTTCATCCCCAAAAAACAGTGAGATTTGCAGCTGAAGCCCTGCACTCTTTCATCCCCCACAAACTCTGGAAACCTTTAAGACTTCTTTTTCTTCTCCATCATTCCTCTTTGTTATATCTTATCCTCCATAGTTAGTCCTTCTTTTTATCTCTTGAGTGGTTTGATAAGCGAGAGGATGCATCTGTTGTTTACGCACAATAGATCCCTCTCACCTTATCCCCTCACAATCTTAACCCTGCAATACAAACACAGGTGAACTACATCAAAGACGGTGAGAAGTGAAGTATGTCCAGCGGCTGATGAGTCGCTCAGTCCTGAAGGTGAAGGAAGTGTGCTACGGTTTTAAACACACAGAGTGATTCATTATGTGTTAAGTGAGGTTTGTTGGCAGGAGGTGAGAGTTGTGCGTGTGCAGCCGCTGGCATTGTCACAGTGTTTACGTGGGATCCTTCCTGCATTAGAGCTGAACACAATTCCCTCTAAAGTGTTATACAGTACAGAAGAAGCACATTTTTGCATATTTACTGCTCCTGGTTTTCCGCTGGCTGAAGAAGGCGGCCAGCAAGCAGTTTGTCTATTTTCTCAGAGCGGACAGGTGACTTTTGTCTCTCGGAGAAAAAAGACAAAACCTTTTAAAAAGTTTCAGGTAGGATGCTGAAGAAATCAATCAATTATATTATTCCAAATGAGTAATCTTTTAACAGAGAGATCGGCCCAAAACGAATAGACTTTCCAGTGTCATAAGTTTAGCTGAGACAGTTTTACTTCCAGAGCACTCGTGCTTCAAATTAAAATGTAGCAACTAGTAACGTGCAGAAGAAAGTAATAAAGCTATGACAAATGGCACAAGTCAATGGAACGTTTGTGCAGGAACACACTGTGCTACCTCTAAAATATACAGCAACTCGGTTTAATACCTTATTCTGTAATAACAAATGTATTATTGGGCCACCAACAACTCTTTGGCCTCATTAATCCCAGATTATGTCAAATTTAGTGTGCTTTAGATTAAGATTGCTACAGCATATTTAATGAAATACGATAAGTCAACAACACGTTGTGCAAGAATAGATCAAACTTGTGCAACTGTGCAAGAACACACCACACTCACTGCTCTGCCTCTACAACGCTTTGACACATATATGAGACATAATTACTGGAAGACAATTTGGCCTCAGCTGCACGCATCTGTAACTGTGGCTCACTTTGAAATATGTACAGCTAGAGGCAACGTGCAGAATGTACGAATTAAAATACAAGAAAAAGCTACAAGTGAATAAAACATTGCTCAAGGAGAACACACTACATTCACTGGACTGCCTCTTAATATAAAGTAACACATTTTCTTGTTTAATAACACAATCATGAGTTATTATGACACAAAGAATAACTAATGTTCCAGTGCATCTTGAGCTAAAGTTGCTTTACGCTCAAATGAAATGAATGCAAGCAACAACCAGCATGCACAGATTATGTATTAAATGTAATATTAGAAAATGCAACAAGTCAATAACATATGTTGAACACACTTAACTCACTCTGCTGTCTATGAAACATACAGCAACTTCTTTGTAAACAGCCTATTAGTTAATAATACATTTGTTAGAGTTACTAAGACACTAACAATAACTATTTGACCTCAGCTGCACTCACATCTTATCTATAACTCAGTGTGCCTCACGTTGAAATATGCACCGCTAGGAGCAACATGCAGAATATAGCAATTAAAATACAATAAAAAAACAAAGTTAACAAAACATTGGTCAAGAACACACTACACTTTCATTGTTGCCTCTCAATATAAAGTAACACCTTATCCTGTTTAATAACACATTTATGGGTTAGTAAGACAAACTATAACTAATGTTCCAGCGTATCTAAAACTTAAGTTGCTTTACGTTCAAATGAAACGAATGCAAGCAACAACCGACATGCACAGCAGATTATATATTGATTTCAAATACGAGAAAATGTGTGTTTGGGAACACACTTCACTCCCTCTGTAGTAATGCCACATTTTTAAGAGTTATTAACTAACAATAACTTTGACCAGATGCTCTTCCAGCTCATATTACACTCAAGGTGCTTGGAAATAAAACAATTGATATGAATTGTAAGCAAGCCACTTACTGTAAGTAACATCATAAAATCAACAATAAAAACAATATCTATACAATAAAGCCATAGAGGAGCCATACAGGTGGGATGGGGGGCAATGTAGTGCATTGTGCTGTCAGGCCAAGGCTGGCCTTGGCTAATTTAAGTTCCTGTATTGATGCTAACAGGTGTTGTTAATTGAAGAGGAGCAAAGCGTTTTTAACTGTGCTCGGATTAGGTTGTTTTCTGGGACTTTATTTGACGTAATTGGGGCTGTAAGTTTACAGAAAAAAAAGCCTTAAATGCAAACAACTAGAAAGGACTGGACGTTGTTGTGAGTACACGTTAGAAACAATAATCCAAATTAGCAACCAGTAGCGGCTAAGTATTGGACATAGTCACTACAACGTCAATGAACACACTTCTCTCACTGTGCCGCCTCTAAAACATACACTCAGACCTTTTAATATCTTTTTTTAGTTTATAAGACACTAACAATAACTCTGAAACAAACAGTTAAACCCTTTAATACATCAGTCTGTATTAACACATGTATTAGTTATTAAAACACTAACTGCATTATTCTGCATAGCTAGTTTTTAGTTATGTGTACTTATCTCACACGGGATTATAAATCACAGTGATTTATTAAACAATAACAGATATACAAAACCAACATCATCTGACCAAAAACATCAGCTTTACCATTGTATTCATATCTATATACTTTCAAAATACATTCAAATACAAACTTTTGAATAAATTGCACACTCGGTAGAAGAAACAAACAATCACTGCAACAGGCTTGAGGTTTATTCTGATAAAAGGGCTTTTCTTCTCTAAATGTCACTAAACAATGTTTTGTGTGGTTTCCAGTTCAAAGGGACAACAGGAAAACAAAGTAGCTCATTTTCACTCCCCTTGTGAAGCAGCTTTCATCATGATTGAAGTTTGTATCTGAGCAGCTGATTACTTTTTATGAATGAAATGTATAATTTTATAAGTTTCATCCAAGCACAAAAACTGCTCCTACAGATGTTATGAATCCCTTTCTGTTAGCTACTGACACAGAAATATACTCCTTCTAGACCTTAACAAGCTCATACAAGTGTCCTTATTTATACTATCTTTAGAAGTAGTAGTAGTAGTTTTGGCATCCTGTAAAAAAAATCACAGTATGTGTGGAATAAATTATAGAAAAAGCCATAATTAGTACTTACAGAATCTCCTGGACATCCACTGTAAATCTTGTCTTGATAACTCTTTTAATCGACCTGATGTGTCACACACAGCCGCTACAGGACTGATATCAGTGCCATCTGCTAGTGACGTGCCGGGAAATGCGTGGGAAATCTGATGAAACACTCAGTGAATCAGCTGGAGCTACCAAGTTAAGATGAAATCCAGGAGAAAATGAGGAAGAAAATTGGCCGAGCGTGTCCCCTCCTGAGGCTGAGAGAGTCTCAGCTTGACTGGATCAACAGGTTATTTAGAGAATAGGCTACACACACACACACACACACAGACATTTCTCCACACACAATTCACTGCAGGGAGGGTAAGGTTGCTCCACACACACACACACACACACACACTGAATGGGTGGAGTTTGTTTGTGATTGGCAAACTTACAAACACAGACCCTGTACAGGAGTCAGTGTTTCCTCGGCAGCTCCATCAAATGTCAGCGGGGTTTGCTTTCAGCAGAGCTGTTTTAGTGCCTGATGGGCACCGTGTGCAATGTGTTGTATGTTAAACAGTCGACACGTTATCACCCTGTGTGTCCGAACACATGAAAGGCTCCATTTCCTCTCTTTACTCAAATCACATGTAGGATATAAATTAAAGAGCCGCATCAAGCGAGGCAGTACACTTTTTTTATCCTTTAGCATCAGGAGATGGCACGTGTCTCCTTTTTTGTCCTCTTTAATTTATTATTTATTCATCTTTTGGTCTGGTTCAGATGGAAAGGAAAAGTAAAACAATCCCAGATGTTGATGAGTAACTAGTTTAATCTGGGAAGTCCTGCCGAGTGCATTGTTCTCTTTTTCAGGGAAGCCACAGTTACTCACACACCTGGAAGCTGGATACCAGGGAAACCAGTCTGATCTCAGTCTTCCTGGGCTTACATTAAAAGTGCATCAGGTCATTAAAGAAACTTACAGTACGGGGGGACTTTAACCTTTTATCTTTTATGGCATGATTAGGACAGTCTCTGATAAGACTTTAATAGTGGAGCTGCACTCTTAACAATCAAATGAATAAACATGATTGTTCCCACTCTTTGCAGTTTTAAACTGATAAAGATTTTTAAAGAGTCAAACAAAGCTGGATGCAACAGTTTGTTGTAATTTCACAAATGTGAATTGGTTAAGAAATGATGTGATGTGTCCTGCTGAGACTGTCCTCCTTTTAAAAAATGACACATGTGGCTGGTTCAAGCAGAAATTAGGACTTATGTTTACGTTTGTAATGGTGGCGCCCCCTAGAGGCTGTAGTAGCTACGACAGGAGCAAAGCAGAAAGTAAAGGAGTAGAAAAGTAAAGTATAAATCAGGTTGGGGTGGTAGTTTTGGTCCAACACGGGACTTGTGTCCAGTTCAAAAGTAAAGTAAACGGCAAGTTTGAACAAACAAAACATCACGTTCATCATTGGAAGGGAAGTAATGTCTGATTCATGCTGTGTTCCAGGGAACCCGAAACTCGTGTTTTCACAACCTTCTACCCGTGAAAGTACCCTGGAACGACAGTCAGACCCGTAACCTATTACTCGTGAAATCAGATCGTTGTAATCCCAGTTGCAGTTTTGACGCCACACACACACACACACATACATAAACAACAATGTCGTCCCCTGTTGATGCTGTACAGATGCTGGTGTTTAACAAAGAGAAATAGAAATACATTTACATAAATAGGCAACATAAAGTAATTCCGCACATTTTAATCAAAACAATTGTTAGAATCTCATAACTAACATCGCGTTCGTTCGGATCTCCGAGGAAGGAGGCTGTGGGTCTAATTGAGAATTAAGAAAAGGTTTAATGCAACAGCATGATGAAGATGATAAGACAAGACAATAAAACACAAAACAAACATAACACTGCAGCTGACAGCGGACTGGATCCATGCTTCCCCCCTGATGGAGTCACGTGAAACCAGTCCTGAATATTCGTCAATCACAGTTTTATCCCCTGCACCTTGGGGCGGTTCATTTTCCCATGGTGCATTCAAATCCTTTCTCATTGGTTCGTTGTTGTCATGACAGCATGTAGAGTACATCTTCGCTGTCCAATGAGAATAAACATGCTGCTAAATGTGAAAATGTGTAAATGTGAAATTCTAACCTGATCAACATTGTATTGTCTTAGCTCAGACTAAGACCCCAGGGGACAGGAGACACCAGGCCCCCTCCTGGTGTTGTAGCAGGAAGCTCCTTTCCATTATGTTAAATGCCAGACTTGACCAGATAAATTCTTTACAGTCAGAGAAATAGAGGGGGAAGGGGAGGAACAGATGGCCATTTTGACCTCTTCACAGGCAAAATGCATATTAATCCCATCCTGGCTGCATCATACATAGTTTATAACTTTTTTATAACTCAACACAATACACATACAAAATATGTCTCAGACTACAAATTGTTAGTATTAGCTGCCGCTAGCTAACGTTAACGCTAGCTAACACTAGCTAGAAGGGTTTGTCTTCCTGTTTGCTGGGAACTCGACCAAGCCAGGAGTCGTGATTTACAGTCGTAACCTACGGGCTAAAAATTGTGTCTGGAAAGCAGCATTAAACCTAAACCACCATCTTTTTATAAACTTAACTAAGACAGACAGAACGGTTTTACCGTGGCTCGTGTAGGCGGCTTTAGGGGCGCTAATTTATGAAACGCTATTAGAGAGTAGGAATAAACAACCTATATGGTTGTATGGTTTATAGCAGGAGTCTTCAACATTTTCAACAACTTAACTGAGAGTGATGGAGCAGGAGCCCCCTATTACAAAAAATAAAGTTGCATATTACTACAATAACGTGTAGGGCGGTCTAAAGCAAAGAATACTAAGCTATTCTAATAATTGTTGGTATGATTTTATAAATCGTTATGTTAAACATTCATGTGGCACAGTGAATCCTTAGGAATCTGTGGATGGCGACCTTGGTGACTTTACTTAAAGGCCAATAAGCAGTGGACATTTATATTTGTATGTTGGATTCATTTAAAACCTTAAAATAAAAAATTAATAATTTGGAGGCCCCCTTGCATTGCCTCTGAGGACCCCCTGGAGGTCCTAGACCCCCTTTTGAAGACCCCTGGTTTAGAGGATTTGTTGGTCCATGTTAATAAAAATGAAAAAAAAAAAAAATTACAATAAAATGTCTGTATAGACAGGCATAAACATGTAAAAAAGTGGTATTTCAATTCATCCACCGGTGTTTTACACAAACACAGAGCAGAGGTACTCTGCAAACAGTGAATTTTACAAAAAAAGCTAAAACTTCTTGAAATTTTGACATTCTCATAAACTTAACTGTTGTCTAAATGGACCATCCTCTCCGCTGGAGCGGGTAATCTATGGACATCTAACAGATGCATGTGGCTACTTAATATGCACGTGAACGACGCAATCTTATGTTCGCCTTCTTCATTCTTGATGATGATGCTGGTTGTATTATTTTTGCAACAGCATCGTTTCATTGCAAATGAGGCATACATGACAAATGCATAGCCTGCTTATCAGTCCATTCGTCATTAAAGCATGTCCATGTCAACCTTTCACTTCAGCCTCTTTGACAGCGATATTTTTACCTGACAACAGGCGTTTCTTTCTGCAAGCATTTTCCACCAATCAGCACGTTGCATACTACAACCATGTTTCAGTAATCAGACTTTAACCAACAGGCCTCAGTGAACTGCCTCCTAGTCTGAGGTCTTTTACTAGTTAAAGAGTCAGTTATCATTATGAAGTTTCCATGTTTTTTACAAGTTTTCACACACTAATACCTGTAAAAAATCATTTGCCTTAATTCAGTAAGATAGTGAAAATTTTGAACAAAAATACGTATTTTAGGTATAGATTAATTTTATTTTCTTCACTTTAATGTCCGGCTCCCAAAGTGTCAAAAAAAAAATTTAAAATGTAGTTTACGACCCCTGCAGTACAATGATCAGCAACTAGGCTGCCTACCAGGCGCAAAAAAACATGTTTTGTGGCATTATTAATTTTTGTCTAGCACTAGCAACCTATAGGACAACGTATGTAGGACGCTGGCTAACTGAATACATCTAATTAGCTCATATTTGATACTTAGATATGTAGAAGCTAGCAGTGTGAATGGTAAAGGGAGAGCTCCGGTTTTTTGGAGAGGATTGTAGTATGAAATGTCATGTGTGACGTGTTATGTTGTTATTACATGTGTACACATTTGTTTAAATGTTTAGACATTTTTCAGATAGGTATTTTTACATGTACTTGAGTAATATTGCAGTGATAAAAGTATTGGTACTTTGACTTGAGTACAATATGTTTTGTACTTTTTCCTTCGGTCACTAATGTGTGTGTGTGTGTGTGTGTGTTACAGGTGTAAACTTGAGAAGGCAGTTAAACCCTGTTCTCTAGTGTTGAGTTACACTTTCAAAAGATGTGGAAAATGTTTTGTTTTGTGTGTGATTTTAGAACAACAAGCTCTGGGTCTCTTATGATCATGAAGTTGTAAAAATGTGTGTGTTGAATTATTTGGGTTAATATCACTGAACTCAGTAAACTGATGGAAGATGTTTAACTGTAAAGATGAATATCCTTCACACTCCCTTATGGCAAAAAACCCACATATCTAATATTGCCTTTGTGTGTTTGAATTTAGCTGTGTTTTGTTGTTTTCCAGAGCTGTAAACTTTTAAATCCCTGTGATTCATTAAAACTCAGCTGATCTTGAAGATTTTTTGTTGTTTGAGCTGCTTTCTCTCTACACACACACACACACACACACACACACACACACACACACACACAATGTGGAGGTGAGCGCTCACCACATATTATAATCTATATAATCATACCAGGTGCCGGATTTTTTTTATTGTCCCGCTGACAAAATCCTGATTACTAATGTGTGTGTGTGTGTGTGTGTGTGTGTGTGTGTGTGTGTGTGTGAGTGTGAGAGAGACTGTTTGTATGTTAGTGAAAGATTGCTGTGGCCGTAGATAAGAGGATTAGAGTGGAATTAGTGTCATTCCTCCCATCGCCACGAGGAATAGATTTATATTGATTTTAATCAGAGATAGAAAGATCCGACACAAACCTGCAGACCAAACAGAGGAGGCGTGATAGACCCCGCGGAAGATTCCTGAACTGAACATCATCGCAGCCGGGATGTTCGGCTACAGACGGAGGATCGGCACAAACACCTGCATCAGAGACACATGCATGTAGGAACATATGCTTATATACATGCATTTGAGAGAAAAGCTCAAGAGGTCACTCGTGTGTTTTTCTTCGTTCTGGAGCTCTCTGGTTGAGGAAACTTCCAGCTGCTGTGGGATGTTTGACCCAGACCAGCAGCATTAGTCTGCGGTGGCGGTGTGGACGCTGGAGCTGGCCGGCGATGCTGGCGTCGTGTCAGTTGTGGCGGGGAAACCTGTGAAACATGAAGGCGGATGTGCTGACTTGCCTGGCTCTGGCCGCCGCCAGCCTCGTCGCCATGGTGACCGGTGGTCGCAGCTCTGGACGCAGGCGGCACAAGGAGGTCTTTCTCGGGGAGAAGAGCAAGTTCCAGTTTGGAGGGTGAGACTCACAGATGGACCCAGATCACACACACACACACACACACATTTATCACCGCTCGGTGTGAGACAGAACACGATGAAGATGATTTAGGAGCGTCTTTCTGTGTTTTCTTCGACTGTTTGTGCTTCTTAAACCTTAATTTTGTGGTCACTGGGGGTCAGCGCAGGAAGCTGCAAACACAACACTGACATGTTGTCACCTGATGAAGTTGATGGGAGCAAACATTTGCATATCCATGCACACACCCTACAGCTACGGAGCAACACTTGCATTCATTTGGAGCAGGGCATGTAGACAGAGTGGAGAGTTTGGGCCAGTAGTGTACGTCCATAGAGAGAGATTAATATATATATTATAAGAGATTAACATATACAGTATATTAGATTAATATATTATATGAGATTAACATACTGTGTGTGTGTGTGTGTGTGTGTGTGTGTGTGTATATATATATATATATATACCTAAGAACAAACTACAGCTGAGGCTGATGGGAACGTAATTAGTTTTGCAGATATTACCAAAACCAAAATATTGGACAAAGTTTGACAGATAAAAAGTGCAACGAGTACTCAAACAATTCAGCACTGCACTCTTTGTTAAAGGTCCCATGGCATGAAAATTTCACTTTATGAGTTTTTTTGGTCCCCCAGTGGCTAGAAATATGTAAACCCTGGGTATCCTGCTCTGCCTTTTGAGAAAATGAAAGCTCAGATGGGCCGATCTGGAATCTTGTTTCTTATGAGGTCATAAGGGGCAAGGTTACCTCCCCTTTCTCTGCTTTGCCCGCCAAGAGAATTTGGCCCCCCCATGAGAGAAAGAGGTACATCATGGCTTTCAAACGAGGAAAGTGGCAGTTGGTCAAGGCCACACCCCCCTCCCCCCCCTCCTCAAAAACTACAGACTCAGAAATGGCACATCCTAAGGAAAGCTCATAGTGGGACTGGCTCTAGTGGCTGGAATTCTGCACCAAGGCTGAATTTTGGGAAAGAGACTTCAGATACAGTATTAGGGGACCACTAAGGTCTATATAAAAGATACTTCAGATACAGTATTAGGGGACCACTAAGGTCTATATAAAAGAGACTTCAGATACAGTATTAGGGGACCACTAAGGTCTATATAAAAGAGACTTCAGATACAGTATTAAGGGACCACTAAGGTCTATATAAAAGAGACTTCAGATACAGTATTAGGGGACCACTAAGGTCTATATAAAAGAGACTTCAGATACAGTATATATAAAAGGGGACAGATACAGTATTAGGGACCACTAAGGTCTATATAAAAGAGACCTCAGATACAGTATTAGGGGACCACTAAGGTCTATATAAACAGTATTAGGGGACCTCAGATACAGTATTAGGGGACCACTAAGGTCTATATAAAAGAGACTTCAGATACAGTATTAGGGACCACTAAGGTCTATATAAAAGAGACTTCAGATACAGTATTAGGGACCACTAAGGTCTATATAAAAGAGACTTCAGATACAGTATTAGGGGACCACTAAGGTCTATATAAAAGAGACTTCAAATACAGTATTAGGGGACCACTAAGGTCTATATAAAAGAGACTTCAGATACAGTATTAGGGGACCACTAAGGTCTATATAAAATACAGTAGACTTCTATATAAAAAGAGAGATACAGTATTAGGGGACCACTAAGGTCTATATAAAAGAGACTTCAGATACAGTATTAGGGGACCACTAAGGTCTATATAAAAAGAGACCTCAGATACAGGTCTATATAAAAGAGACTTCAGATACAGTATTAGGGACCACTAAGGTCTATATAAAAGAGACTTCAGATACAGTATTAGGGACCACTAAGGTCTATATAAAGAGACTTCAGATACAGTATTAGGGGACCACTAAGGTCTATATAAAAGAGACTTCAGATACAGTATTAGGGGACCACTAAGGTCTATATAATAGAGACCTTCAGATACAGTATTAGAGGGACCACTAAGGTCTATATAAAAACATCCAAAGAGCACCATGTCATGGGACCTTTAAAAATAAAATGGACTTATGATGGAAAAGGATCAAATTTGATGCAGCTGAGCGGAGATTACTTACTTTTGTATTCCTGTGGTTTCCAGGAAGCAGTGACTTCACTTCTAACGAACACATCAAACAGAAGTTCCCAAAGTTCAAAAACGTTCACTTCCCTGTTACACACAAAACCACAAATTACCTAGAACACTTCTTCCCTAAATGTAATGTTAGGTGCTCATTTTCCATCAACTGTGCCGTTTTTGTTGCTCACAGCAGCAGACTGACTTCTGCAAGAAATATTCCAGAGAGCGCTCCTCGAACATGTTTTGTTGGTCTAGTTGGACCGCTTTCCTGGAGCTCCTAACAAGTTGTATTAGTGCCTAAAATCCCTAAATAGATTTCCATCAAAACCCTTTAAAATGTGTAAAACCCATACTGATAGCGTAATCCTCCTCGTCACAATTATTTTGATTTTTTACACAAATGTGGAGAATAAGTTACAAACTGAAGGATTTAAACCACTCGTAGAAACATCACTGAAGCTTTAAATTGTTATAATTATAATTATTCAGGTGTTGCTTTAGGATCAAAGTAGTTTATTTCAAAGCAGTAACTGTAACAACATATAAAGGATATTAGGAGGGTAAAATAAATTTAAAAAATTAATTTCATTCATTGTAAATATTCAAATTGAGTCTGCGTAAACAGTTATTTTGAAACCTGTCATTTCGGGAGAAAAGACTAAAATCAAGATGCATGGTTGTAGACTTTTTGATGTGATTTATTTTTAACAAAACCAAATAGAGTTTTAATGGCACTCTGAGAGCAAGACGTCCACGAAGGCCATGCCCTGTCTCACAGTGTTAAAGGCGGGAACTCATTTTTCCCGATTATTCCGACACCACATGAATGCAGCACAAACACAAAGTGAAGAATAATTTCTTCACCCCGTGATTTAGATCTGTTTTGATATGATTTATTTAATGGTTTAAAAAAAAAAAGCAGCAGTGATTAGATAAGCCAACATTAAAAATCCCAGAGGATAAAATAAAAACAATAAACGTCAAAGGCTTATTTCCATTGTGATCCAAAATGTAATGGGTTTCTCCTCGGCCCATGCTGCATCCACCAAGGTTCATAAAAATATCGGGCCAGGAGTTTTTCTATAATCCTGCTGACAAACGGACGAACCCAGCCGGAAACATGACACAAAATGAACAGTAAAAATACATTTTTACTAATGGTTGTACTGTATTTTATTACATATTGCACACCCATACAGTCTCTGCAATAAAAGCCTGTTTATTAAGTTGTTAAGCGAACACTATCTTATTTCCAGAATAAATAGTTTAAGCCACATTTTGCTCTTTGTCTGTCACAACAGCTGGCAGACGGTTGTGTGTGACGTATGACAATGAGAAAAACAACACAACCAAGGTGATATGAAAAATGTCACCGCCCTAACCCTCACCTGTTTGACTGACAGGTGATCTGTAATGCAGAAACAACACGGCCATTGCAGCAAATGAGTCAGGAAAGTAACTAAGTAGGCCTAGATGTAGTAGAAGACTGACTTTTACTGTATTTTCACAGTGTGGTATTAGTACTTTTACTGTGAAGTGAAGGAACTGGATACTACATCATACACTGGAAATGTGTCAAAGGGAGTGTTGAGTGTTTGAGAGTAATGTCGAATTTGGTTTGTTTGATGGATGTGGATTGCTTCACGGTTAATTAAAGCGATTATTGAGAAAGGATTTGGCTCAAACACTCAGTCTGACCCAACAATAACAGGAGACCAAGTGTGTGTTTGTGTGTCGAAGGTGTGTGACTTCCAAAGAGGCTTTTCATCCCTCAACAGAGAAAATTTCAAACAGCTCTGATCTCTTTTCCCACTGTGTGCTCACCTGTGCACTGCATGTGTGTTTAGAGGGTCTTAACACACACACACACACACACACACAAACATACACACACATAGGCTGTAATTACATCTTATACATTCTGAACGTCGTCTCGTTGGGTTTTCCCTGGCTGAATGGCCGACATGTATAGTATTGTAGGGTATATTTAACTGTGTGTAAGTTGTCTGAAGACGTCATCAGTCAAAACACTCACACAGTGACGACAAATAGTCCCATGCTTGTTTTGCTGCTGAAAACACACATGATGTAACGTCACATTTAGTTTTTTCAAGCAGCTTCAAAGAAGGTTCAGCTTTAAGGTGTATTCATGGATTTTGAATTAGAAGTTTGACAAAGAAATATGTCTTTTTTCACTTTCTTTTGCCTTTTGGGCAATCACAAGTTTAAATCCCTCACAACAAAATATTTGGGATGAGCTGCCAAACAAACTCCATTTCCAAAAATGACTTAATTGTATTAAATCATTTCACATTTCAATTACAATCTCTCTATATTATGGTCTGGTGCAGGGTGTGTATCTTAGGTGGAGATTATTTTTCCCTGAGATATACAATGTAGAAGAAAGTATTCACATTCTTTACTTAACTGAAAGTACTTAAACCACACAGTCAAATATTCTGTCACAGTAAAAGTCCTGAAGGTTGAGAAAGAAAGGACTAATGGGAAATGTAGTGTAAAAAACGTATTATCTGAATCACAGATGAGCTTTGAGCAGCTGGTTTCATGAGTCCTGCCAATGCACTAAGGATTGTTTTGAAGCCTAAAGGAGAACATGTCCACACGTGTGTACGCGTGCATGTGTGTTTGTTCATGGCGCCGTGCCACGCCTTGGTTTTGGCACAATAAGAGCGATAGTCGGGAGGGAGTGAGGGAGGACCGCGAAAGGCAGGAAACCACAAACTGTGTTTTCTCTAATTAAAAACTGCAATTTAACCAACCTCTGTGTGTGTGTGTGTGTGTGTGTGTGTGTGTGTGTGTGTGTGTGTGTGTGTGTGTGTGTGTGTGTGTGTGTGTAGACGTATTGACTACAAGCTGAAAAGACAGGACAGCACCAAAACACTGCTGATAAAAAGTGAGCAGCTGCTGAGAATCGAGGAGCACGACTTTGCTATGAGACCAGGCTTCGGAGGTTAGACACACACACACACACTCACCAGACACACTTTTGTCCATGTTTTTTTTTTACATTACTTTAACCATTAGTGTACTTTTCCTTTTTTAAGTTCCCTCTCCTTCTACCTTCAAACAGGCCTAAATGTCCTCACTATGTAGAAATGTCCTCACTGCAATAGGTTAAAACTGAAATTGGTCCTCA
Organism: Etheostoma perlongum; assembly: GCA_026937815.1. Classification (NCBI taxonomy): domain Eukaryota; kingdom Metazoa; phylum Chordata; class Actinopteri; order Perciformes; family Percidae; genus Etheostoma; species Etheostoma perlongum. The sequence continues at coordinate 23,842,017 of CM049392.1, read as the reverse complement.
TAAAGACCACACTACAAGCTCACACACACACACACGGACACACCTCATCTCATCCCTGATAATTTAATCCGCTCACACACACGCCGTCCGTCAGAGAAAATCTCGCTCCACACTGATGATGCGGTGGTTTGATGATGTGATGATCGGCACTGGGTCACCCAGACAACGGATGTGTCAATCCCAAAATCACCAACATTGACCCAGATTACGCCTGTGTGTGTGTGTGTGCGTGCGTGTGTGTGTGTGTGTGTGTCTGTGTGTGTGTGTGTCTGTGTGTCTGTGTGTCTGTGTCTGTTAATTCATTCAAAATATAGTAGGAAGGAACTCACTCAAAGGCGATTGTGTGTGTGTATTGTGTGTATTGTGTGAGTTGGGGGGTGGGGGGTTTGAGTGCATTAATCTGGATTATATTTCAGGTCTGGAGCAGATGGAGGGGTGGGAAACAAACTGACATCTGCAGCAAAGATCATCAGTATCAAACACACAACAATAGTGTCTAGTGTTTCTGCAGAGCTATTATTGCTACTTTTACTTAAATATATACGTAAATATGATAATAACATGTGCTTAAATGGACCTTCTTCCCCCTCTACCTACGTTAAAACAACAAATAATTTGAATAATAGAAGGTTCATTAGATGTTATAACACTTCACAGTCGTTCTTAATCCTAAAGATAAAGTTAAGTTACAGTAGCGAGTATTTTATCCTTTGTCTTGATAGTTAGTGTGAGTATAATCAGTAAATAAAGGAAGGGGGGGGAGTAATATTCAGAGAAAGATTTTCCATTAAAGTTGTAAATATAGGAAGACAAAGCTTGAATACACTTTAAGAAATAGCTGTACTTTTACAGTACAGCACAGCAACTTTATGAGTTTATAACGTCAGATAGTACTATCTGACATTGTGAACTCATAAATTTGCCAGAAAAAACTTGCAAAGATTTTTTTTTTGTCAAGGATCCACATCACTCCACTTTGTAAGGTAAGATCAACAAAACATGGTGTTTTGTAAAAATGTCAGATTTTTTCTGTGCAAACATCTCAATTCAATTCAATATCATTTTATTTATAGAATCAATTCATAACAAGAGTTATCTCGAGACACTTTACAGATCCTTACAGAGCAGGTCTAGACCACACAGAATTAACAAGGACCCAACAGGTCTAGTAGTTTCCTCCAGAGCAAGCAACAGTGCGACAGTGGCGAGGAAAAACTTCCTTTTAGGCAGAAACCTGGGACAGACCCAGACCCAGACCCAGGCCCAGGCTCTTGGTGGGGGGTGTCTGACGACCGGTTGGGGTTAGAATGAAGAATGGCAATAACAGTCACAAAAAATAGTAGTTTGTAGTAGATCTGAATCTGTAGGAGACATCTGAATTTGTAAAGTGACTAAACTGTCAGATGAATGTATGGAAGTCAAATTATGAAGTGGCTTGAAAATAAATACTTGGGTAAAGGTTTCTGAGCCACACACAGCCACACACAGCCTCCTTGTTGCCTTCGTATCTCCTCAGTCTATAAGGTTGGTTGGCGTCCTGCGTAGTGTCTGTGGTCCTGTCCGTCTCTCAGGGTGGGGACAACAAAAGAACCACTGTCTGCCCAACGGCCCGCGGCGTTTCACCCCACTATACTTACATTTTCTGCCTCAGATAAACCTATTGGTGTGTGTGGTGTGTGTGTGTGTTTCTGTGTGTGTGTGTGTGTCCGTGTCCGAAAAATCTAAACCATTCCCTCCTCAGATCCCGCCCAGTCCTGAAATACACGTGAGACTTTTTTGTTACTTGTCTCTTGTTACTACTAGTATTTCAACATTGAGGTCAGCTTTTAAAACTAAAGACATCCGTAAACTTCCCAACTAACTTCACATCAGGCCACCGCAGTCTGTTAAATTTAAGAATTGTGGGGCCAAATAAAATGCTTGAAACTTTTTTTTTTGTTTGTTTTTTATACTAGCTCTGCAAACAAATCTCTGTATTTCTGGCCTTCAAAACCCCGTGCGACCTCGTCTGGTGCCAGTTTCAGGCAGGCCCCCAGGAAGTGCGCCGGGTTTGAACATAGAGCAAATTGAACATAGAGGCCAAGCGGTGATAATGCACCTCCTCAGCCGTCACACAGTGCCCTATGACCCATAGACTTACTTTGTGAAAGAGATTTCTGTCAGTGGAAATCAGTGGATATATTTTTTTAATTTCAATTTGCAAAAAACAACTGATGAAATGGTCATTGTGGTTTAAAAAAAGTTAAGTAATTCACTTTAAAACCATTGTTTAAAACTAATTTCCACCAACATTCCACCATTGATGCATAATAATAATAAGTAATTCATACTTAATTAATCCCACAAGGGAAATTCCAATGTTTTCACTCTGTTGTTACACACACATGTTCAGTATCTATAGTACATGCACTAATGGAGCGATGTCCGAGTGAGGGGGCCCATAGAAAGGCGCCCCGAGCAGTTTGGGGTTTGGTGAATTGGCATCTCTCCAGCAACGCTCCAGTTGCCAACCCAACTCCCTACTGACCGAGCAACTGCCTCCCCCAAATACTGTATCTATATTAATCTCATACTGTACAGAAATAAAACATGACGTCTGCATTAAGGGCAGTTAAAAATAAAATCCCAAAAGGGTTAGCTGTGACGTAAACATATGTTATTTGTAGTAAGTGTGCTGTAACATAGAAAACCACTGGTGTGGTTCTTTGTGTGTAGCCTACAACCTAAACCTACAGAAACTTCCCGAGCAGAGCTTTGATAACAGAGTGTTTTCCGGCCGAGCTGCCGGTGTTACGCATGGCCGGGTTGAGTCAGTATGGACCGTGTAGGAGTCTGACGTTTACATTCTCCAAAATCATCTCTTAATCCCTGTCCACCTTTCACCTTACCCCTCATTCGATCGGAGCGTGAAATTAAAAACACTCTTGAGGCTGGACAGAAACTTCCCGCGGCCTTAAAGCTGCATTACGCTGCTTATGACCGCATGAATTGATCCATCTGCGGTCGTTGTGTTTTGGGATTAAACGACTCATTCTAAAACTGAGCGCACAAATATCTTTTGAGGACAAAAAAAGAGAGCTTGACCTTGTCGCAGCACCAGACAAGATTTGAATTTTTTAAAAATCTGCAGCAGCTCACTAACTGAGCTGCTGCAGATTTACACAAAGTCCAGAGCTGGATTAGGTGACCAGCAGGACAATCTGTGCTACACATAATGAACTTTTGCTGCTTTTTGGGACCATAAGCAGAGAATTATATCTACTTTGTTAAGACCAGATCATCCAGAGGTCAACTCTTTACTTCAACACCTGCACAGACGGAAGGGTTAGCAGTAGGGCTCGGCCATACGGAGAAAATCAAATATCACAATATTTATGACCAAATACATCAATGTCGATATTGTAGGAGGGAGGGCGTTTGTGCATATCCTACAAATGTCCAGCAACATAGAATAGAAAGCTTTTATTGTCATTATACACAAGTGCAGTACCCGTGCAATGAGATTGAGGTAGCCCCTTTACAGTGTCGACACAAAATATAAAGTATAATATAAAGTATAGGTAATGCAGAAAAGAAAAGAGAGGGGGGGAGAGACCTGGTACGCAGGCCTGACAGCATCTGTATACATATATAAAGTAGATTGTATACACATTATGCAAGAATATAGTTTGGTGTATCAAATATCGCACAATAATAAGATTAAGTGATTGAGTATTAAATATTGCTCTGTAATGAGCCATCAGCTCAGCCCCTGCAGTGCAGAACCTGTTTAGGCCACAACGCTAATTGGTTAGGTTCAGGAAAGGATTGTGGTTTGGGATGAAATACGTTAGTTTGTTATGTTGCTTACGTAGGTTACGTAAATTAAACCCAGGAAGATGAGGGTGACGCGTACTGTAGCTGCCACCTTCAGTGGTTTTAAGTCCGGAGAGAAAGGTGTTGATGGCATGATGTGAAACTGTTTGAATTCTGAAACTCAGTGTTGATGTTGCCTCAAAAAACCTTGAAAGTTCAACCTGACATTTCCACGAGTTTCTCTATAAACTGTTTTAAACATAGTTTGACTGGGTGTGACACGGGAAAAGGAAAGCAGCTAAAGAGAGAGAGAGAGAGAGAGACCTTCTGTTTCAGGTTTTTCCCACCAAAGAGCACTCGTTGTCGGGGCTACGCTAAATGTTGAGTCTGCACCGCTCGGTGGTTTTTACGAGTCAGGTCGGGACAAAGCCGGGCTGCGGCAGGAGCTTTATGGTCCTGGCTGTCAGATGAACTTCATTAAATAAAGTGTTCGTTGAGCTGCCGGCCTGCTAACATTCAAGTGGAATTAACACACTTTACATCAACAAAAACACACACACACACACACACTTTCAAGTATATCTTTTTTTCTTCTTGTTGGCCTTGAGGGTGAAACCAGGAATGTAAACCACGTCCAGACGGAGATGACTGACCAAACCAGCGTGTGTGTGTGTGTGTGTGTGTGTGTGTGTGTGTGTGTGTGTGTGTGTGCGTGTGTGTGTGTGTGAAGGGGGGGTCAATTAAATACAACAACAGATTAAACCTGTGACCTCTGAGATACTAACAGAAAACCCTCTCAACAACAATATGTAGCAAGCGGTGGTGGAAGAAGTATTCAGACAAAATTACTAATACCACAGTGTAAAAATACTCTGTTACAAGTAAAAGTCCTGCATTAAAAATGGAACTTAAGTAAACGTATGTAAGTATCATCAGGAAAATGTACTTAAAAGTATTGAAAGTAAAAGTACTCAGAAAACTCCTTGCATTTTAGAAAATGGAAAGGATCAAAACAGTTTGTTTTTTAAAAAACTATTTTCAGCTGGACTTTTTGGCTGTTATATTGTTCGGTATAGTTCAATTTATAATAAAGCATCCTATTTTAGAAATTACATCTGTTTTGTGTGCAAAGTAAATGGTAAACAAAGCTGTCAGATGAATGTAGAGGAGTAAAAAGTACGACATTTCTCTCTGAAATGTAGCCGAGTAGAAGTAGAAAGTGACGTAAAAAAAGAAAGGATTTAAGTAAGTACAAGTACTTCAAATTCATACTTAAGTACAGTACTTGAGTAAATGTACTTAGTTACTTTCCAACAGACTAGACATGTTTTGAGCTGCAAATCACGAACTAGGAGCAAAAGTTCCCAGTTGTCGAGGTGATTTATCCGTACTGTAACGTGACTGTCACGGTGCATGTTCTTCCAGTTGCATTTGACTGTTTCCCCTCACTGTTAAACTTAACATTGACTCCAAAGCACATACTGATGCAGATGTGAGAGACGTTTAAGAGTTTAAGACAACAGTAAAATCATTGCTGATGCTGGTGGTCGACTCAGGAATGAGCTCTTTAGTCTGCAGGCCGCAGCGGTGGATACATCCTAAAATTAGCCGAGTGGTTTTTTTTTGGAAAAGGCAGAAAGACCACCAAACGGTGTCATAGTTGGTGAACAAATGTCCTTAAAAATATCGTGGCCAAACTTTGTCAGGTCATGATTGATTTGTGGAGGCAGAGCAGCAAAACAGGGATTCGTGCTGTGTAGCTATTTATGGGATGTTTGTGTGCACAAATCAGGTTGTTCAGGTTTAGCGGTTAAACAAGCTTAATCTGCTAATGAGGCGGATGGAGCGGGGGAGTGGAGGACAGATGTTGATGATGTGGTGAGCCGGAGGCAAAGACAAAGGATGTTGTTACCAGTGTTTGACCAAAATGAGGTTTTGAGGGCCGATACAGATAGACATGCTGAAAGACTCGCAGACAAGTGATTTCGGACCAGTTTTATTAGAAATAAGTTAGATTTTCAGTGTTTATTCCAAAGTTTTACCTGTGTTAAAGTGGAGAAATCCTCTGAAGCAACATGTACACAATCATGGGACGCTCGACGTCCCCACTGAAAGTTACAGGGCAGGTTTTCTAACACTGCAGAGTAAAATCACACACTACCTCTGACATGTCTGCACTGGTTACAGCAGAGAAATTGATATGTGATTGTCACTGTACAGAAGCCCAGAGAGGCAAGTGAAGAAACATAATAATAATTCTGGGGATTCATTTTCTAAGTCTGATCTAAATTGTTTTCTCAGAGCAGCGGAAGCCAAACACCGTTCATCTAAACACACACCTCCCACACTGCCGTGACAACAATCTCTTTTAGTAACAGCAAAAAAAAAATTGCCAGGATAATTTTTTTAAGTTACCATTTTTGTAAGCTATCTGAAAAAAGGGTGACCATTTTTTGTTCTTTCCAGCTGCTCAAATTAGGACTCAAAGCGTTCATGTTTTCTTCCAGGTGAGTTATAATTTCTCCATGCACTCTAAACCCTGTACTCCACCTTCAACTGCACTCTCAAAATCAATCCGTGCATCGTTGATAAATCAGAATTGTTGCTTTTGAGACATTAAAACTCACCTGGAACAATGTTTTTAGGCCTATTTAGAACAGGGGGAAGTCGTGCTGCTTTTGCCTCTTGTGGCTGAAATGATTATGACAACAAAAACGACTTGATCATGAGAAAATTAATACTTATTACCTGCCCAAACTTGTTTTCACCTGTTGTTAAGTGAAAAACTAGATTTTTAGATTGGACTTAGAGAATGGAGCAGCAGACATTTTTGGCCTCTCAGGGCTTCCAAACTACTGAATGGTGACACATACATTTATCTTTATCACCTACAGTTATTTACTAAATATTATGAAAAGTAGAACAGTTGATATTGTCTGAGTGCAGTTATTTGTAGTTCCATGACCCTAAATCCACGCTGCAAAGATGTCAAGATGTTGAGCTTTTGCAGGTTTCTGCAATACGCCTCAGGTGAAAGGAGAATGAGAGAATATGTTTTCCTGGAAGATGTCCTGATGTAAAGTACAGTGTGATTTATGAGTTTGATTTATTGAGTTTAAGATGAATGTTTTTTGTTGTTTCAGCTGCAGCCATCCCAGTGGGCATTGATGTGCAGGTAGAGAGCATCGACAGCATCTCAGAGGTCAACATGGTGAGGATCTCAAACATCTTAAACTTCATTTCCAGCAGTGATGACTGGCTTCACACATGTTCTATCCATTGGTGAATATGGCAGAGAAACTAATCAATGTACAGCATTTTAATGGCAGAAAATGCAACAAACCGGTTGAACATTGAGTTTTTATGACATTTCTACCATATAATTTAGCCTGGAAATCCAGACCCAAATCCGAAAGATTAAGGGTCTGGCTATGAGTAAAAAACACACACATTAAATTCATGTAAGATACTACATGTGATTCTATGCTTTCATGTAAATCACCACAATTTAACTAAGCCTGAGGTCATGTTCTTTTTATTTTATTTTACATCTTTAAATCCACTTTTCTTTTTTTAAATCACATTCAATTCAGGGACCTAAATGGATGGAAGTGACCGATCATCAAATTAATTAACTTGTTTGAAAGCCATGATGTCTCTCTCTCATGGGTGGGCCAAATTCTCTGGTCGGGCAGTGAAGAGAAGAGAAAGGGGAGGTAACCTTTCCCCTTATGACCTCATAAGGAGCAAGATTCCAGATCGGCCCATCTGAGCTTTCATTTTCTCAAAGGCAGAGCAGGATACCCAGGGCTCGGTTTACACCTATTACCATTTCTAGCCACTGGGGGGACCATAGGCAGGCTGGGGGGACTCATATTAATGTTAAAAAAAACTCATATAGTGAAATTTTCTTGCCATGGGATCTTTAATGATTATGATGCAAAGAAAAAAGCTGTTCTGTAACTGTTAATGAATTGATCTAAATGATCTCTGTGTTGCCGTGTCTTGCAGGACTTCACCATGACTCTGTACCTGCGTCACTACTGGAAAGACGAGCGGCTGGCGTTTCCGTCCCGAAACAATCTGAGCAGGACGTTTGACTCGAGGCTCGTGAAGAAGATCTGGGTTCCTGACGTCTTCTTCGTCCACTCCAAGCGCTCTCCTTCATCCACGACACCACCATGGAGAACATCATGTTGCGTGTTTACCCCGATGGAAAGATCCTATACAGCGTCAGGTAGGGCAAGCCGAGGGGTGGAGACACCAGAAGTTGAGAGGTGGAGGTTCAGACATGCAAATTTAAATGTAGTTTTTTAAAGATTTTTTTTGGGGGGCTGTTCCTTTTATTTGATAGTGACCGTGGATAGAGGGGGACGGGGCAAAGGACTCCGCCCGCATGGGTCACCCTTCTACTGGGGGGGCTAGAGGCTCCCCGGTACATGCAGGTGTTTTATCTGCAGACCTGATGCTTTAAACCGGCCCGTACAAGACTAACCTACCAACATTTCTCATTTCAGCTGTCACCACACAACCTAATATGAGCCTGTTCTCTTTAAAGTGCTCATATTATGCTCATTTTTTAGGTTCATAATTGTATTTAGAAGTGTTAGAATAAGTTCCTTATCAAGAATAGACAGACACCACTGAAGTTATATCAATGTTTTTTTGTTACATTTTTGCTTGTGAACACAAGGAGACAGTTTCCACTACAGAGTAGTACAGAAAATACCTAAGTGGAAGCTCTCTACTAAGCTTATTTATACAAAGTGGATGTTGATACAAAGTCCTAACAAAGTGGGTGTTGTTAGTTTATCTCTTTGGGTCTGGGAATCTCCTCCGCCTGCTCTGCCCCGAGAAACGTCCTGTACCTTTCACAAGGACAGTAGTGGCTCCATGGTTATCTTGTTCAGACTGATCAGTATAATATGGTATTATTATGCAAACAGTTTTAATAATAGTCAGAGAAAAAGTATGTATCAACATTTTTCTAACAAGGTTATATCAGAATAGGTTGACATGGTTTAATTTTCAAAAAGCACCATTTTTTTGTTGTATTGCTCATTGCTGCAGCTCCTCTTTTCACCCTGTGTGTTGAGCTCTCTGTTTTAGCTACAGAGTGAGACATCTCACTTCTGTTCCATCTTTGTTTGGAGTCGCACATGTGTAAAAGCTAGGTAAGGACTACTAGCCAGTCAGAAGCAGAGTATGAGGGCCCTGACAGTACCTAGGTAAGGACTACTAGCCAGTCAGGAGCAGAGTATGAGGGCCCTGACAGTACCTAGGTAAGGACTACTAGCCAGTCAGAAGCAGAGTATGAGGGCCCTGACAGTACCTAGGTAAGGACTACTAGCCAGTCAGAAGCAGAGTATGAGGGCCCTGACAGTGATAATCATGTATCACTGACCTTGTGGAAAGTACAGCATACCACTGAGGGCAGGGCACGCGGAGGAGACATCATGCCTGACCAGAGATAAGAAAGTTTCTCTTAGTGTGATATTACTCCCTTTTCCCCTTGTTGCTGGAGCATTCTCAAGGATCACTGGGGGACCCTGGAGCCCACTTTAAGAGCCACTGCCCTGACCCTAAAAAAAATGTACTTGGATAAATGTTTTGAAGTCAAAAACTTTGCATTGGATTGCTGCAGAACTCTTTGTTGATTCTTGTCCTTTTTGCTTAACACACTCAATTCCTTCTCTGCTCTTTGGTCCTAAAGGAGAGAAGAGATGAAGGTCAAGTTTCCTTTTATAATTGCAGGAGAGGTTTCTAACCAGGACATGGTGACCTGGTGACCTGTTGACATGGTGACCTGTTGACATGGTGACCTGGTGACCTGTTGACATGGTGACTGACTGTATTGCCAGTATAATTTTGTGTTTTTGTGTTTCAGGGTGACGGTGACGGCTCTCTGCTCCATGGACTTCAGCAGCTTTCCTCTGGACACACAGAACTGCTCACTGGAGCTAGAGAGCTGTGAGACGCACGCACACACACACACACACACACTTACACGCACACACACACATGCGCGCACGCACGCACACACACACACACACACACACGTCTTCTTACATCACTGTACTGAACTGTACTTAAGAATAATTTTGAGGTACTTATACTTTAGTTGAGTATTTAATTTTTTGTGTTTTTTTTATACTTCTACTCTTCTACATCTGATAGGAAAACCTTGTACTTTTTACTCCACTACACATATATTTGATGCCTGTTACTTTGCAGATTTGTATTATTAACAGAACATGTAATCAATTAAAAAATGATGGTTTAATATTATTAATTAAGATCAAAATGTATTGATTCCCGGAGGGAAATAAATAGATAAAGTAAATAAAGTATAAGTAGTAGTAGTAAATATGGAAAGTGCATCAATAATTCAAATTCAATAACGCATGTTATACTGAAATGGTGTACTTTCACTTAAGTCAAGATTTTCTCTCTCTCTCTCTCTCTCTCTCTCTCTCAGATGCATATAATGAGAACGACCTGATGCTTTACTGGAAGAATGGGAACGACTCTCTGAGGACAGATGAGATCGTCTTGTCTCAGTTCTTCATTGAGCATTTCCACGCCTCCAGTGGCCTGGCTTTCTACGGCAGTACCGGTGTGTGTGTGTGTGTGTGTGTGTGTGTGTGTGTGTGTGTTTTCAATAGCCTAAATACACAGAGAAAAGGATGAGACGTTTCTGTTTCAAAAGGATGCAGAAAGTGGTTCACAAGTGAAAAAAAGAACATATTTGTTTTTGTTTGTCTTCATGACCAAATGTAATGACCAAAAGTATGTGGACACCACTGTCTACAAATCTTTGGGTACTTGGTTTGGACTCATTAGTACTTTTACTTAAGTAGGATTTAGGTAGATCTTAATGCAACGGAATACAATCATATTTTTGACCAGTGGTTACCAACCCGTGGGTCTGGACCCCTGTAGGGGTTCACAAGACAGATCTGAGGGGCAGTGCATAGGTTCAATTTAGAAGTCCTTGTTTGAGGTCATTTAAATGCTGTTTTCTACTCCACTGCTGTACATCCTAAAGACACGTATTCAACTTTTTACTGCACTACATTTGTTAGACAACATTAGTTACTAGCCACTTTACAGATTCAGATTATTAAAACAAAATATATCAAACAATAAAGTATGTTGTGTTATAGGTTAAGGTCCCCAGCAGTATATCAAGACGTTACAATGAACTCCACTTTTACCAGCTGAAACATTTAAGTGATAAACATGCATCAATAATTCTAATCATAATATATATATATGATGGCTTGGTATCCTGCCTTACCTTTCTATCGAATGTCGAAACCCCCTCCCCACTGATGTGCTGCAGACGTAACATGCAGAACAACAGTGTGCTGCATGTTACGTCTCTAGCACATGCAGGTCAGTTCAGTTTCACAGTTTATTGTAAAAATAATAATAATTATTAATAATATTGAATGTTTAGCGTGTCATAACTGCACCATAACTGCAATACTGTGTCATTTGGTACCCAGCAATACACCCAACCAGGTGTGAAGTTGATGGGATGAACAGTTCACACACACACACACACACATACAGAGGTCCTCATTTTATCGGTAGATTAGTGGATAGTTTTACCTATCAAGCCTTTGAAAGTATTCAGATCTAACATGGAAGAATAAATCACTCCCTGGTTGAACTGGTCAAACCCAGAGACAGATGCAAACAAGTGCATATAAGGACTTTTAAAGTTTGGAAAACATTGGGATCTGCTGTTTAGGACAACAGTGTTCTTCCAGCTTTGTGTCAACAGTTTATGCACATAAAGAAATGCAAGCAGAATCTCTGCAGCCAGTTGCCAACATCTGGTGGAAAGCCTCCAACATCTGGTGGAAACCAGAAGAGTGCAGGCTGTGATAGCTGCACATTGACGCTCATTAGGGATGTTACGATGCATCGGGAATCGGTTAAAAAAATCTACATAAATGTGTAAAGATTACAGTCGGTTGACATAAACGAATCACGATGCAATGCAAAACGACCTAGGGCGTAATCTACTTTTAATTTAACTTGTTTGACTTTAGACATCACTACGTCTTCTTAGAAGAAGCTAATCTAGCTATCTATTTATTTAGTTATTTTGATATAGTATATACAGTATTACATTTTAGTTATTCAAAGTGCCCATATTGTAAAAAAATCACTTTTTTTCTGGGATTTGGAGTGTTATTTTGTGTCTCTGATGCTTCCACACATACAGTACAAACTTTGAAAAAAAAAAAAACATCATGCTGTTTTGATGAGATCCGGTTTCTGAATGTCCTCTGTCTTCAGTCTCCGGGTGAGATGTTCAACATCTGCACGGCTTTCTACATCACTAGCCGAGACGAGGTGGCTAACCATAGCACATGCTAGTGCTAGCATGCTAGCTCAATTCTCTTGCATGTCTCACATGAGATGTTTCACTCTGTAGCTAAAACAAGTGAGATGTCTCACTCTGTAGCTAAAACAAGTGAGATGTCTCACTATGTAGCTAAAACAAGTGAGAAGCCTCACTCTGTAGCTAAAACAAGTGAGATGTCTCACTCTGTAGCTAAAACAAGTGAGATGTCTCACTCTGTAGCTAAAACAAGTGAGATGTCTCACTCTGTAGCTAAAACAAGTGAGATGTCTCACTCTGTAGCTAAAACAGAAACCCCAACACACAGGGTGAAAACAGGAATAGCAGCAATGTGCAGTACAACCTCAAAATATAATTATGAACCTGAAAATGAGCATAATATGGGCGCTTTAAGATAAAATACAATTTCAGTTGCACTTTTGATAAAAGGAATATTTTCAGTCATTTGTCTGCAGCTCATTCTCTTAAAGAAATCCTGAGAAAATCACTTAATACGATTCACTTAAAATCTTGATTAGTATGGAATTGTAACTTGAGTGTATCTTTCCATCCCTAATGCTCATGTTTCCTGATGTTGAACATGAGCGTCTCTGTCTATGTCTGTCAGGTTGGTACAACCGTCTGTTCATTAACTTCATCCTGCGGAGACACATCTTCTTCTTCATGCTGCAGACGTACTTCCCCACCATGCTGATGGTTGTCCTGTCCTGGGTCTCTTTCTGGATCGACCGGAGGGCCGTCCCCGCCCGTGTCTCTCTGGGTATTTACATATATTGACATGAACCAAAAACTAAAGTCTGAACCCTGAGATTTCATGATTGACTGTTGTGTTGTGACCAGCTTTTTGTGGGAGGGGAGACCCATGATGTGACTGTGTGAGCATTTATCGGGGTTTACGCAGGGTCTTAAAAAGTTCTAAAAGTCTAAAAATTCCAGTCCTCGCTGCAGCGGCTGCATGTTCAACTCGGACTTGCGACCCATTCCTGCATGTTATTCCCCCTTTCATGTCTAGGCTCTCCTATCAAACAAAGGCCTAAAATGCAACAACAAAATCTTTAAAAATATTTTTTTTAATTAAAATTGCTAAAGAATTGTGTTCTAGGTCTTAAATCATTTTTAACAGGTCTACATTTTCTGATTGAAATTCTCCTGCAGCACAAATGTTGTTTTTATCCCATGGTGTTGTACTTCTTTCTTTCCCTTCTCCAAATATAAATCGCTGCATTCCGACTACAGGCAACTTATATTGCAGTCGAGTGCAAAGCTGCGCGAGTCTCTTTTGGAACAGATTTTATTCTTCAGCTATAGGAAAGTGCAGGTTTAGCGTTATTTCCGGACTCTGACATTTGACCATGACACTTTGATAAAATGTACGTACTTGGTTGGAAAAATCTAGTGAAGTTGAGAAGTTATTTGTCTTTAAACGTTGATATGAATGATATGTACTTGTCACAAAGTAATTTTCAAGAACCTTGGTATAACATGTGACATGACATACGGTCTCTACATCAAAGTCTTAAAGCCACACTTCCTGTATTGTTCTCTGAAAGAGGCCACTCCATATGTTTAAAAAAAAGGTTTGTGTTGTGTCTGAAAAACAGATGTGCTGTGATGTAGAAACAGATGTGCTGTGCTCGCTCTCCTCCTGCAGGTATAACCACAGTGCTGACGATGTCCACCATCATCACCGGAGTGTCCTCCTCTATGCCTCAGGTAACAGCTGTGTTTGTGAGGGTTCATGAGGCCTTCAGGGGTCCTGGGCCTCTTTACATGTGTTAATGCTCATATGGGCTCTCAGGGTCCTAAAGGTCCTATGAAATGCTGCTTTTTGGATGCTTTTATATAGACCTTAGTGGTCCCCTAATACTGTATCTGAAGTCTCTTTTATATAGACCTTAGTGGTCCCCTAATACTGTATCTGAAGTCTCTTTTATATAGACCTTAGTGGTCCCCTAATACTGTATCTGAAGTCTCTTTTATATAGACCTTAGTGGTCCCTAATACTGTATCTGAAGTCTCTTTTATATATAGACCTTTTAGTGGTCCCCTAATACTGTATCTGAAGTCTCTTTTATATAGACCTTAGTGGTCCCTAATACTGTATCTGAAGTCTCTTTATATAGACCTTAGTGGTCCCTAATACTGTATCTGAAGTCTCTTTTATATAGACCTTAGTGGTCCCTAATACTGTATCTGAAGTCTCTTTCATATAGACCTTAGTGGTCCCCTAATACTGTATCTGAAGTCTCTTTTATATAGACCTTAGTGGTCCCCTAATACTGTATCTGAAGTCTCTTTTTATATAGACCTTAGTGGTCCCCTAATACTGTATCTGAAGTCTCTTTTATATAGACCTTAGTGGTCCCCTAATACTGTATCTGAAGTCTCTTTTTATATAGACCTTAGTGGTCCCCTAATACTGTATCTGAAGTCTCTTTTATATAGACCTTAGTGGTCCCTAATACTGTATCTGAAGTCTCTTTTTATATAGACCTTAGTGGTCCCTAATACTGTATCTGAAGTCTCTTTTATATAGACCTTAGTGGTCCCTAATACTGTATCTGAAGTCTCTTTTATATAGACCTTAGTGGTCCCTAATACTGTATCTGAGGTCTCTTTTATATAGACCTTAGTGGTCCCCTAATACTGTATCTGAAGTCTCTTTTATATAGACCTTAGTGGTCCCCTAATACTGTATCTGAAGTCTCTTTTATATAGACCTTAGTGGTCCCTAATACTGTATCTGAAGTCTCTTTATATAGACCTTAGTGGTCCCTAATACTGTATCTGAAGTCTCTTTATATAGACCTTAGTGGTCCCTAATACTGTATCTGAAGTCTCTTTTATATAGACCTTAGTGGTCCCCTAATACTGTATCTGAAGTCTCTTTATATAGACCTTAGTGGTCCCTAATACTGTATCTGAAGTCTCTTTATATAGACCTTAGTGGTCCCTAATACTGTATCTGAAGTCTCTCTTTATATAGACCTTTGGTCCCTAATACTGTATTTATATAGACCTTAGTGGTCTGTATCTGATATATAGACCTTAGTGGTCCCTAATACTGTATCTGAAGTCTCTTTTATATAGACCTTAGTGGTCCCCTAATACTGTATCTAAAGTTTCTTGCCCAAAATTCAGTCTTGGTGCAGAATTCCAGCCACTAGAGCCAGTCCCACATTGAGTTTTCTTTAGTATGAGCCCTTTCTGTGTCAGTAGCTTTAAATGCTCGAAATGATGGGATGCAGCAGCACATCAGCTACAGTACCAGTCCCCACTGCGTACCTGGTCCGTCAGAGACTCGAACCAGCGACCATCTGATTCCCAAGGCCCTGATCCCCAGAAAAACACCTATTTCGTAGTAATTCTTATGGAAAGAGCAACGCACTAAAAGTACGTAAAAATAATGATGAAAGAAAATAAAACCTAATTGCCCCCAAATATGTGTCCAGTGTATCACATCTCGTACTTGGCACTGTAATCATGATTTATGTGCATATGTGTATGCATAATCATACTGTTCTGTGCTGAAAAGCTGCATGATCCTGCACAATGTATGTTTCCTTTTTCTTCAGTTTTATGCCCCACATATCTGGAACAAACTCTCAGAAAACTGTAGGTCCCCTGCAACTCTCTCTTTTTTTAAATCAAGACTGAAGACTTCTTCTTTTTTTCCTTTTTTTTTTAACTGTTCATTATTAACACTGCACTGTCACTTTTGTTCATGTATTTCATACCTGTCGTGTTCTATTTAAACTGTTTTGTTATTCATCTTAATTGTTTTAACTGCTTTTTAATGTTTTATGTAAAAACAACTTGCTAAAATGTGCTATGCAAATAAAGCTGCCATGCCTTGTCTTTTTTTAGATGATGATTTTTCCATGTGGTTAGGGTTAGTGAATGTGTCTCTTTGTTGTCCAGGTATCGTACGTGAAAGCGGTGGACATCTACCTGTGGACCAGCTTCCTGTTTGTCTTCCTGTCTGTGATTGAATATGCAGCAGTGAACTACTGCACCACTCTGGAGGAGATGAGAAAAATGAAGAGGGGAAAGGTCAGAGGGACTATTACACTACACACCCACTACAAACTGACATCCGAACATCACAGGGAGGCTTTGGAACCACATATTTAACTTAATGTCTCCTTCTAGTGGCCAAACAGAGACACTACAATCTGACATTTTCTGTTTAGGACAGGGGTCTTCAACGTTTTTTAACAGAGAGGCAGAGAGGGACCCCCTACTACGTATGCTGTATAAAATGAAGTTGCATATTGAACTGGGCCTACAGTAACGTGTAGGGCGGCCTAAAGCCTTTACACATACCTTATTTCCATGTAATACTAAGCTATTCAAATAGCCTAATAATTGCTGGCATGGCTTTTTATAAATCATGTTTTAATATTAAATATACATGTGGCACAGTGAATCCTTAGGATGGACTGTATCTGTGGATGGCTACCTTAGTGACTACCTAGGCCAGAAAGCCTATCATCAGTGGGGATATTTAATAATATGTTAGATTTATGTTTTTAATTTTGGAAAAAACTTTAAAAAATGAACATCAATTTGGGGGCCCCTTGCACTAACTCTGAGGACCCCCTAGGGGTCCCAGACCCCCTGTTGAGCATCCCTGGTTGAGGATGTGGAGTATTTTACAGTGATGGAATGTTACGAAGTACATTTACTCATGGGCTGTACTTAAGTACACATTAAGAGTAATTTCATGACACTTGACTCTGACATCTCTCCATTTATGCATGAATAGGTCCTGAGCATGTGTGTGTAGTGATTACTAACAGAGGGTTAATTGTAATTTTCCCCACTGGGGATCAATAAACAATATAAATTAAATTAAAAAATGAATGCCATTTGTCTGACAGACAGAGTTACTACTTATTTTACAAATTAAGATTTTACATAGAAAACAGTATGAACTACAAAAAATATAAGTACTGTAAAATGAAACAACCTCTTTATATATATTTTATTTTCAGAACACATATGAACAACCTAAAACATAAAAAACAGACTAAAACATTTAAGAGAAAAGCTGCCAGACATGTAGTAAAATCTATTACTTGATAAGTTAATTATAAAAAGAAAAACGAATCGGCTACAGATAAATGGTTTCATCTTCTAAAATATAAAGATTTTCTTTGTCTTAAATGACAGTAGTAGGCTACTTTTGATCAACTGTAAGAGGATGTGTAGCGATGTGTCCAAACTTTGTGTGTGCGTGTGTGTGTGCGTGTGTGTATGCGTGTGTGCATTGATCTTGGCGGTGTGTTTGACAGGACTGTGTAAACTAAATGGAAACGATCCACAGTATGATCCGTACCTTCTGTGTTCCAGATCCCATCTACCTTCAACGCCAGCCAGGCGATGGCCTACGACGGCTGTTTCCATGACAACGACATTGAGTTGACTCCGTTCTCCGGCCTAGCGCCCACCGGGACCTCTGGCCCCCTCACCACGCCGACCCAGGCCCCAGACATCCAGCCCACGGTGGGGACCCGGCTCCGCCGGCAGTGGTCTCTGCGTCAGAACGTGGACCTGTTTGTCAGCAACAGCTACATGATCGACTCGTACTCCCGCGTGGCTTTCCCGTTGTCCTACCTGTTCTTTAACATCGTCTACTGGAGCCTGTACTCCTGATTCAGCACCACAAACTCTCAGTGAACTCTGGTGCACTTTACTAAGCTCAAGTGTTGAGTCAGAGAGCATGCTGGGGGATTCCTCCTCTCTACAGAACTCCACAGACACTTTACTGAATTAACTCAGCTCCAGCTTCATCACTAATCATCTTCTTTACAAGAGAGATAAAAGCACTCCAGCTCCTCAGAGTAGAAACTCTTAATTGTGCACATGTCACCCTGACATTTGTCTCATGGGAGTTTGTTGAATCCTGAGACTTGGAAAGTAATGGTTCCTAATAAGACACAGGGAAATACGAAATTAGGATAACATTTATGTGAAAAATTTTGTGTTTTATGAATGATGTGAGTGGAGCCAACCAGCTACATATAGGCTACTTTAATTTCTTTTCTCATTAAAGTTTTATCTTGTTAATGAGGATGTGTGTGCTGGGGGGTCATATTATACATGTTTAAACTTGAATTTGCGGGTTTTAGGGATGTTACAATAAAAAGTAGCCTCACATTTTGGCAGTTTTATAAGCTTCATATGTCGTTATATGACGTTTTAAATTAATATTTTAAACTTTTTATTTTCTCTTAAAACTGGGGTGATCCACAGCCTAGTAGGTCATCAAAATAATTCAAATAATTGTCAATTGCTGATTTTAAAAACACATGGCTAACACTTGGAGGGGATTTATTTATTTATTTTATATATTTTTTTTGACATGTTTCCGTTTGACTACTTTTAGGTCAACAAAATGATAAATTGAGTTTTCAGCACTTCCCAGGCATTTATTCCAGGTAGTGGATTTGTTTTTGTTTTTTTAAGCAGTTAACAGTTAATTGTTAAAAAATGAATAAATAAACTGTTAAAAAAATTTTAACAAAGGGGATTATTTTTAGTGTTCCTGTCAAATTCTCGTTTGTAACCTGATGACTTCAGTATTTCTAAAATCCGGGGAAAAACAACCTGTAATTTAAAATATTAATATTCAGATTGTAATGAAACAATTGTGCAGTTTCTATAGCAACTACAGAATGTGCGTACGATCGGAAAAACAACAACGTTAACGGGCGGTTTTTATGAAAGCAAACGAGGAGAGAGTCCCGCAAACACACCGCGAGAAACGCCAGAAATCAAGCTCGACGTCAACGCAGCAGGAGGACAGGTGAGTTCCTGAATCACGCTTTTTACAACACAAAGTTGAGTTATTTAGGCAAAAGATCACGTTTTTTCTCCCTCAGACGCGGAGTGATACTTGTGCAAAGGATTTCGATGAACCAATCAGACTGTTATGAGCTACCGGTTTTATAAGATAGCACAATATTTAGCTTCAGCTAGCTATAACCCAACCGTTAGCATCTTTTAACGTTATTGTTATTGTTCGATTTGTGAACGTTGGCTAGCTAGCGGTTAGCATGATTATAAGCTGCTGCTTTTCGCCTGAAATGCCGTTTAAATGCCGGAAAATACGAATTTAACAACTCTGTTAACTTGACTTGGCTAGCTACTTTTGCAGAAGTGTTTATTGGAGGCGTTTCCTCACCAACTAACGGTAATGCTAACGGTCAAGGTTAATTCAGGTTGCCAGCCGAGAAGACGGTAACTGACTGGGGAGCTGAAAGGTAACGCTAGCTAGCTAACGTTAACGTTAAATCAAGCCAAACCTAGCTAGCTAGCTAGCTAGCTAACGTTGACATCAGTTATAGTTTTCTTTTGAGCTAGCTAACTTATATGAATATTTATTAAAGAGACCAGTTTAACTTATACGCAACTATATTACAAATGCCTTTCAGTCGTTTTTAATAGGAAAGGGTCAACCAAGCTCGCCAAGTTTGTTAACCAACTTGCGTTTGGACATTAACATCTGTCAGTAAAGTTGTTGACAGACTAACAATTATGAGAAATTAATACTCTCTCTCACCCCCAACACCCTTTCCCATTAACGTTAGGTTAGCTAGCTATTCATGGCTTCTGTAATTTAAGTTTTATGCTGATGTTATCAAACTGTTAGCATTTAGCTAGCTAAGGGAGACAATTACATTTATAAACATAATTTTTCGATTTTGTGTTCGCGAAAATTATTTTTTTTTAGCTGTTGACAGTATTTCTGGAGCAACAAAAATAGATATCCTAAATTCCCTCTGTAAAAACCTAGCTAAAACTCTAATATGTCAACAAAATGACAGAAGAATTGTAAACTTGACTTTATCCAATGTTTACATTTCTGTTTAGCTATGCAAATTAGGCCATTTTAAGCCCAAAGGACAACTTTTTTTTGTCCAACCAACTGTTCAAAACTAGAATAAGAACTAAGAATAAAGCAACTAACGTTATTCACATTTAAGTGCTGGAGTTAGTAAAGTCATTTCAGCTAAGTAAACTATTAACTGCGTTTTGTTAATTGATTATTGACTAATGGTTTTGGTTCCAAGTTATAAGAAATACATTGTGGTGCTCTATTTTGAAATGATTTATTCTTAGAATGGATGTATTCTTGAAATTGTAAAGAAACTAGTAAGTGAATGGCTTTGTCAATCAACAGAAAAAATCTATTGATAATTTATTTTGAAATGTTACTCAATCCTTTTAAATTTTACAAACAAGCTCAAATACCAGCATTAACTGGTTAAAGTTTGACCAATGTGAGCTTTTTGAAT
Organism: Etheostoma perlongum; assembly: GCA_026937815.1. Classification (NCBI taxonomy): domain Eukaryota; kingdom Metazoa; phylum Chordata; class Actinopteri; order Perciformes; family Percidae; genus Etheostoma; species Etheostoma perlongum. Next base: position 23,821,539 of record CM049392.1, on the reverse strand, counting down.
TCATTAGTCTTTTTATTAGTTTATTTTAGATTTGTCAGCTGTTGGTTAAACTAAGTGAAACATTTGATGCCGTAATTTTCTGGTAAGTTGGGATTTGGATCAGTCTGTAAGTTATGACTTTTATATAGTCAAATATTGACTGTTTAATTAAAATGAGTAATGAAATAAGTCATTAGTGATATCTAGTGTCCAACACATCAATGATCATAACTCTATTATTTACTTTACAGCAATTCAATGTGCAGTATTTACCAGTTGAAGTCCTTATTGACTTATCTAGTTGTTGCCGTGTTTCCATCATGCCAGCTGGTGTTGTGACTCCTTCTCTCCACTGATCCCCCTGCCAGTCGCCGTGGTGACCACCGACAGCGCCAGCACTCGTCCTGTTGAGTTGCCCTCAAGCCGGATTCACATGACGTCAGACCAGAATCAACTGTATCCAGCTGATCTACAGGTGCCGTTAACGCACGGAGCGCTGGGTCCAGGATACTACGTCTTCTACCAGGTACTGCAATATTAACCCTCACTACACGGACACTTCTGTAGTTTTTAGCTATATCTGTCTATTTATCTTTAGTTTTTAAGTACTTCTCTAAATTGACAGAACTACCCATTGCTAGATACGTAAACTCATATGGAATCAACTTCACTGTCAGATCTAGATTTGGAAACCACATTTTGTTAATAAAAGTTAAGTCAATTTTATTTATACAATCCAAAGTTGCACAACAGAAAAAGAAAAACAAACAAAGTCAGAAAACAACAACAACAGAGAAGGGATCCCTGTTTCAGGATGGACAGACATAAGATATATGTAAGGAGTAAACGGAAATAACAATATTCCAAAGTAATTGTTATTAAATGTATTATTTAAAAAAAAAAAAAAACATTTGACCATTAAGACTCTTGGCATTTTCCATGTTCCGGCCTAGTGGTCCTGTGAGGGGAGGAAGGGAAGAGGTTGTGAGAGTGGAAGCAAAAGTAGTGAGAGGAAAACTGACGGAAGGAAGAAGGGGGAGTGTCAGAGGGAGAGGGAGGAGTCCACACTGCTGCATTACTTCTCTGTGATTGGTGGCCGCTGGGCCATGAGCGGACCCCTCTCAAACTGTCGCCTAACTAGGGCTCACACACACACACACACACACACACACACACACACACACACAAAGTGGTGTGCAGCCTACTGTTGAGTGGCAGGGACATGTGAGCCCCTTCACATTTGCTATTCTGGGCAGGGGAGGGGGAAATGAGGAGGGAAGGGGCGAAGCAAGGGGGAGTAGAGGGTCTTTTCTCTTTCTGCATGTGGCTGAGCCATCGTGAGGAGCTGCTCATGATTTTGTCTCGTGTTGTGTAGGCTCTCAGTGTATGTGGCCATAGCAGTCTTGTGTTTTATTCCCACTTTAGGCCGGAGAAGATGGGGTGCTGCTTTAGTAAAGAGCTCAACCCCGGCTTGCAGAGTGAGAGGAGCAGTCTGTTACAGCCCCCGCTCCACGATGGGCTGAATGAAGTGACAGACCAGGTCAGGCAACACGCTGTGGCTGTAGCTCAGCATGTGTGCTTGGACGAAGAGGAAAAACGTGTGGCAGACGGACTGGCCCAGAGAAAACTTGCAGAAGATGAGGAAAGACCACCAGAACTGGGCAACAAAGTTTGGACAGAGGTGGCCGTGACCAGCGGGGACAGCACCACGCGGAGTGAGAGAGATCATAAAGCAGCCAGCACTCACGAAGAGAAGGGGGCTATAATTATCACAACCAGCACAAATATACATACAAACACGGAGACTGAGGAAGGCATAACCCATACTGGCATGCCCAGCTGTGGCCCGGCCCCGTATATGGAGGTGCCCACACGGAGTCCAGCCAAACAGAAGATTGTGGAGAATGCCACACTCAGGGCTTTATGGTTCAATAAACTCCCAGACGGGCACACGTCGAAAAAATGTTGGTCATCTCCCGCCAGATTACCCTCTGCTAACTGCCAGGGCAACGTCACAGGGAGTGAGGTGTCAGATAACCTGCGGCCGCTGCCACTGGTCAGTGAGTGTCCGGAGACACAGTGGGATTGCCCCAAAGCTGAGCACAACGAGGAAGAAGGTGAGGACGTCTGTGTCGTCACAACAACACTGGGTCAAGGTTTTGAAACTAGGACCCGGGGCTTCTACAGCATATGTGCTATCGACGCCAGAGACCTTGAATATGACCTCGTCCACAGCCAATCCCAAACAGCTGAAGCAACACACTCGCTGCACACAGCTGAAGCAGAAACAGCTGCTCTGCCCTGCATAGTGGAGTCTCTGGCCTCCAGCCAATCACACACACAGGCATCCACAGTCTGTGACCAGGAATATGTCACAGAATCTGAAACAACCAGCCAGTCGCATGATGAGGAACCAGCTTTGAGTCATCAGTCTTCCACCATCCTGTCACAGACACACCCAGAGAGTTCACTCTCAGCAGAGGAGACCTCCTTACCTCATCCTGTTGTAAAGCAGGCTGACCCTTCGTCTGACCCGCTGCCCCTGTCCAGCATTATAATAAACAGCAAGGAATCGCAGGCTTCAACACCAGACGGGACTCCGTTTAAAGATCTGGACTGCCAGACCATTGCTAAGGACATACATGAATCCATGGATTACATGTTGATGACATCACATGCAAATGAAAGCACATGTGTTGAGGAGGAGAATAAAAGTGAGACTTCCAGCTTCAGTTCTTCAAAGCTCAAACCACTGCACGGGGATGAGGTTGTCTTTCCTCTGTGTGGAGGACAGTTTGAGATGGATAAATCCTTGCAACAGACGGAGGCTATTCCCGTTAGTATCTGCAGAGGCCATAGTGAGGAGGCAGATGGTGGTTACACCTGCACAGCAGATACGACTCTCACTGAGGTGTCCTCAGTTTCCACCATCTTAGCTGTGTCGTCACTGCCCATTGAACTGACGACCTTCTCCTGCCACGCAGACATGACTCCTCTCTCGGACTTTAAAACCACATTTCACCACTGTGACTTCATAATATCTGACAAATTAGATGTAAATTCAAACGATCCAACATTTGAATTGAGCAGCAGTAAGCCTCCAAGTCAAGATGTTGTAGAACCACCTGAGTTGGACCATAGAGATGACTGTGACAAACAGCGTGACAATTTTGATGTGAAACCTGAAGGTGCCGTGACGTCGGAAGAGCCTCTTCAGGATGCCCTCATGAGTGGGGATGACAGACAGGCAGTCAAAAAACCAGAAGTCTGTCAGAACAGCAAACCTTTTGAAAGAGGGGATGTTACAGATGTGTTACCTGGAATGGCTCAAAACACCTCTCACCTAGATACAAGGACGGCTGTAAATGCAAGCATCACTCTTCATGGCCTGGAAGATCTAAGTCTCGGTCCTCTGACAGAGCCTCCTACTGCTGAAAGTGAGCTTTCTGTTACTGCTTCCTTCACTCCACCTCCGTCTTCCTCATCTCCGTGCACGCCTCCTGTGGAAGGTAAGCATCGTTTCTGTCCAGAAACTGAAGCTAATTCTGCTGAGAGTGAATGCAGACAAATCCAACTGGAGGACAATCCACCAGCGAAAGTATTTATTCATGCATGTGAGGAAGGAAATAAAACAACAACTGCACAGGGGACTCAGATTGATTCCCCAGTCAAGCATGAATCTGCAGATACAATAGAACAGCCTCAAACAGCATCTGAACCCCCGGTAGTATTAAGCTCCAGTGATTCCTCTGACTGTATGAACCCTAACGTCGGCCTGCCAAATTACACTGCTAAATGTTTACCTCAAACTGGAGGTTCATCAAATGAAATTCATTTAGAGGAGATCAATGGGATACAGATTCACATCTCACAGGGGGAGATGTCTGCACTTGACAGTGATATTCTTCCAGAAACTATTTCTGCTACGGGCACACCACTCCAAGGCGTTGAGATTGGTACTGGTATTTGTGATGACTCTTATGTGATTCCTCATGACTTCAGCTGCCCGGATGACAAAGCCTTGGTTTTGGACTGCCATGAGAACATGATCCCTGTGGACCCAGCACAGATTGATGTTTATGCCTCAACTCCGTCATACGAGATTCACTTCCTAGGACATGAACCTCCTGCTACTGCCGAGGAGGGGGAGAGGGAAGGAGGGATGAGGGAGATGGTGTCTGAGCTGCTGGGAGAGGATGCAGACTCCTCTGTCTGCCTCCTCTATCCCCACCCCTGGCTCAAACTGGGTCTGGAGGATAGCTGTGGGGGGTGGGCTCAGGGCGGGTCTGTTGCCGAGCCCAGCCAGAGAGAGAGCAAGCCGGGTGCTGACGTAGAGCAGATCCCAGCCCTGGTCTCGGAGCTCCAGCCGTCTATGGCTCTGCTGGGAGCTTACCCCTACAGCACAGTGATGCCTCAGGGACGCTGTGTGTGGGACTGGCACACAGATTGCACTCACTCTGTAAGTGTTCGCTTAACTTGTGAGACAGTTGGGTTCAGTGAAAGAATTCAGTTTAATGTCTCATGCATGAAAGTAAAAACAATATTTCTTTTGATGTGATTCTTTAGGGAAAGTAAGACTTGGCTGGGCAGTAGGCAGAGTCTTCAATACTCCTTTTTATAAAGATGTAACATAATGAGTGTTCATTGTTCAAACAGGCGGCCTTGTTACACAGTTTTGTATAATTTAGATAGAACAATGAAATGTGTTATATTGCAAGTACATACCTATATAATAACAGCGTTGATATAACAAAGGTAAGTTAACTCAGGTTCAGAGGGTCTGTTGTAGATGAAATTTAACAGGTGGAGGAAGTATGAAGTGGAATCAGCTGGGATTTACATATGAGTATGAATCTAAGATGTTTTCTTCTGCATTATTGCTTTAACATTGAGTGAGAGGAAATAGCATTTAGTTTGCATTTTAGGTAGAATCTGATTCAATGAAAGATGCTAGAGAACGTCTTCTGTCCATTCTTGATGTAAAACACCTGAACACACAAGCTAGTGTCTGATATCTGATCTGCTACTGTTAATATCAATTTGTTCTTTCAAAATAACTTGTTTTTAAAATAAGCTGACTTAAGTTTTCATATTAGATTCATTTTGTACAAACAGTGTTTTTTTGTTGTGTTTTTGTTTCAGGAACCTGTTGCTGCTCCAACCCTTAACCCTAATGCTGAGGTATGGACCAATCACAACTTCAACTTAGATGTCCCTGGCCCCGCCTACCTGCAGGCTCATGAGCCATGGCTGCAATTCCCCAGCGATCTGACCAATCAGGAAGGTAGGCTGGAGTTACTTAGGGACTGGACCACAGATTTACAATAATGAGTTATTTTCTGATGAAGAGTTTATAATTTTATTCTTTGAGCAACACAAAAACAACTTGCTGAATTGAACAAATATAACTGTCTGCAAAGCAAATATTGCTTATGGCATGGTGGTGAGATGCCTCGTGGTTGATTTGTAGGATACGGGTCAGACTTCCAGCTGGAGAACATGGGCCTGGCTGAGGCTGTGGTTGAAGAAGATCCCACGACACCAGAGTACCAGACACCGTCTGCCGAAGCTTCAATAGTTAATGGAGAGCCCGTTGACCCACCTGTTACAGGTAGCAGTCCAATTTAGGTGTTTTTTTCCCCAGGTTAAATTAACTGTTTTTTATGTTTCACCACAATAAAATGAACTTGAGTTGGTGGTGTTTTTAAAGCATTGACTTTGTGGTCATGACTTTGATTTCAGATGAGACTAGAGAAGAGCTGAGGACAGTTTTGGAGTCCTGCCTGACGAGGTAAGTCACCACTTCTTTTGAAAAGTTATGTCATCAAATATTAATATGATCACTGACTGTGGTTATTGTACGTCACAACATGTCAATGCCTTATAGAACTGTACAAATATCAAATTGGGTTTGGTACGATGTTTAGTATTCTAGCTGTCATTGTGCACAATTATTTGACCTCCTGCCCATTTTTGTGTGTGTGTGTGTGTGTGTGTGTGTGTGTGTGTGTGTGTGTGTGTGTGTGTGTGTGTGTGTGTGTGTGTGTGTGTGTGTGTGTGTGTGTGTGTGTGTGTGTGTGTGTGTGTGTGTGTGTGTGTGTGTGTGTGTGTGTGTGTGTGTGTGTGTGTGTGTGTGTGTGTGTGTGTGTGTGTGTGTGTGTGTGTGTGTGTTCGTCCACACGTGCGATACGTCATAACCGCTGGTTACCTCTCCAAACATTCCTCGATAGATACTGTTTTTACAAGCTCTCCTGTCTTTCCACAGGGAGCACCTTGGCAACGACCTGTACCTTAATTCTCAGATGGACAGCGACCAGTATGTTCCCATCGCAACTCTGGCCAGCCTCGACAAGATCAAGAGGATCAGCACGGACCTGGACCTCATCTCCGATATTTTGAAATGTCAGTGTTTATTTCTGCTTTTCTGATTGAGGTTTTATTCAGGGTGAACATTTAACCACTAGCCAAATGTTGGCTATCTTATGCTGTGGGTATGGATTCAGAATGAGTCTAGTCAGGTGTTATTGGTTTTTAGTGATAATACTTTTTATGTACATGGACAGGTCTGTTAAGCCCAGTTCTGACCAAAGATCTCCATAACAGCGCCTCTTTGTACTTCTGTTCTAACTTCTGGCTTTTAGGCTTTTTGTAGCTGGATACATCATTTGTTTTGTCTAAATATAAATGTGCATAACATTAGTAATGTTGAGGTGCTTGCTACAGTTGCATTTCTGGTGATGAATCTGCAAAAACAGTTTATTTCTCTGATTCACTGCTGGGCGCTCCCTCTCTTCAGTCACTCTAGCTCGCTCCACCAGATAAAATTACGTGCTTTTGGGCGGTCTTGAGGCTCCATCTGAAACTTTGCCACTACGACCAGCTATTTGGAACATAAACATAAAATGGACATAAAATTTCTATAGTTTATAGCTGACTTTACCAGCTGACTTCTCTATTGGCTGTTGGCATGCCACGTCCCTTACGTTCTAAAACAAGCCTCTGCGACTTGAACAGCTGAGTCGCTGCAACACCATCAGCTGGTGTGAGTTGACCTGAGACGGGCCGGTTCAGACCGCGTTCTAAAACGGTTACGTCTCATCGCAAATCTTTGGTCTTAACCAGGCTTTAGGAAAAATTAAGGAATGATTGTTAGATTTCCATTACTGCAAATACTTTGGAATGTTTGTTTGTCTGTCTGTCTCTGTTTGCCTGTCTGTCCTTTTTCATGATACAATCCCAACATCAAACAACTCAAGAAATATTTTAACGTTTAGACTGATAAATGTGGGTTATTGTTGTCCTGAAACATTCTATTCTCTCATTGGCTGGCAGCTCTGCCGCTGGTCCAGGTGGCTCCTTGTGGACAAAAGGTCCGGCCCAGTCAGAGTCGATGTGTCGTCATCCTGCGTGAGATCCCCGACACTACACCCAAGGAGGCAAGAACCTCTCCTCCTAGAAAACAGCTACATTTGTTCATAGATCTAGATGAGTGTCATGGTGCTTTTGTCACTGTCAGCAGATGTCCTATTGATCAAGCTGGTAAAACGCAGGGGTTTTATAAAGGTAAAGTGTGTATGTGACAGTTCTGGTTTGTTTGATATTACTGTTGTACTGCAGGAGGTGGAGGCTCTCTTTAACGGGGAAAACATTCCTGAGTTCCTGAGCTGTGAGTTTGTGAGCAACGATAACTGGTTCATCACTTTCAAATCGGAAACGGACGCACAACAGGTAACATACAGCCAAATACATTGTGATCTTATTTTTTCTAATCACTAAAGTGATGCTTTTGTTAGTAGTTGGTGGTGGTTTAGACATTTTCATGAGAACAGACTACAGTGCAACGGGAAGACTATTAAGCGGTGTAGTTTGTATGATTTTGATAACACTCAGAAAATTGCGTTACTGTCTCTGTGCTTTTTATTAGGCCTACAAGTATCTCAGAGAAGAGGTTCGAGAGTTTAAGGGAAAGCCGATCATGGTGAGGATAAAAGCCAAAACCATGGCAGTCACTTCCTTCGCTCCAAAAAATGGCTACCGACCCCCTCAGCTGGACCAGTGCGGCAATCCTTACGGCTCCTACTTCCCCCCAGGCAGCTACCAGCAGCCCTGCCCCACCCAACAGCTGTATGATTTCACCAATGACGTGTGGGCAGTGGCAGGATACCAAGAATGTGCTGATGTGAGTCCTTTTCTGACAAGAAGTTGTAGGTTTTATTATTGCATCGACCTCGGACAGAGTGAGAATAATCCTTGTTGTTTAACTTAGTTTAGGAGACACTGTTGCTGGTCATGGTTAGTTGAATGTGTTGGCTAATTTAGCTGTTGTCTTTGGTCCGCAGAATCAAACATTGATGAATGACTTTATAAATGGATTCTCCAACTTCAAACCTCATAACGCACACAGGATGAGGTAGATAATCAACAAATTAGTAACTGTTACAAGAAATAAACCTGTTACGCACGTCCCATTTATTAGCTGTGAGTCATCATACTTGTAATGACGTGTTATGTCAATCTATTGTTGGTGTAAATATGCTCTCACTGGCATTCGGGATTAATTACTTCCAGGAGAGGCTCAAGGTGGTCAAATTCTGACCGTTGGCAGTCCAATCTGAATGATTCCTCACAGTCATCAGAGCAAGCACCAGTGGAGAGCTCCTCTTCTCTGTCGAGGCCGGGTCGAGGACGGTCGCGGGGCAACCTGCGCCGTCCGAGCAGAGGTGGACGGATCGAACCCACTTCTGATCGGGGAAGGTAACCGAACCTCAATCCAAAGTCTCAAGTATGGCTATAAAGTCTGATACTCAAATGACAATTACCGTAGGTCCTTCTAACAAGTGACGTGTTGTGATAACCTGATGTAATTATTATTTTTTAATTCAGTCATATTATCCTGCCACTATCAGGACAACTGAGGGATCATATTAATATCTCATGCTGTTGATGGACATAGTTTGATTTCATCCCTGTAGTTTGGTTGGTTTGACCTCATACGACACAGTGGTGAATCAATAGTAACGGGGTGAAAAAGCTACATCTACTTTGACAAAATCTGTTGCTGGACAAGAGGCCTGCACCAAAGGTTCAACTGAAAGCTTTCACACCAGCCCAAATGAACCAAACCAAGCGGGCAAAGCAACAGAATTTAAAATTTTTCTTTGAACGGGACCAAACATTGTGGAACCACTGATACATGAAAATCAAACTCCAGCCAAGAAAATGAAGTATGGGATAAACCCTTCTTTTGAAAGCAGGGAAATAAGTCCATAGCAACATCAAAGGTAACAAGATTCAGCTAGAAAATCAGCAAAAATGTGATCCCACAAATAGCAAATAAAATAAGCAGGGAAACGGCAGAGCCACTAAGCTATAAGAGCGCTACCAGGTTAAATTCACTGTTAATGACAGTGAAGAAGGTTTGCTCTAAGAGGCAGCACCTGTACATAATGACAGTTCTTTAAAGGTGCACACATGTAGCTCTCTGCCTACACACACGTTTTAGAATACAGTATGTCGAGTGACCCTTTAATGCAGAGGTATAAATGAGCTTGGACTCTGAGCTGCTGTAACATCACTGCTCCGCTGTGTCTCTGAAGGAGAGGAAACTTCAGCCAGAGGAGGAGAGAGAACCTGAGGTCATGGGACAAATCTGCAGGAAACAGTCATGTAAGTAGCTAGAGAGCAGTACATGTATGTGTTTGCAAAGTTCACTTTGTTGTGTACTGACTGTGTGTGTTTGTGTAGATTGCTCAAAGTCAAACGCCTCCTCGTCAACCGTCTCCTCCTCCTGAGCTCGGCCTGACGAGCTTTCCTCCTCTTCCTCCGGCTAAGATTGCCATGGCAACGGTACATGCAGCTAACGCCAACGTCAAGGTGACCAAGTCTCTTTTTTGTCTGACACACACACACACACACCATTTGACTCTGCAACAGAGTCTCATCTTGTAGTTTAAAACCCAGACTGTGTAAGCCCAGGACATTGGTCTCTTTTTTCTGTTCTTCACAGATTCCAGTCAAAGTCAGCAGCCTGTGTGAATCGGTGCCAACAAAGTCTCCAGAGCCCCAACCAATCTTAGAGCAGTAAGTAACTCCGAGACAGCAGCTGGACCATGATTTACCTCTGCATTAGACTCTGCATCTGGCTACTTCTATTTTTACATTCTCTTACTTACCATGATCAGATCCACAGCACAAGCTTCTTTGATGTGTTTTTCTATGCTCGCCTCGCCCGCAACATATTTCATGTGTAGACTTTTATCAGTTTCCCAGTTGTCATGGGGCCAGCCAGGCACAGCTGTGTGTAGTGAGTGTGTTCTGCTCGTCCCTGTAGGAATGTGAAGGAGCGTGCGGAGACGACCAGCGAGGCCAAACCAGCTCAGCTTACACAGGAACCAGTCGCAGTAAGACTTGTTTATGGTGTTGAATTGTTTCTTCTATTTTCATTTGAGAACTACTCTATTTGAAATAGCAGATTTTAGATTAGTGTGTGTTTCAGTCTGTGCTGTATTATTAGCAGTGTGTTTTTAAACACCTTGGAATTGAACTGAATCAAAGAAAGGATTCCAGTACGTCATTTAATCGTAATAATCAGATTTACTGTATATTACATTTTGACCTCTGACCTTATGTAAGATTCTTTTATGAGCATAAAAAATAGGACAAATATGAAATAACAACTGTTATCCTGTGTAATTTACAAGCATGTGCCTTGTTGGTTTTGGAGCTTGAAGCCAAAAATAATCGAAAGGTCAATGGACGAATAGGTAAAAGTCTTCTCTGACCGCAGTGTGTTGATAGGATAGTTTAATACTAGAAAAGATCATTAGATGTTAATAGATATTAGATATCAGATCTGTTTGAGCACTGTGTTTGAAAGCCATTCATGTGCAGGAAAGGTGCAAGAGCCTCTGACACCATCTTGTTCTCTGATTGGCCAGGAGTCCAAGAGGCCGAGCTACGCCCAGATCTGCCAGAGAGTATCGTCCAATGAGCCGGTGCCACCCACTGACCTCGCCCCTTCAGAGGCAGTGCAGGTCCCAGGTTTTCCGGGCCAGGCATCCAAACCAGATGGGTTGCCACAGTAATCGTATTGGATGGGGGGGAAAGACAATTGCTTTGTCTTCTGGGTGTGATATAAGCTGAAATCATTGTACTGTGTCTTATCACGCAAACCTGCTGCACGTTTTCTGTGAGTAATAGTCTGTGTGTACAGAGTGGTGTGGCATCACTCAGTGCAGGAAGATGCTGCATTAACCACCAAACTGCCTTTAAATCAACTACAGTTAGGTCTGGATTTGGGGGGGGGGGGCGGTGAGACTGCTGGCTGGTTCGGGACAGGGTAAGCTTGTTTTGGTCTGAGGTCGCCAACCTCAGGATGTTTATGCCAATTTTTAGCGGAAGCTGGAAATAATCTGTAAATGTTGATCTGCAACTTTACGTTTTTAGTTTTATTTCTTGGTTTGTAGTTCAGATGAGTTTGAGAGCCAGGTTTTGATTTGGTCTTGTTTTGCTGATGGCTCTTCTTTTCCTGCTGTGTGTGTGTGTGTGTGTGTGTGTGGGGTCTGTCTCTGTGTGTGGGTCTGTCTCTGTGTGTGGGTCTGTCTCTGTGTGGGTCTGTCTGTCTCTGTGTGTGTGTGTGTGTGTGTGTGTGTGTGTGTGTGTGGGGTCTGTCTCTGTGTGTGTGGGTTTTCTCTGTACAGGATGTTCCACCATGAGTTTTTTTATTTATGTTTTCATACATCTGTGTTATTCTTTAGTCTACAGGGCCGCTGTGGGCACACATGATGGTGTTTCATTAAATATTAATACTAGTCACCAAGTTTGTTTCCATTTGCAGATGTTGGTGAGATGTAATGAACCAAGTTCCAGTGTGTATAGTGAGTTCTGGTAGGATCAATCCTGTCTTGATTTGGTCTTGGAATCAAATTGAACTTAAAAAGCTTTGAATATCTCCACCTTATCTCTGCATGACTTTTTAATTTCATTTTAGAATTTAATTTATGTCCTATTTTTATTTACGTTGGATATGAGTGTGTTTTTTGCGTTAAATCTTTAGTCTCACCTGTGTTAGGTGTACCGCCGTGTCACAGCGTCCAGTGTTTTGGACACAGGTAGGCTCGGTTCAGGTCGTCCCATGAAGCTTCTGGCTGGGTGGAGCAGTTACTCAGTGTCTGTAAACGAGCATCGTTTCAGCACCAACATCTTGAACTGCACTGATTCCAATGGTCTTTTGTTTAAAATATACAATTTTAAATGTAAAACAGTTGTCCTGGAGAAAGAGCAGGCGTAGTTGTGGCACGTGTTACTTTGTCTGTACAGATGTACATATTATTGAACAAATATTAAAGTGCCTTTCAAGTTAAAATGATTAGTTTGTGTTTTATATGTGTTGACTCAAAGCTAAGCAGTCTGATTAATCCAAGCTTGTCTTCACCAGACCAATGCTGTTTTTCTTCATTTAAGCTTTAACATCTTTCACATCCTCTGCTGTGAACTTCTGCTGCAGTAGCACACACACCAATGTCTCACGTTCACACCCTTGGCTGTGGTTCTGTCTTATAACCAGCAGATGGCAGATGGAGTCCCATTAGAGCAGTCACTTCTCCATTATGTGGCCCCAGCACTTCCTAATAAGGATGATTTGATTCCTGGAAGGCCTAATGAATGGGATGAATAATGGTAATGAAATACACTGTGTTAGAGGGACAAAACGATGATCACGTATGTGTCACTGCCACATTAGGCTTGGTCCATCATACTGGACTTAATTAAAAGGCTACTTGACCTTTTAATATTAATCACATTGTTCTGTTGACGTTAAATTTCCACCTGCAGATGTTGAATAAAGAATGACCACATTTAAAAGGCAAAGGCCAGAGCAATGGAGAAGACGGGCAATCTGTAAAACAGGAGGACGTCACTGACCCAACCCGCCTAATAACACAACCGTGCAGACCGCGTTTGGCTTCGAAAGCTAAGATAAATCTGCTGTGTTCAGGTCTGTCTCGGATCCAAATTTCAATGGGTTACAAACTTTGCATTCTGTCTGTTTTGACATAATTTCTTCTGGCTACATACAGCAGGAAGTTGGACAAAATTAAGTCCACGTTAGCTCCATCTGTGAACATTTATATAAGTAGAACATATTTGAAAAGATCTATTTTCTTTTTGTGTATGCAGGCTTTAATGTTTGCAACAGTAGGTTGTGTTTAAATGAATACTTCACGCCCTCAAAATGATCATTTGGATATTGTGTTACCTTGAATTCTGGAAGAAAACTCAGTTTTTCTTCGCATGCTGCCCCGGTGAACAAAGCAGCCCCTAATCCCTTCAGTTCATCAAGACTTCTCTGTTTTTGGATTCTTCGTTCACCATTTTGAGGGTAAAGTATTCCTTGATGCTAATTGAAAAGGTATTTGTGGCGTTGTTGTTACGGCCCCTGTGTAACTCTTCTGTGCTTTCCTAATTAGGTTAATCGTGGACACCTGAGGGCCCCGGTGTGTGCCGATTATTTAAACCTGAGAGGAGTCGTCTTGGAGATCCCTGTCAGCGGAGGCGTCCCCCAACTAGGAGGTGACTGCCGTCGTTTTTGAGTTTTGTTTTATTTTTAGTTTATGTTAATAAATTACTTTTGTAATACTGTGACACGTGGTGCGTCTCCATATTTGTCACGGTCCAAGAGCCAGGTCGTGACAATTGGGGGCTCGTCCGGGATTAAGTTTGTAGGTTAAATTGCTTTAATGTATTTGAGAGTTTGGTTGGCACGTGGTTTGCCGGTTGATTAGTCTCCGGATGTGCCCTGACGTTGTGAAGTTGTGGTTGAAAGCCTTTGTAAAAACAAATTAGGTAGTGCTAGTAGGTATGAGGTGTGCTGAGGTTTCCTACAAGGAAACTACACAAGGGACTATTTTCATCGCTGATTAACCTGTAGATTATTTTCTTGATTAAATGATTAGTTATTTGCTCTATATGAAAAAGCGGCCTGTTGTGTCCACAACTTAAAGATATTCAGTTTACTGTCACAGATGAGAGAATTGTGACAAATTAATCGGCGACTGATTAAGTAGTTGACAACTAGTCGATTAATCTTTGCAGCTCTCACTTAAAAAAACACTTTTTTAAACTCCCTGTCCCAAACTGTTAGAAAAGCAGAAAATAATCCCATAAAATATGATTTTAATAAATTAAACCGAGTAAATGGAAAAAAAACGATTACATTTTTAAAGAAGCAATTTTGATACTACTGAAACTTTTTAAGTTTGCATTTTTTTTTTCTTTGTAAAGATTATTTTTTGGGCATTTTCGGCCTTTATTTTCGACAGGACAGCTGAAGAAATGAGAGGGGAGAGAGGGGAGGAATGACATGCAGCAAAGGGCCGCAGGGCGGAGTCGAACCCCGGCCCGCTGCGTCGAGGACTGAGCTATCCAGGCGCCCTAATTTTGTATTTTTAAATGCATTATTTAAAGATAATTAAATTAAATGTTTGCGGGGAATACATGAGATAAGAATAAAAATAATTAAAACTTCAGTCACATGAATACAGAGTAGCCTACCATTCGTATGTTAAAAACAGATGATTGTTTCAGTTGGAAAACTACACCGTCACTGTTTACTGTAGGTGTGGTTGCGCGCGGCGGCGGCGCCCCCTGCCGGTGATGACCGCCTCCGCCTCCTTCCTCCGTAGAGTCACGTGACACCAGCGGCAAAGAAGCTGCAAACGGCTGCGCGAGCCTCCTCCTCCTCATCACTACCACCACCACCGTCATCACAACCACCGCAACAAGCAGCGTAGAGAGCCGACCGAGCAACCGGGATCTTTACCGATTCGAGGAGCCGGGCGCCATGGCGGGCCCCCGTTAAAAACGAGATCCAGATTTATTCTCTTTGTTCTCCCCTCGACGCCTCGTAGTCTTTCCGCGCCTTCACCGAGGAGGGGCCGCCGAGGAGAAGCTCCGAAGGAGGAGGCAGGGGTTACGTTCGAAGCAGCGGCGGCGGCGGCGAAGGCGGCAGTTGAACCGGGGAGGTGTTTTTTACGGAACAAGCCGAATGGCGGACCGTGAGGCGTCGCCGATACCGTTGGAGATCCGAGCCCGGCTGGCGGAGCTGGAGCTGGAGCTGTCAGAAGGTAAGAAATGATTTTTAAAAAAAAGGGGCCATAAAATGCCTCATTCCCCCTCCTATATTCCCCTCGTTATCCCGTTATCTCACCACCACCATCACCGCCATCACCATCCACACCGGGAGCCTGCCTACTAACGGAATCTAACCGTTCATTCCTGCGGCCCCCTCCTCTTCCTCCTCTCGTTTTCCTCCCGCTCCTCCCATCCAGATGTTTGTCAGCCAGGGACCGGCCTGGTTAGCTCTGTGCGTCCGGGGAAGGATGAGGGCAGAGCGGGAACACTGCGGGATTCGGTCGCTGCTCTTTGTCTCCGCGGCCGTACCGTTTAAAAAAACACGCGCGCACACACACCCACACACACACACGACCGGGTGCCCGTTTCGGGTGTGAAAACCAACCCGTTGTTTGACCTTGAGATGTTGACACAATCATCTCACCTGTGTGTGTACGCGCGCGCGCGTGTGTATGTATGTTTGCTTGCTTGTGTTTGCGTGTGAGTGTTTGTCTAACTGTGTGTGTGTGTGTGGGGGGGGGGGCACAATAGCATTGCGATGCAACGCTGCGTGACAGCGCAACACAGAGGGGCAGTTTGGCTTCTGATGCCTGTGCTCTCAGCCTCCTGCCTCTGTGGTTTTGGGCCTGCAAAATAACGAGGAGGATACTTTGGAATATTTGTTCACCCCCTCCTCCTCACCCTTTTTCCTCTCCTCTCTTTCCATACACAGATACAAACTCTCTCTTTCTATGGGCCATTGAATCTCAATCACAGCAGTCCAGCCTGCTGTTTTTCTTCTCCTATATAACCCATCTCAGATACGAACATGGCATTTCTGCCTTATATAATGGAGATGGCATATTTTATTCATACAGGCTCGCAGAAGGCCTACATTGTGAGGGAGAAAACCTCGATACATCCTGGATGTGAGCCACCCTGTTGCCTGAAATGTCCACTTATTGTGGATTCATGTGTGCTGTATTTATTATATATCGAGATTTGTGTAATTGTGATCTGTCGCAGCAAACCAGGGTTAATTATGTTGCTTTGCAGCAAAAATCATATATTGTGAGGTTGAAGGGTTTGATGGGGATGTAGAATCAGCTTTACTCATCTGTCACTTCTGTCAGGTCTGCAGTGAAAGCTGCCTCACCTGCAGTGATGTGCAGCTGAAAATAAAGTCTGTGTCTCCAGGATAACGTAGGACAGATGCAGTTTCAGGGTGTAAATTCTGGGGCAAATGTTGAATAATTTAGCATGAAAAAGGGGGTTGCATTTATACGTAGAGACAATCTGGAATCTGTATGCCTTCATCCCCAAAAACGTCAGCACTAGTCTTTGAAATCCCCCGAAAGCAGTCACACCTCGACACATCAAACTGTCCCTTTTCCTTCTGATCAGTCTCGTCATTTATGAAAGCCTTTATTTTCTCTCACTGCAGTGACACACACACACACACACACACACAGAGGTAACACTGTGGCAGCTGCAGGCCTATTGGAGCTCCTAATCCAGCCGAGAGTGTTTATCAGAGCAGAACCTGCTGCTAGCAGATGTTATTAATGATGGAAACGGCGGGAGGAAGTGGAAACGTCACGCCCGAACGTCAGACAGAATAAAACACTCCAAACATCCAGGTTTGTGTGTGTGTAGGACTGGCAGGGCTATTGGTGGATCACAGTGGGACGAAGCCAGACAGGCGTGTGTGTGTGTGTGTGTGTGTGTGTGTGTGTGTGTGTGTCATAGAGTGTTTGAATGTGTCTTGGTTTGTGTGTGGTCATTACAAAATAAGAGCATGGTATTCAGTAGTTGAGGCATTCAGAATATCGATATTATATCGTCATCAGTACATGAGACTAGATATCATCTTAAATTTTGGATCTCGTACAGTAAAAGTAATGTTTTCTGAATTTTAGACTGTTCTAGCTGTTTAGCAGCATTATATCCAATTCATTGATTATATATCTAAAATCAGTTTGTGTAAGTTTATTTGTGAAAGCACCAAAAGTCAAACCTACAATATTGTGGCAATATCGACATTGATATTTGATACATTTGATTTTCTCCATATCGCCCGGCTCTAGATTGTTTAGTTTCTAAAATGTCATAAAGTCCATCACAAGTGGTGTCTTCAGACGGACAAACACATTATCAGTTTACTGCGGAGACAGTCGGCCAATTAATCCGTTAAGTAGACGTACAGACACATAATCAGCAACAATTTTGCTCATCAGTTATGTTTTTTCAGCAAAAATACCTAAAAATTCATCTACTCCAGTTTCTCAAACGTGAATATTGGCTTGTTTTCTATGAAAGTATTATTTAAACAGTGAAAATGTTGGATTGTTAAGAAAACTAATGAATTAATCAAAAAATTCATTGCTAACAGAAATAATTGCACTTCAGCTTACAATGATATACAACCGAGAAAGCATAAGATCCTTACATGTGAGAAGGTCGATTTAGCTCCATAAAACGTCACTTTATCGGCCCGTTTGGGATTTCCTAAATTAAATATCATCTTGAAAATATGCAAAGTGAAAATCCAGATGTTGGCATTTATTCTAACAACATCCTGAAGCTCAGACACCGTGTGAAACAGAAGAGCAGCTGAAGCCAGAGAACATTTGGCTTGATAAATGACTAAAAGGATTACCTGATCATCAAATTTAGTTTATTAGGGTTGCAACGGTATGAAAATGTAACCCCACGGTTATAGAGACCAAGATTTTTCGGTATTATCACAGTATTTTTAACCCTCATGTTGTCCTCGGGTCATATTTGACCCGTTTTCAGTTTTTTTATCCCAAAAAATGGCCTTCGAGATAAGCGCTGAAAATGTCACCATTAGAAATATTAAATAACTTTGGAAAAAACATCAAAAAAAGCACCCACAACAATGAAAAAGTGACAAAAATGCCAGAAAAAGCGCTAATAGTGTTTCATGGTTGACGGGAAGACAACACAAGGGTTAAAGTCGTGTTCAACGCCTCTAGCATCAACGTCTGTCCTGCACGCTCTGCAGACAGGAGAACTATTTTCAATCAGCTGTCCTCCGGCATTATTATAATAACCAAAATATGAGTAGTCCTCCTAGAGGGCTGGTACAGTCCTGAGCGCTAGGGGTGTGCAAAAAAATTGATTTGTATTTAAATCGCGATTCGAGCTCTACTGATTCAGAATCGATTCATATCATTTTTATTATATTTATTATTTTTTAATTGTATGTCTACTGCAATCACAAGATAGATACTTAGATACTTTAGTCAAGGTCCCAGTAGCTTACACACATCACACACAACGTAAACACACAACGTAAACACACAACTTAACAGGAGGTTAAAATAACTAATCCACATGAATAATCTGAATATATACTGTATACACACACACACGTACGTACATACATATATACATACGTACGTATATACAGTACATACATATATACATACAGTACGTACACACATACCTATACATACATACATACTGTCCGTACATACATATGTATGTTGGGACGTACATACATTACATACTGTACATACATACTGTACATACTGTATATACATACATACAGCACATACTATACATATACATACATACATACTGTACATACATACTGTACATACTGTATATACATACATACAGCACATACTATACATACATACATACTGTACATACATACTGTACATACATACTGTACATACATACTGTACATACTGTATATACATACATACAGCACATACTATACATACATACATACTGTACATACATACTGTACATACATACTGTACATACTGTACATACATACTGTACATACTGTATATACATACATACATACATACTGTACATACATACAGCACATACTATACATACATACATACATACTGTACATACATACTGTACATACATGGGAAAAGTAACTACATTTACATACTGTGTATCGTTTTTGAATCAAGAATCGAATCATGAGCCTAAAAATTCAGAATTGAATCGTGACATTTTCTGAATCGTCCCCCACGCTGAGCGCTGTCGTCTCCTCCTTCCTCCATCTCCATCTCCACCAGGAAACGCACGATGGCGGCTACGCAGTGCGCCTGCACGGCAACTTCAGCTACTCGGATGAAGCGGGGAAGGATTACTCCCAGGGTTTCCACACCGCGATAATAAGGATATTTTAAATGAACGTGGTAATTGTTATCATCAATATTGTTATCGTGGTTTACCGTTACACCGGCAATCGTTACATCCCTATTATTTACTTAAGTAAACATTTCAACACTAGTACAATCAACTGATATGAAGAAGGATCCTATAATTCAACAAACAAGACATCTGGCAGGGAAGAAAAACAGGTATTCTCCAACATGAACAAGGTTTTCAGTCCACACAGACCTCTGTGTTTAAAAAGGCAGAGTGTCTGAGGACTGGTATTGAAATGCAGAGAAATGAACCCCAGGCAACAATTTCCTGTCAGATGCTGGGTTGGAACTTTTTATTCGTCTTTGAGAAGACGAGCCGACACTCCACCTGTTTATTAGATAAAGTCAGCAATCAGCTGAGCTCTGGCAGATAAGCCTCTCTCCCGCTCGCTCGCTTAGTGTCGCCGAAATCACATCATCTCTGCCGTGTTACTGTGACCTCTGGGCATTAAGCGCTGTTCGCCGGCGTTTTGGGGCATTTAGCTTAGCACCATTACTCAGAGTGACTTGCAGATGGGACAAACGGGGCTCTCAATGGATTTGTTGGATGATTGGGGGTAGAGAATCTGGGAGCTCTTGGACTCTTTAACAGACCCTGGTGGTTCAGTAGCTGTCAAACCCCAGTGCTGAGATGTCCACCAGACCTTAAAGTACTCGTTAAAGTCTTGCATGATGAAGCTGTAGTGCCCTGTGGTGTGTTTAATGTCCTCCGGAGATGGCCAAATGAAGCTTCATGAAGCAGTGTATTTATTGTCAGAGCCCACTAGATGGCGCTCTCTGTTCTACAAAGTGTTGAGAATACACTCAATTGCAACGCCTTAGTCCTTTCTCTTAAAACCAGGAGCGCCATCTAGTGTGCTCAGAAAATAAAGACACTGGTTCATGAAGCTTCATTTGGCCATCACTACTCTGGAGTTTTCTGGTTGTGCACGTTGACTGTAAAAAGAATGGACGTAGCATCAGTGCCATCTTGGTATTTTTGAGCCAAAAGTGACCATATTTGGACAAAAGCTGAGCTGGTGAGGATGACGCGGCTAAGTAAGTGTTGTTTATTGGTTTCAATGCCGCTAAGCTAAACGCTAAAAAAGGGAAAGTCGCTGATTTTCAACCCTTTTGAAAGTTTTGACGATGCATAAACACAGACCTCCGGTCGGGATACTGGTGCTGTTCATTTGCATGTACGGCACTATAGAAAATATCAGACTTTCCTTATTGTCCACAGTGTTAGCAGGTTAGCATTGCTAAGCCTCTGTCCTGATTGACAGGTCAGCTTAGCCACCCCCCTAAAGCATCCCTGGCTTTATGGTCTGTTTTAAAATAAAAGGGACCATCATTTATAACATGAACATCATGCTGTATTGAAGAAAACTTGAAACTAGCAATTGAGGCCATAAAGTCGTTTACTGAGGTAATAAATCAAGAGAGAAGTAGGCTCATTTTCTCATAGACGTCTATAGAAAACGAGTATTTTTGGAGCCAGTGGAGTCCCCGACTGCTGGAGTTTAGATACGCAGTGGCTTCTGTTTTTCAAGCCATGCTGAGGCATTGTGTGTGTGTGTGTGTGTGGGTGTGTGTGAGGTGTCTCTGACCAGGAGAAACAAAGGCCCTGTTTACACGTACAGGGTTATTATTTTTTGCCCTTCATTAACACGCAAACAGAGAATTCGCCTCTGAAAACGGGTCTTTGTAAAATCGGCCTTAGTGGAGAATTTGAAATCTTGATTTGCACGTTTGCATGTAAACTGAAACAAATGGAGGTTTAAACAGCCGACAAAGTGAGGAAGAGAAGGGAGAGGAAGTGATTCGTTGCTGTTCTTTTTCGGGATTCTGATTGGCTAACGTGGGCTTGAGCTTCTCGTCACGCTGCCACCTACAGGTTTGGCGCGCTCTTACGGCATACAGTGGCTTGCATAAGTTTACACACCCAGGCTAAAGTTGATTAAAAAGAGGAATAACAAAACATCTTTTAGAAATTGATCTTAATGCCTTAATTAACATCCAATCTTTTAAGGATTTTTCTTTGTGAATGAATAATGTATTGTTAATAAATAAATGTTCTTCCTTAAAATACAGGGTGCATAAGTATACACCCCCCTATGTTAAAATACAGGGGCATAAGTATACACCCCCTATGTTAAAATACAGGGGCATAAGCAAGTATACTCCCCTATGTTAAAATACAGGGGCATAAGTATACTCCCCCCCTATGTTAAAATACAGGGGCATAAGTATACACCCCCCTATGTTAAAATACAGGGGGCATAAGTATACACCCCCTATGTTAAAATACAGGGGGCATAAGTATACACCCCCCCATGTTAAAATACAGGGGGGCATAAGTATACACCCCCTATGTTAAAATACAGGGGGCATAAGTATACACCCCCCTATGTTAAAATACAGGGGGCATAAGTATACACCCCCCTATGTTAAAATACAGGGGCATAAGTATACACCCCCCTATGTTAAAATACAGGGGGCATAAGTATACACCCCCCCCTATGTTAAAATACAGGGGGCATAAGTATACACCCCCTATGTTAAAATACAGGGGGCATAAGTATACACCCCCTATGTTAAAATACAGGGGGCATAAGTATACACCCCCCTATGTTAAAATACAGGGGGCATAAGTATACACCCCCCCTATGTTAAAATACAGGGGGCATAAGTATACACCCCCAGGGGCATAAGTTAAATGTTAAAATACAGGGGCATAAGTATACACCCCTATGTTAAAATACAGGGGCATAAGTATACACCCCTATGTTAAAATACAGGGGCATAAGTATACACCCCCTATGTTAAAATACAGGGGCATAAGTATACACCCCCTATGTTAAAATACAGGGGCATAAGTATACACCCCCTATGTTAAAATACAGGGGCATAAGTATACACCCCTATGTTAAAATACAGGGGGCATAAGTATACACCCCCTATGTTAAAATACAGGGGCATAAGTATACACCCCCCCAGGGGCATATGTTAAAATACAGGGGCATAAGTATACACCCCCTATGTTAAAATACAGGGGCATAAGTATACACCCCCTATGTTAAAATACAGGGGCATAAGTATACACCCCTATGTTAAAATACAGGGGCATAAGTATGCTTTATCAGGATACTATGCATCCTGATAAAGGATACTATGCCCTGATAAAGCTTTTTGGAATTAAAATAGCCCCCCCCCATCATCACATACCCTTCACCATAGGTCTAGGTATATAAAGAAAATTAAGTTGGATTTTCCTAAATGTTTTGAATCAAGGCATTAAGATCATATTCCAAAAGATGTTTTTTTATTCCGCTTTTTAATCAACTTTAGCGTGGGTGTGTAAACTTATGCAAGCCGCTGTATATACACGGGTACGTGTAAATGAACACTTTTCTGAAAACTGACAGCTGTGCACAATGTTATTCTTGAAAACAGAGAGGTGGAAAAAATGCCCGTTTATAGAAACGCCCACATGTTGCCGTAGCAAAAGAGGAACTGATTTGAAAAAGAGGGAATGTCCACACATTTAATCAACAAAGTGCTGCTCAGGTGTCAAACTGACGCTACATTCGACCTCTGCTAAATATTTCATATCACACAAAAGGTTCTTTTTTTCTGTACTAAATATTTATCAGTCACAATAGTCGGTTGTGGTGTTTCACTTACAAATTCTTGCAGTTTTGAGAAAACACAGTATTGCAAGTTTCTTCTATTTTCGACACAAACCAAGCGTGCAGCTCTAGTTGTTGTGTTTGTGTGCATGCAGACATACAGCAACATCTGTGGCCTGAGGCAGAGGATTTCAGGTCAGTGTAGCCTTGTTTATCTGGATCTGCTGTGCCTCACACTGCAAAAAAAACAGCTACGCTACCAGGGATGGCCATGAATAATCTCTGATTAATTATTCTACGTTGTTGTTTAGTTAAAGGGATATTTCACCGTTGGAAAGATGAATAAATCTCTAAAGTGGGTCACTTATGCAGTAGAAATGTGATTTTTTTTCTTTTCTTTCTATCTTCTCCTTAATTGGTGCCTTCTAGGCCGAGAAAAGCCAAAAAATGTGTTTTTGGCTCATGTGGATGAAAGACACCAAATCCCAGAATGCACTTGCTTTGCTGCTCAGAGAGTCCCCTCCCAAGCCACACCTACCATTTACATACATAGACAGACAGTGAGGCATATGAAACAGGCTTAGCTACTTAGGCTAGTGTACACGCATTATAGGCTCCATAAAGTTCAGCTAACGCAGTGGTAGCATTAGCTCTTGGTGGGCTGTAAACACAGCCGTGAATTTGCGTGTAATGTTGAATGGTCGGCATTTAACAGTCACAACCTCCACCAGCGGTTAGCATGAGTTGGATACAAGCCCCCCCCCCCATTTCTGCACCAGTCCATGTTCATGTAACACAGCCCACCTCCACAAGTCTTAGCAGCATCTGCTCAGAAGGCTAACAGGCCTGGTAGCTAGATAGCGGAGTCAGCTACACTGTTGTTCAGCCATGTTTCCATAGAA
The DNA here is from genome assembly GCA_026937815.1 of Etheostoma perlongum. Lineage (NCBI taxonomy): Eukaryota > Metazoa > Chordata > Actinopteri > Perciformes > Percidae > Etheostoma > Etheostoma perlongum. The sequence goes on along the minus strand of CM049392.1, from coordinate 23,797,734 downwards.
ACAAAAACAGAGCAGTCTCTGAACTCAAGTTGGAAGATTTGTTGAAGTTGGATTTAGTCCAGTTTGTTGTCTGTAGTCGTCTAGCGTTAGCTTTCCAGCTAGCTGGAACTCCTGCCCTCGTTTGGCGTTTCCCGCTTTAGCGCACGCCGTTGATGTTCCCTTACCCTTAGCGGCTTCAGCGACACCGCTGGCTGAGGTGCTGGTCTCCGTAGCAGTCAAAGCTTGCATAGTGTGTTGAGTGTTCCTTCTGTAATAAAGTTTCCTGCATATTCTCCGATCTGTACCCTGGTGGGACACGTGCGGTGGTTTGAATGCACGTAATTGTTGTAAAAAAGTTGCTGAAAAGAGATAGCTGCCTGTAGCTTAGCTCCAAGATGGCTGACCCTCGACTCGCTTTGGCTCCAATCCCCTTTAGGCGGGTTGAAAACATGCAGAACTAGCTGGCTTGTAGGTCACTGCCTCTGGCAAAAATGCAAAACAACGATTTTTGCGTCATTTAAGTTTTTTTTTTTTTCCCTAGACACACAGTACAGAGATCTCTGGTCTCAGGGGGACATGAGGGAGGGATGCACGGTCATTTAAAAACACTGATACAAAGCTTAGTTGGTGAAGTATCCCTTTAAGTTGATTACTTCTCATGAATGAAACCATTACAGAGCTGCTGTAAAATGTAGTTTAAATCAGTGTTGTTGGGGAAGAAGTTCCTATAAAATGAGATGTTTTATCAGCAATAATACCTTAAATCTGGAGGCATGTGATAAGAGTAACAGTATAGATATAGTGAGTTCTGTCCCGACCTGAAAGTGGCACCATCCGAGATTTTAGTCTAAAGCTCCAATGATTAGTCCGTCAATTTTCACAAATAATTTTACTGTTCTTTTGTCATTTATCATAACATATTCTTGTTTTAGCTTCTAAAATGTGAGAATTTGCTGATTTTTCTCTGTTTTATACTGCTGGGAATGAAGTAACTTTAGGTTTTGGACAAACAATGACGTCTGAAGACGTCAGGTTGGGATGGAAGTTGGGATTGCCATTTTTCACTTCTGAAGATTTATAGAGGAAAAAATATAATATATGGATAGAAATTATCATTACTTGCAGACTGAATGAAAAACCGCAGCTGGAAGTCGGACCAATCAGTGCGTTTTGGGGAGAGGTTTAGATCATTAAACTGGGTTTTTGAACCTAAACTCAAACTCTTTTCTGCTGCTGTATGAGGCTCGTTTTGCTTCGTGTGTTTCGTCTGATTCTTTTAATACTAGTGCTCGAGTTTCAGTACTGATATCTCAGTCTGAAGAATATAAGCATGTTTTCAGTAGACAAAAGAAGTTCTCAGATGTAAGAGTTCATCTAAAACATTCAGCTGTGCAAGAACTTTGCCTAAATGAAACCGAATGTTACCAAGACTAGAAATATGATAAGACATTTGTTAATTTTTCCTCTACAGCGCTGCGGAGGGGGGTCTGTTCCAGCCTGACGTGGTCTGATACTGCTCTATTGAGCACTGATTATGGGGGCGTGTTTCAACCGAACCAGGAAAGAAAACGCCTCTGCACTCAAGAGTAGTTTTAGACGTCAACAGAAAACTCAGATTGGACAGATAGTCTAGCTAGCTGTCTGGATTTACCCTGCAGAGATCTGAGGACCAGGTAACCATAGTCCTCAGATTGGACAGATAGTCTAGCTAGCTGTCTGGATTTACCCTGCAGAGATCTGAGGACCAGGTAACCATAGTCCTCAGATTGGACAGATAGTCTAGCTAGCTGTCTGGATTAACCCTGCAGAGATCTGAGGACCAGGTAACCATAGTCCTCAGATTGGACAGATAGTCTAGCTAGCTGTCTGGATTTACCCTGCAGAGATCTGAGGACCAGGTAACCATAGTCCTCAGATTGGACAGATAGTACCCTGCAGAGATCTGTGGTTACCTGGTCCTCAGGTCTCTGCAGGGTAAATCCAGACAGCTAGCTAGGTTTTTATAGTCTCGCATTGCCAGACCTTCCTCCACAGCGCTGCAGAGGAAGGTCAAAGTAAAGTAAAGTTTTTTAGACCCAATGACATTTTGACACTCATCAGTGTCACAGACTTATTCTCCGTTTTCATGATTTTATACGTAATGATCATCAACATCTTGCACTAGGTAGGAAACACACCGAAAACTCAGTCCTGCTCTTCCAGACGATGTTTGGAAAACACCCTCCTCCAGACTCAAATTCACCAGAATCGGGACTGAAACTTTAATTTGGAATAAACCTGTTTTTATTAATGAACCATTTGGTCTATGAAATGTGGGAAAAAGTAGTAAAATATCAGACTTCTCTTGTATTAATGTCTTATACTGTATATAACCAACATCCAAAAGGAAAATAAATTCAATTCATAACGATATAATCAGCAGAAAACGTATGTTTACTTGATGAATTAGCAGAACTGTGTCAGTGAACGCATCGCTCAGAGCCCTGATCAAAAACACAAAAGAGCAAAATCAAGACATTTATTTCAAGAAAATCCTGACTATCTCTTGTGTGATTGTGTGTGTTTGAATGCGACAGTCAAACCTTTTAATCAGATCGAAGTGGGAGAGGTGATTAGGTGATTAGGTGTTCAACTGAAAATTGGGTCTAATTTTGATAATTGATGAACATGAAGTGTCATTTATTGAGTGTAAAATGGTTCACTTAGCCTCAGAAAGCAGAGAGCAGGCGGCTCGTAGGGCCGCAGCAACTGATTATTCTCTTATTGATTGATTGATTAATGGTTTACGCTGTAATGTGTCAAAAATAAAAATAATTATGCATCATAAGTTATCACAACCCACAGTGATTAGGCCTCAAACTACTTATTTGTACTAAAAGGATTCAGAAAAAAAGATAAAACAAGCAGCAATGTTCTGTTATCAACTGAAAAATGGTCTTGAATATTTATCAAAATGGTTATTGATACTTTTATGTGGCTTTACTGGTTGCTAAAAAACTCCTTTTTTTGCAGGAATGCAACTTAAAGATGTCATTTTAGGCTGCAATATCTGGAGTTGGGTATTTATTTTATCAATATTCTTCACCTTTTGGAGAGCTAATTATTAATAGCATAGCTGCAGCAATTAGTCCGAAATTAAAAATTAAATTAGTCCGAAAAATAACAGTTTTGATCATAGATTAACAATTTTTAAGAAAAATACTGGCTGTTTTAGCCGTTCAATCTAAAGCTTGGTTAAAATTCAGCCTTAATCAACAGAATAAAAAATAATAATAAAAATGAAAGGATAATTTATAACTTATAGCTGGCATCTTAACCCACTGTCTTGTGTGGATGTGACACTTGGCTGCAACTCTGTGTGTGTGTGTGTGTGTGTGTGTGTGTGTGTGTGTGTGTGTGTGTGTGTGTGTGTGTGTGTGTGTGTGTGTGTGTGTGTGAGTGGCTCTGTTGTGGACACATGCGTTGTAGACAGTGCCGGTGGACACTCCAATGTCCACACGGGTCTCTGCATGTGAGTGTGGTGACAGCCTAAGGTCTCAACCCATGACGCATCCTGTGTGTGTGTGTGTGTGTGTGTGTGTGTGTGTATGCCTGTGTGTGCATGCCTGCTGGAGGTAGATTTGGTTACAGTGGAGTCTTGTGGATGGACTGGCTGTTTACGATGAAGTAATAAGAAAGAGAGAGAGAGATGAAATAAAAGCAGGATGTTGAGGAAAAAAGACAGCAGAGGAGAAGGGATGGATGTTAGATGGATAGATGAAATCTCATTGTGTCAATATTTAGTGAAAGCACCAGTAGTCAACCCTACATTATCGATGTCGAGGTGTTTGGTCCAAAATATTGTGATATTTGATTTTCTCCATATCGCCCAGCTCTAGATGAGCCCATAATGAAAGAAACTGTCAGTTTTAGTTTTTAATGTATATTAAAGAATAGAAATCACAAAAACCAGGGATGATATGTTCACTACAGGCGACATCACAGGTTAGGGATGAATCTGACAAAAATTAGGTTTTCAGATATATATATATATATATATTTTTTCTAAAACGCCGACCTTTCGGCTGCACAATCTCAGCGGGAGAAAAACTCCAATCTGCAGTCGGCCGCTATCGATTCTCCCTCAGCTGTGTGTCAGAGAGCATGGCAGCGAGGAGAAGGGGGAAAGTAATTAGGCTGCCAATACAGACTGGTATGACACACACACACACACTCACACACACACACACACAGGCGCAAACATATGCACACACCCTGGCAGGTATCATTAGCCCACTTTTCACATCTGATGCTCCAAATCCAAGATGGCCGTCTCAGGCCTTTTTTTTTTTTTTTCTCCAGGAGAACCGTTACTAGGCAACACCCTCCCTGCTCTGCTGCGCTGCGAGTGGAAGATGGCGTCTCCCCACGGGCCGTGCGTGCATGTGTGTGTGTGTGTGTGTGTGTGTCTTTGAGTGTGTGTGTGTGTGTGTGTGTGTGAGCGAGTAGAAGAAGAAACAGGAATGTTGTTATGCTGCGGTTGATCTAAGAAAAAGGCCTCACTCAGATATAAAACACTCACACACACTCACACACACACACACACACACACTCACACTCACACAGAGCAGCACAGATGAGCAGATTGGACCCAGATGTTCTGGCCGTTCTCCACGGTCCGATTTGGTAATGAAAGCTCTTGTCGTTCTCTGGCTCTATCTATCTATCTATCTATCTATCTATCTGTCTGTGTATCTATCTATCCATCTATCTATATATCTATCTATCTATCTATCTGTCTGTCTGTCTGTGTGTCTATCTATCTATCTATCTATCTATCTATCTATCTGACACTCATTTTCTTTCCTTTTCTCTGTTTTCTAGCCTCATTTCATTCACTCCTCTCTCAGTAAAAGCACTCCTACTTAACACTCACGACACACTCTGCAGCAGGACTCTTTTTTTCTCGTTAATTCACAAATTTGCAACACTATTTCTGTTACATTTGAGTTTTGCCAAAGCAGCCCGGGTGCACAGAGAGAGAACCAAGTGTGCTCAGTGGAGATTTGTAAACTTGACTTGTAGTCCAGGAATGTATTTGTTATTATGTTATGTTATGCTGACCAAAAGATGTTTCTGTCTCGAAAAGACATGCAAAAGGGGGAAGAAATTCCTCCTTTTGCATACTGACTCCTCAATATTGCAGTAGCCAGCAATAAGTCACTGTAGTCAATATTTGTTTGGAGCCATAACTTGTTTGTATGCATAGATGCACAGCTGCAACTATTCCCTGGAGCCATGAACCCCCCCCCCCCCAAAAAAAAACCCAATCTGTGTGCAAACAGCTGAGTTCACATTTTGGCAAATGGAGTAACAGAGCCCCACTCAGGTGTGATAATGTCACTTATTTCAGACGAAGCAACAGCTTCAAATAAAGCAGAACACACATAGCTGTGTTTGCAGTCGCAGGGCGATTGACTGCAAGTCACCAAACCATTGTCATCCACTTGATCCGGGATCGGGTCGCGGTGGCAACAGGTCAAGTTAGGTACGTCCCTCTCCCCGGCTATGGTTTCCAGATCCTCCTGCGGGATCCCAAGGCGTTCTCAGGCCAGATGAGATGTATATCCCTACAGCGTGTCTGGCTCTACCGGCCCAGCTGGACTGGACCAGGAGGCATCCTTACCCCCCAACCAACTCAGCTGTCTGCTTCCGACGGCTCTACGATCTCCTTCTTTGGGTCACTACCCAAAGCTCATGAGCATAGGCAGAGCCGACAAGATTTTAGCTGTTACATTTTTTTGACATTTTTGACGTTCTGGCACTTTTTTAGGAGCTTTTTCCTCTACGCTTTTTCCAATGTTTTTGTAATTTTTTATGTTTTTTGCATTTGTTTTCAAAGTTGTCTGTCATATTTTGGAGGTTTTTTCAAAATTTTTGCATTTTGTTTCGTATTATCTTTACCTTTTCTTTACTCATTTGGACTGCCGGCGCCCCTAGCATTTGCCTTTACTGCCTATGCCACGGGCCGGCCCTGACCATAGGTGAAGGTTGGAATGTAGATCCAACTGGCTAAACTCTCTTCTCCCCACCATGGTCCGGTTCAACACCTGCTTTACTGCAGACACGGCATCAATCCGCCTGTCCATCTAACCGCTCCCTTTTACCCTCACTCGTAAACAAGACCCTGAGATACACCTGAACTCCCTCACATGGGGCAGAGACCCTGTCCCAACCCAAAAGAGGCAACCCACCCTTTCCTGCAGAGAACCAACCATGGCCTCAGATTTGGAGGAGCTGACCCTGCTGGTGATTTCATTTTCTAATGTCAACACATCCCATGAAAAGACCAAAAGAAACAACTACTAATAACAAGTATTGTGTCTGTGTATCACAGCCTGGTGTATCATAAAAACCCATCAGTGAGCCACACTGTTGCACTGGCTGACATGTTCCTTCATCACCATGAACGCACACACACACACTGTAGTTTATTCTGACTCAATCACGCACACACACAGTCCTGCTGCCACAAATACTCACTAGAGCACCAAGTGTGGATTAATCCGCTGCTGAAAATAGTGCCCAACAAATGCACTAATTCTTCCCGTTTGTTTAATATAAAACTACAGTAAACAGCTGTTTTAGGAAATTACTGAAACTTGTCTTTCTTCAAGGTGACAGACCACCGTAACATATTGTTGGTTTTGGTCTTTTCATGGAATCTCCAGTCTTGTCCTTTGACGCTAGTGTTTGTGTCATAAAACACAAAGACATCGTTCTAAAACAAGTGGACTTGTTGTGTTATTTTAAGGAGAACGATGTCTCTCATAGTGTGCTAAAATGCACATCTGTCCGCTGTCTAGTTCGAAGCACATTATCACACCAGCACGTTCACGTGGCCGCTCTTCTTTTGCTGGGTTTCTATAACCGTAGGGTTTGATTCGGCTCTCTGTTGTCGGCGACCCTAAAACTATCCCGGATACGAATCGATAATTAGAACAGTGGTGCGCGGTAGTTTAGCAGCTTCTAATGGGAACAAACAAGGAGGTATCAGCTCCCATTAGCCCCGCTGCGAGGGCCCTGGGGTGCTGTGATTGACAGGTGGTGGTGGTGTGGAGCCGGGGACATCAATGGTCACTTAGGCAGCGGGAAAAACCCCTCAGGGATTCTAATGAGCTTTTAAATGGCTGCCCCTCCACCCTGACCTCTCGGTCCATCCGTCCACATTATTTCAAAGTCATCTCTTCCTCTATAGTGTTTTGTTGTCAATTCCAATACACAGTATGTACAGCCATCATGGGTTGGCATAGAATAGAGAATCAAATAGTCTTTATTGGCATTGTACATGTACAATGCCAATGTTTGCAAAAGTGCAAAATGAATAAATAAATGTAAAAGTTCCTTTGAAAGTCACTATAAAATGTTTTAAAGGGGTATTTTTTTAAGACACAAAAACACAAACATACCACACATACAAGTTATTCATTGCATAATTCATCCTTAAAACTCAAGTAGTGTTAATTCCAGTTATGGCTTTTGCCGGAACATGCACTACACCTTGAAAATGTCACAATGAGCAGAGACAGGCCTGACAGGCAGGTCAGAAGTTTTGTGGTTTTGTTTATAGAAACTACATCCTGTTATATTCCACGATCATACGGGAATTTGTAAGATCTCGTGGGTCCTTGTGACTTCAGCTGTCAGTCATTGCCTTCAGGCATGCCGCAACAGATCCAGACCAGCCGTTCCGCAGTTGGTGGAAATCCAGGGTTATACAATTTGCACTTTGTTTAAAGCACACTGGGGTTTACAGTACTGGACACTAGGGCTGCAACTAACCTATCATTTCATTATCGATTCATGTCCCGAGTATTTTTCTCAGCTAATAGTTAAAAATGTCCATCCCAGTTTCTCATAATCCAAAGTGATGTCTTTAAATGTCTTTTTTGTAAGTCTCAAACCCAAAGATATTCAGTTTTATATGATACAAGTCAGAAAAGAGCAGGAAACCTCCATATTTGAGGAGCTGAGAAATAACTTCAACGATTAATCGATTGTCAAAATAGAGGATTTTTCTGTCGATCGACTAATCGATGAGTCGGCTAATGGTTGCAGCTCTACTGGACACCCCGTTTGATCAGAACTGTATAGTTGAATCCCTCTTTGTCTCCTGAGGGACACAGTGAGCTCCCTGCATTGTTTCCCTCTCTCCGTCTCCGTGGCAATAAGTCAACATCTCGGCTAGCTCTTCCGTCACACACAAAATCCCTTTATACTCTTCCAGGTTTTCATTTGTTTGGCAGAGTCCGGCGTCCTCTGTTGCGGAAACTACAAAAGAACACTAAAGATGGAAGAAATATGAGGCGTTTGCGTTCTCGAATAAGAAAGCAGACGAGGCCTAGACAGGCTGCAGAGCGTCCTGCCAGGGTTTGTCATACGTCTTCTTTTCATTACGAGATGAAGACAAAACAGCCGCTGGTACAAGTGGACTCTTGAACTGAACAATCTGCATTATTCCTTTGTATTCTTATGTCTTCATTGTCATCATTATTCATCCCATTGTTTACTTTGTCTTGTTTTTATTTATGTTTCTCATTCTTTTTAATCTTTATTAACAGTCTAGACAGAGACATTAAAAGACTGGGAGAGGCAGACGAGGCTGTGTGACGTGAGATTTTAACTGAGTGCTTCCCTTTAAGTAAAAACTAAAGAGTTTTAAGCAATATGTTTTATCACTTATTTCAATGGTAAAAAAATAAATAACTAAATAAATAAAGCAGCCCACACAGCCGTCACTGGCTCTTTCACTCTCTATTTATCTCTATCTGTTTGCAGGGGACATCACTCAGAAGGGTTATGAGAAGAAGAGGTCCAAACTGATCAGGGCATATTTTCCACATGCTGGAGGTAATTTAGCAACCTCTGACCTCCCCCCACACACACCCCCTCTCCCATAGATAAAATATTCCCATCTGACAACCAGGGTATCGATTTGGTATAATGACAAATACAGTCGCGATGATACTCTCTACTTCATAGACTCAGTGTTCAGCCGTCGCCATTAGTGAATGTAGGTTAAGACTCCCTAGAGCTCAGCTTGGGCCTCTGCATCTGAACCTGCACGCACACACACACACACGCACGCGCACACACGCACACACACACACACACACACACACACACACACACACAGACAGCGATGTAGCTCTGGGTGTCATTGGTCACAAAATACGGAGGGAAAGTCTGTCAGACAGCAGAACAATATCACAGCACTACCACATTATTATTATTTCATTTTGTGTTATCTTTTTAATTATTTGTTTTATGATGTCACAAAAATCTTATTTTTCTGCCGATTCAAATCATCTCCATGTTTGTTTTTCTTTTTTTGCAATGACTATTTATTGCTTTTGTGAAACGTTTATGTATGTGTGTGTGTCTGTGTCTATCTGTCTGTCTGTGTGTGTGTGTGTGTGTGTGTGTATATATATGTGTGTGTGTGTCTGTCTGTCTGTCTGCTTGCTTGCTTGCCTCTGTAGGTATGGAGGGGCCCATGTCCCATCGGGCCCCTCTCGGCCCTCCCTCTGCTGCCCGTTTCCACCGGCGACGAACCTCCGGCACCAGAGACGAGCGCTACAGATCAGGTACAGAGAGCACACCTGCATGTCAGCCGCAGGCAGCAACATCACTGCTGTACATCGACATTTTTCCTCCTTATGTTTAAATGATATAACTATATATATAAAATGGGAAGATTTTTCATTTATTGAACTTTAAAAAAAATTCAAACAGTTTTTTCAAACATTTTTTTTTTTCATTCAGAACACAAATCAAAATAAAAGTTTTCAAAATAATCATTTTTCTCGATTACTCTGTTTCTGTGATCGTTAGGAGCTGATATCAAAATTAAAATTTGATTCATTACTCAGCCCTACTATGTAGAAGTTAACTGATGCTCGCTATCCAATCCAAGTCTACTGAATTAAACACAAAACAATAAAATTGCATCCGGGTGGATGGCTTTGTCATGTAAAGGAGTACTAAATTAAAAAAGTAAAATATTGCACTTTTTCATAAAGCTTTTGAGTCAAACTCGGTGGAGACTTTTATTCCCAATTATGGTTCAAAACACTTCGTCTTATGCTTCCCATAAGTTGGAAATCTAGGTGTTGTAAAAGACTCAGATCTTACTTTCATCTGCCATATCGAAGCAATTACTATAACAGAATGCAAAACCGTAATGCAGGTTTTCTGTTATTCTTTCTTATTCTTTTGTGTCTGTTATTCTTTCTGTTACACTTCACAAAGACACACGCCCTCCTATTAACTTACTCTGTGTTAAAACTCTGGAGTCTCAGTCAAAGTCCTTTTCCTTTCTTTTTTCATTGACCAATATCTTATCTTGAATAAGTCAACATTGTCCTTTTCTCATGGGTTTATGTGCTTTAATAAGTGAGTCTAAATATATTTTATTCAAAAGTCCACAAACTAAAATCCAGTTACTAAATCAAAATTAAAGAAGCATTGTTGGTTTGGAGCCAGTTAGCCAAGCTGAGCTTCCATTCTACTTAGTGGAATAAGTTAGCGTGTTAAATTTTTTATGTTTATATTCTTTTAAGTAATTTCCATTTATAGTGAATTTGTTTGATATTTACTTCAACTGCAGTTTTTGGTACTACACAACTACACAAACTGATATTTGTCGAGTCCAGATGTAAAACCACAGATTCAGTAAAACGGTGAACTCAGCCTGGGAAGATTCCTCCTTTTGCCTTTTGTGTGAAGGAATCTCTCTCTCTCTCTCTCTCTTTCTCTCTCTCTCCCTCCCTCTCTCAGACGTCCACACCGAGGCGGTGCAGGCCGTGCTGGCGCGACACGTGGGAGAGGAAGGTGGCGGTGCCGATGCCTTCCAAAAGACGTTCGCTGGTGGTGCAGACCTCCATGGATGCGTACACGCCTCCAGGTGACGAGACACATACAGAAACACACACCTGCACACGCGGCACAAATATACACTACACTACTTTCTTGGTCGACAAGTGAGATAGGTCAAGAGCAATGTTTTTAAGAAGAAGATGACTTTAGAGTTGATGTACTGACGTTCACATTTCTTGGAGAGAATTCACCTAAACTCTCAGACTAACGCCATTAAAAGCAACCAAGAGTTTGATCATTTTTCCTGTGACTTTGCATTTATAAAATGCTTGGAAAATGAGAAACACACACACACACACACACACACACTAGTTATCTCAGCTGAACCGGGTTAGGCACTAAGCCTAAAATGTGACCCCAGAGAGGCCGCCCTGCGCTCAGACAGGATTATGTTGTAATGCTCTGTCTCTGGTTCTCTAGAGGAACACATTTATTTCACCAAAAAGAGCTGCTAAAACACACATTTTCTGAGGCATGCAAACCCGCTGACAGTTTAACAGTTAAAACAAACAAACAGACGGCGTGTAAAGTGGCCTGCCATAAAAAACTGGAAAAAACACTGATTATTATGAGTTATTATTTGATTGTGTTTGTGCACTCTGTCACTGTGAGAAGTTGGCTGAAATGGGATGCAGTTGACCTTTACCTGAAATATGAGCTCATTGGATTGAACATAATCAGAGTTGATGCCGCAATTTTGGGTGTTGATTGAGTTTTAATGAAGCAAATTTAATAATTTTCTTCACCGGTAATTTGCCTTTTAGCCATTCGCAAAAAATCTTAAGTGAACCTGACGTCTGCCCCGGAGGCTCACATGTACCTGAACGTGTTTACACCGTCTAACAACACACACTGTTCTAGAGAAATCCTGGTGGGAAAATGAATCTGCTTCTTATGTTACTTAGTAAATGTAAGACTTGTGTTCACATGGATGTTTGCTGGGCCTCCCCGTGCCTGCTCCTCTGTGTTCACATAGAGCCCGACCGATATATCGGCCCGCCGATATTGGGCGTTTTCCAAACTATCTGTATCGGCATTTATAATGGCCGATAAATGAATATTTAAAAATTGAAATATATAAACGGACAAAACCCACTTCAACCATGTCATGAGTGTTGGCGCTGCCACCAGAGTTCTCTCTACAACGTGGCTGTTGGCAACTCTTTGATTTTTTTAAGGAGTCTAAGTTTCATATCTTAAGTTTGTATTTTTAAACACTTTATTTATCAGATCGTTAATATATTTTTGATGTTCCTCTCTTCTCTCTATTATCATATTATTTTAGTGAGGACTCATAAATAACCTACAAATAACTAATCTTAGGGAAATCTGTTCATGTTTTGTTACGCGTTTCTAGATATATTTTTTCTGCCAACATATCAGAATATCTGATTTTTAAATCACCAAATATTTGTATTGATAACAGCCTTAAGGAACATTTATCGTCGGGCTCTAGTTCAGATGATTAACTCTTATTCAAAGAAGTAAATTCAGTCTCTGGTTCTTTTTTTTTAAATGCAGCTTGAAATGCAACTAAATTGGTTCTTGTAGTTTTTGCTATGTAAGCTGACTAATTACTGACATTTTGAGAGCCGGCAGTCTCAGAGATCATATATCTTCGATGCTGAAAAGTGGTGAAGCATCGTCTGCTGCTTGACTTTGAGCTATTATTTTACTGAATCTAGACAATTAAGCCCAATTCAGATTTGTTTACCATTCAAAGGCTCACATGTGGAAGCTGCAGCCAGCTGAGGGACTTTGATTTATCTTGGTTGATCAAAATGTACAAAACACAGAGTAATGCACCGGACTATTTCTTGGTTTCACATTTAATGTGCTGATATGAGAGTGGTATCGACATTCCCATTAGAGATGGTCCGAAGCCATTTTTTGCTTCCCGATACTGATTCTGATACCTGAACTTGCGTACCGGCCAATCCTGAGTGCTGATCTGATACCAGTGCGTCATATATTTTATTATGTTTTAACAGCTGTGTACTACTGTCCCTGTATGGATGTGATATGATTTCTTTGTTGTTGATTTGGCTCGGGTTAAACTCTCAAACAATGAACGCCACAGAACTTTCTTTTATTATGCAGTTTGACAGTCAGTTATAACAGAAAAAGGACATAAATAAACTACTTTAACGTGGATTGTCTTCAGGGCTTTATTACGTGGTATCGGATTGGTGTATAAACTCCAGTACTTCCCAATACCAATACCAGCATTTTAGGCAGTATTGGACTCGATACCAGTACTGGTATCAGAATATCTCTAATTTCTATCTCACTCTTGAAAGAGCAAGTGTATTTCTCAAATTGTCGAATTGTTCCTTTCATGTTTTTCTGTCAACGTAGACTTTAATAGTTCAGTTATGTGCTGATGTTGTGTTGATTAGGCCTGTAACAATAATTACATAATTGCTTAATTGTCTTGATATATATTTTTTAATCTTAGAGGTTTCTTTGTTTAACCGCAATTAATTGTTAACATTAGCTAAGGTCTTAAGGGGCTTGACTGTTGATAGTAATTTTGTTTAGATGTGGCACATTGTAATTATATAAGTGATTATTGTTTGGACGGTTGAGCTAAAGCTGTGCTAGTGGTCGGCACTTGACTCTGACCACGTTCATAGCAACAGAAATGACAAAGAGGTTTTATTATCTGGGTCACATGACTGTGATATATTTAAGATTTAAAATCCTCTATTAATCCCACAAATGGGAAATTCCCACTGATGCAGCAGCAAGGGATAGTGGGAAAAGTACAAGTACAAACAATAAATAAATATAAGTAAAGAGAATGAATAGTAAAATGTATTTGCAGTATTGCAGTCACATATACTGTGTGTGTGTGTGTGTGTGTGTGTGTGTGTGTGTGTGTGTGTGTGTGTGTGTGTGTGTTTGTGTGTGTGTATATCCTAAAGATGGATGGATATGGATCTTGGAATTTATTCAAATCTTAAATTTGTTTAAAAAAAGTAATAAATAGTTTTCAATTTGACTGAAAAAGATAATTCTATTGTTAATCAAAGTTATTTCTGAGACAGTGAATTGTACAGCACCATTTGGAGTTGTTCCAGCTCCAGTGTTGACGTTGTGTTGACGTTGTGTGAAGGTTTTCTGATAACACATACTGACCCTCACTAGGCCTGTCGCCCCTGTGCTCAGACTCGTCGTCGGGCTCCGAGGAGGAGGCGGGGCCAGGGGACGACATGTCGGCCATGGAGCACTGGATGAGCCGCCCGTCCCACTTAGGCCCCGCCCACCTGGGCTCCACCTCGTCCTCATCCTCGTCCACGCAGAGCGGAGGCAGCGGCAACGCCGGGCGGCTGGCCGACTCGCTGGCGCACGCGCACATCTCGCACCTGGCGCACGCACACCTAGGACACACACACCTGGGCCAGCTGCACCACCAGCAGAGCCACCTGTCGCAGTCGCACCACGGTAAGACTCTCAGGAAGGAACAAAGTGTCCACTTTATAATGTCAAATTTTGATCTTTTTTTATAAACACTCACTTGTTACGTTAGCCTGGGACAACCCTGATGAACTTCCTTCAAATTTGAGATTTGGCCAAGAGTCCATTTCCAATTTTTGTAAATCAAAGCACCAATCAACTGTTGAGGTGCACTTTAGGCTATGACCATAGCGTCCAGTATAACACACCTGCATGTGTGCGTTCAGGTATCGGCCACCTGTCTCTGAAGAGGAAGGGAGCTCTGAGCGTCGCCGAGAACGGAGGATCTCTGCGAAGATCCTGTGAGTTTGGATCTGACATGCTGTGGCCGCCGCCGCTGGAGTCAGACGGTACGTCCCACACATACTGTAAATACTTAAATATCAGCTGCAATAAATCCAACCGTAGTCAAATTTCCAGGAAAACAGTCCTTTGGTTTTTGATTTGAGGCCAAAGTCAGACAAAACAGTAATATAAACGTATGTAATGCATTTGATTTATCAGAACAACCTTTGACTACACTGTGCTATTGATGTTAGGATAGTTATCGACAAGCTTCTTCATGTGATAAATTGATTTTCTTTATTATTTATATCTGTATATTTGTGTTGAAGGAATCAAGTTAAATGTCACCTGATCTATGATTGGAAAGGCAGGTTTTGTTTTGAAATGTTACACTTTGTATCATAAAACGTGCTTTCATTTGAGTATAAGAACACAAAGGAAGTATTATTTCCAGACAGGTACTGTGTTGAGTAGATGGACTGCAGGGATGAGACCCAGCTTAACACAGAAACATCACAACGTGTTTAAGTGTCTATAATAAAAGAGAGCACTTGACACACACATTAGTCACCATCTCTCTCCATCTGCCTGCCTCCCTCCCTCCCTCTCTCGTCTCCCTGCAGAGAATCACTCAGCCCCCCCGGATGTGACAGGCTACTCGTCGGACTCGTCCCACTCCCACACCGAGCGTCACCACATGGCCAATATGGGAACCATTGCCAGAAACACGCAGAAGTACGGCAACGCAGAGCGCATGGAGACGGGCGATGGTAAGAGTCACCATGCACCTTTTTAGCCTGCTCCCAACCAGAGCCTGTGAATTACTCATACCGGCTCGAAAATAGAATCTCCTTAATCAGGAGGGGGGGGAGCAAAAAATTGGACCATCGCCTTAGAGAACTGACCAATTACTTTGTGTCTGTTCATGTCACTCCCCTGGATGAACAGATTGGACTTTTCTTTGTTTTTTACCTTTTCATGCGTGTGTTTTTCTTTTTTAAGGCAAGCTGTTTTTAATCAACGTGCTTCACAATCATGCAGTTCACAGTTTGAAAACTGAACGGCCGCAGTTCTGTAGCAGCTCCACGAGAGCATGAAAGCCTCGCTCAAGGAATAATAATAGTAATAATGATAATAATGTATACTTTATTAATCCTGCATGGGAAAATTACAGTTTACATACATTTAATTTCCATATATTTAAATCCAAATGATCTTTCCCGTGTTTTGTAGAAGCCTCTAGAGATTTGAACCAGCGATCTATCAGCAGTCGCTATCTCAAAAAACTTGCCGTAACACTTGAAGGAATTGTTATTGATAAGACAATAAGGACTGTCCTGCAAGCAACCCAGGCCACCACTTTTTATTTCCACCTATTCTAAAACATTAGCCAAAAACATCATCTTTAGCCCGTGTGTATAAGATAAGATAAAAGTTGATTTATCTCGAGGGGAATTGTTGTGCAGCAGTTGCAGTACGAGTAGGAAAGAGTGCAAATGATAAAGACTGCAAATAAAACAAAATATAAGCAACAAAGATTATCAATAAGGTGCAAAAAAAACCAAATGTATGTGTCTGGGGTTTTTACAGGTGTTCCAGTCAGCAGTCGCGTGTCAGCTAAAATCCAGCAGCTCGTGAACACACTGAAGCAGCCTCGCAGACCTCCGCTACGGGAGTTCTTTGTCGATGACTTTGATGAACTTCTGGAGGGTTAGAAACCGTCTCTGATTCTGTCTGTCTGATTTTAGTTATCCAATCTCTCTTCATACTTTGGAGTCATGAGTGATTCTCTAGATGGTTCCTTTAATAACACTTGTGTTGGACAGGTGAGAGCGCCGCGTTTCCCTTCGGGTGTCCGACAGTCACCTCACCTCATTCTGCCAAGGTGTAAAAACAAGTGTTTGTCAAAGAGGAAACACCTGGAGACACAACACAGTGCTGACGTGTTAAAGGGATAGATTGGATCTTTTGAAGTGTGTCTGTATGAGCTACTTCCCCATAGTTAGTGTGTTAGCTACAGTACACGGTGGGGGGGGGGATCACTAGACGCCTCCCAATACAATATCATCACAATACGATATTATTACGATTTTAAAGATATTACAATATTCTGCGATACATTGCAATTTATAACCTTTTTTCCAGCTTTTAATTTTTCAACTGACGTCCCCCAAAGGAAACTTTGTCAACATCTGTTTTATCTAAAAAGATACATTTTTCTGTTTGTTCATATCACTTCAGTTTTATTGTTGCAAAATGGGACAAACTGACCAACACATACTGTGTATAATAAAAGATTAATACTTGGGCAGCAGATGTACACATTTTAGACACCTAAAAACATCTATATTAGTCTATGCTATATTTAGAATATTTTCACCGCTTTACCTTGTCATCAGACAGCACTTTACCCAAGGGGACTGAAGCCGTTATCTCTGCTCTCTTCAAAGCCACCAGACTCCTTTGACAGAAACAGTCATTTTACCTCATAGAACTAGTCTACCGCTGCCTCCATTGGTTAGTTTATTTGTAGGTTTTGTTAGTTCCTAATTCTTTTAAAGACAGTCACACAATAGCCTCTTTCTGACCAGTTAGTTACAGGAACGTAGTTAAAGGAACAGTCCACTCCTAAACAGTTCTAACTTCCCAATCCCCAAATCTGGTTTTGCCATTTGCATTCACATTCACACTGGCCAAGTGGCCCTAGGAACTGACCTTTTGTTATTATAACACAGCCTTCTAACCCCCACTAGGTGGAAAAGGGGAAAGACCCTGCTCTGAAGGAACTGTAGCCAGAGGAACTTAATATTCTCCAAATTGGTCCAGTCAGAGCACGAGAAAAAAAGGCTTCAAGGAATGTTATGTTCTAGAAACTGCAAATATCCCCCTGGTCAGAAAGCGGCTCATGGCATAATCAAACTAACCGATGGAGGCAGCGGTAGATCAGCAACTCCCGTGTTCTGAGAGGTAAAATGATGTTTTTGTCAAAGGAGTCTGGTGGCTTTGAAGAGAGCGGAGGTAACGGCTTCAGTTCCCCGGCGTGAAGTGCTGGTAAAGCCCCCCCCGTCCACAGCAAGCCATTGCTAAGCATCCGTTCGGTACTCATGCTTGCTTCTCCAAACTGTTGTCGTGCCGACCGCCGTCTACTGTAGCTATCACACTAACTATGGAGAAGTAACTCATGCAAACACCCTTCAAAAGATCCAATTTATCCCTTTAATATTTACAAAAGTGTCAGTGGTCAGCTAATGTTCTCTGAATAAAAACTTTAAAGGCCAGCCAAAGCTTTTTAGACATGTTGGTAACGGATAGAAAGATAAATATGAAAGTTTCTAATGAGCATAAACTGTAGATTAAAAATGGAAAATGTTCTCACCTGTTACATTGTGCTAAACTCACATTCCCATTTTATTTCACTGCCTTGTGTCAGTGTAAAGACTGACTTTTTATCTCATATGGAAGAGATGACAGGGACCAGATGATCATCCGCCTGCTCCATATAGAACACAAAGTATTTTTTTAAATGTATAACGTAGGAATCTTGATCCCAGACTTCTCTGCAGATCATTACGTCTGTCTGCTGTGTGCTTGGCTCTCACCATCTGGCTGCATTTTCTCTCTTTGTCTCCTCATTTCTAATCTTATGTTGTCTTCTTTAGAAACCTTGCATTTTAGACTAAAGTGCTGTCTACTGTAGCTGTATGGAAAAGTCAGTGTTGCAATGTGTTGTAAATAATTGTGTTGTGGTCATTCAAGATATAGGTTAGGGTTAATGTAGTGTAGGTCTGCACGATATGGGAAAAATATGGGATAAAGTTGAATATCGCAAATTGAATTTAATAAAAAAAAGGCAGTTCTTAAAAAAAGGAATGACTTTTACATTTTAAAGTGCCATTTTCTACTAATATTTTCTTTCATCTAAAAAAATCTTTGAGTGTCTTCCGCGATATGCCACAGCCTTTCGCGATGCGTTCATTGCGCCTGTTGATGTCGCGATGACGGGGAAAATAATAAACAATGCATTCAGCCTTAACGTAGTGGATAAGTCACTCTGATCCACGTTTTATCACAATGGCTCAAAGTTTGAATCCTTCCAAATCCTTCCTGTCTGCTGCCTCGACACCTTAGAGGGATATATCAGCTGTCCACTCACACATTTTACATTCACATCTTTGTTAACAACAGCTCCGCCTAATTAATTGTGTGGGTGGGATTGAGTGTGACTACAGCTTCTTCACAGCCGTCTCACTGCCACTAGCTACGGCTAAATGTTTCCATGTGGTGTTTTTTTTCCCCTGAACGAAACAAACCATGAAACACTGAAGGTTTGTGACCTGATGACACTGTCTGTCTCCTCATCTCCAGTCCAGCAGCCGGACCCTAATCAGCCGCGGCCGGAGGGGGCGGAGATGATGCCGGTGCGGGGCGAGGCGCTGGGCGTGGTCACCAACTGGCCACCGTCCCTGGAGGCTGCTCTCCAACGCTGGGGCACCATCTCCCCTAAAGCCCCCTGCCTCACCAGCCTGGACACAGCAGGGAAGCCCCTCTACGTCCTCACATATGGTAACCAGGCGCTCTTGTCCTTCATTGACTCATTTACATCATGTATTTGTGCAGCAGTATAATACGATCATCAAAGAATGGATGTGTTCTCCAGTTGCACTCACTCCAAGTGGTTCTGGATGCTTGAATGGTAAAAATAACAGTGAACCTCTCTGCAGTTGAGATACAAAATTAAGCTTTTAGGGGCTTGTAGAAAAACAAAATGAGATTCCTCTCTCTCGTGTGCTCTTGACATGCACTCTTATGCTTTCATCTGCTGCTTATGTACAACTTAGTCTGGCATTGCCAGACCTTCTAGCTAGTCCACACAGCATTCTGGGATGGGAGATCTCTGGTTCATTGGCATTTCACTGACGCGAGGTTAATAAGACCTGTTTTGAGTCAGCAGATCTGCAAAGAAGACCTACTGCATGTGTATTGGTTGTGTTCAGTAAGGGTGAGGGCCAGGCTGGGTGTCCATAACATTGTTCTATGCTAATACCTAAAGGATGCTGTTTTCTGCAGTACATTTATTTTAATTTAACAAAATATCTCTTAAATGCATCCCTCTCTCTCTTTCTCTCCCTATCCCTCCTCCTGTTTCTCTCTCTCTCCCTCCCCACTCTTTGTCTCCCTCCCTCTCTCTTTCTCTCCATCCCCCTCCTGTTTTCTCCCCCCCTCTATTTCTCCCTCCTCTTTCTCTCCCTGTCTCTCTCCTTCTACCTCCCTTTTTCTCTCCCTCCCTCTCCCTCCCCCCCTTTTCTTATCCCTCTCTCTCCCTCTCCCTCCTCTTTCTCTCTGTCTTTCTCTCCCTCTCTCTCTTCCTCGCCCTCTTTCTCTCCCTCTCTCTCTCTACCTTCCCCTCTCCCCCCTCTTTCTCTCTCACTCTCCCTCCTCTTCTTTCTCTCCCTCTTTCTCTCTCCCTCTCTCTCACCCTTGTGTCCTGCTCCCTGCAGGGAAGCTGTGGTCTCGCTGCATCCAGCTTGCCTACAACATCCTCCACAAACTGGGCAGCAAGCAGGAGCCCATGGTGCGACCGGGGGATCGGGTGAGTCACACTCCTCCACCACCTCACACGGCTTTCGGTTTCTTTGTGCTGATTTTATTCTGATGTTGTCTGAGTTCATTTGCAGAAAGTTTATTTGTCAAAATGATGTACAATGCCTTAATAAATCTAAGTTTAAAAAAAAAAAATCTGTAATCAGATTTAAATGCATTTATTTATGTACAATATGTACAATTTGTGTTATTTTTTTATTAAGGCATTAAGATCAATTTCCAAAAGATGATTCTTTTTTTTATTCCTCTTTTTTTTATTTCAACATAAGTATGGGTTCAGAAACTTATGAGCAGCATTGTATCTTTGTTAAAAAACAAAGTGTTTTTCCTTAAATGCATTTATTTAGGATGGCCGATTTCCCTGCCAGTTTGTGCTATTTTTTTCAATAGAAATCATTCAGATCAATTTTCGATCTTCCCATCCGACTCTCAACAACCAAGCAAATAAAGGGCTTTTCCCAAAATGTCAACCTATGTCTTTAAGCACAGCTAGAATTATACCACAGCCTCTTACCCACACACGCATGATTCAATGTTTTTGGATTCTCTCTGACTCATAGAAGGGTCGTCCAGGTTATAAGTCCTCTGACAAATGAAATGAACACCAGCTTTATTTAGCATACAGATAAATAAATTAGTTTGTTGCTTAAAAACAACAACAGCAACTCAATTTACTTTCGTAGCCCTGAGAAATAGTTTGACTGGCCTTTAATACTCAATACAGAGAAATCCTCCCATTGTAGAACATGTAAAGGATCCAAACAGCTGTGTGTTTAATGGTCTAATCATTTCAGCTGGACTTAGGCCGTTATACTGTTATGTTGATTAATTGCTAATAAAACCTCCCCACTTTCATCTATATATTTATGGCTATTTAAGAACACTCTTGCAGGTCAGGGCCCCCCTCGTATTAATTAATTATCTGTTTATGTTTTTACTTTGATGTAAATGTAAATGGACTGTTCTTATATAGCACTTTTCTAGTCCTAACGACTACTCACAACGCTTTTACATAGTAGAGGAACCATTCACACACATTCATACACTGCCGTACAAGGTACCACCTGCACACATTTACACACTGACATATTTCTCACTGAGATGTGGGTGGAGTAGAAAGTTGCATGAAAGGAAAAGACTTAAGTAATGTACAAGTACCTCAAATTTGTACTCAAGTACAGCACTTGAGTAAATGTACTTGGTTACATCCCACCACTGGTTCCCGGTGTCTCTGACCAAGGCCTGTGTATCCCCCCCCGTCTCCCAGGTGGCGCTGGTGTTTCCTAACAACGACCCCGTGGCCTTCATGGTGGCTTTCTACGGCTGTCTGCTGGCCGAGGTGGTCCCCGTTCCCATCGAGGTCCCCCTGAGCCGCAAGGTACTTTATGAACAGGGGCGGCGGCTGGAAGGGGGGCACAAGGTGGCACTGCCACACTTGAAATATGAATTGCCCCCCCTCCTGTCACTTGGTATTTTGGTACACTACAATTTGTTGAAAATGAAATCAATAATGAATGTGATATTTTATGTGATGTTTTATTTAGCAGAGTTACATTGTATTCTTCTATCCTCTCCGATATTCACTATGTCACAACCCAAACCAAGCATCCTGTAGCTTATCTGTAGCGCTCCTTTAGTTTGAGGATTAGTTTCTCTACGGGGGGGTCAGGTAATGAGATTTTTTTCACGTGCTGCTGTGTAATGATAATCCTCGCTGCCTCGGCCACGTTGTTTTTTTCCAGTTTGTACCCGCCTACTGTGTTTCATTTCAGTTGTGTTTGTGTGTGGGCACATCTCATTGATACTGCACACTGTTGAAACAATGTTTTGGGTTTATGGACTTAGCTGTTTGCTAGCAATAACTTTATCTGAGAAAATAATCCCATCTGAACAACAACGAGCAGAGAAACATGTCACAAACAAGCTATCCTGCTGCGCTGCCATCGCAGAAAGACTCACTGTTCATCAGCGAGGCGACAACTGTTGATCGTCCCACCATCACGTCCTGGCTGCGACCTCCTGGAAGTCGCTACTTTGACAAAATGCATGTTTTTCTAACTGCCGATTTTATTACTGTATCTAATCTCAGCTGTTTCTGCTCACATTGTGCCTCTATGAGACACGGCCGGTCAGCTGCGTGTCTCTGCAGCACTGTGAGCGCAGGGTCGGCACGGTTACACAGCGATGACTGCAGCAGCACGTTGGCCTCCTCTCTTGAACCCCCTTCCCCCATCCTGCATTTGTACTGCAGGATTTTCCATAAAATTTCGAGTTTGGGCTGAAGAAAGTGCAGCAGTGCCGCACTTCTGTCAGCCACGCCTGTGCTGCATGTGGCATGTTTTTTTGTTGTAAAAGAAGATATATTATCACAACAGTGTTGATAATGTAATACACCTACACTTGCATTTAAACCGAATAAGAATTTGATCCAGGGCGAGGATTTTTGATGGCAAAGTGAGCGTAACTGTCTGCTCCCCCCCCCTCTTCATCGTCCAATAGGATGCCGGCAGTCAGCAGATTGGATTCCTGTTGGGCAGCTGTGGCGTTACCGTGGCGCTGACCAGTGACGCCTGCCACAAGGGATTGCCCAAAAGCGCAACAGGAGAGATCCCACAGTTCAAAGGTGAGAGTAAAGATCATCAATCTTCGCTGGATTGTAAAGATGGTTCTCTGTGGGGGAGGGGAGGCCTGTCTCAGGGCACATAATGAGAAGAAGAGAAGAAAGAGAGCGAGTTTTCATTCAAAATGAATATGTTATCCATTTGGAAAGTCAGAAAACACATTCTGTTATTGTGTGTTTGAAGTGTTGACTTGAGGTGTAAACTGTTATAATTATAATTTGGGAATTTTGTGTCACTCCCAGTGTTGGAAGAACTATTCAGGTCCTTTACTAAAAATTACAAGTAAAACTCCTGCATTCAAAACATTACTTAATTAAACGTACCGGTATGTAATTATATTCAGCAGTAAAAGTATGTATGTTGCAGTAAAATGTTCCCTGTCTGTGTTTTCCTCTTGTATCTAATAATCTGATAATATTTAATATTCCTGCTGCATTCATGTGTATGCTGCATTTCCCCGCTGTAGATGTTTACGGTTGTGCTCATTTTAACTTCTTTATATACAGCTGGGTAGTTTAATCTACAGCAATGCATCATGTTCTATAAGATCATCATATGTTTGTAGCGTTGCTGTCCTGTGAGAACCACGTATCTCTAAAACGTTTCATAATGTCAGATGAACAGCCCCGTTTTCAGCTTAGTGACCATGCATTTTCCAGCAGATCCAAGAGGCTTTTTAAAGACTTCATTTAGCTTTAAGAAGTACGAGACGTTTCTCAAAACATAAAGGAACACTCGATCCTTCAGATGGGATTTGTACTTTAGTACAGTACTTGAGATTAAAATGAAGGTGTTTCTTATAGAAATATGTGAATTCTTGTAGTTTATTCTTTTTTTCCTCATTAATTTGGGTGACATGTGAAACCACTGAGTCTTTTGTGCGGGTTCTGTTATTCAGATAAATAATATTAATAATCCCACTCTGTCTGTGCAGGTTGGCCCAAGTTGCTGTGGTTTGTAACAGAGTCCAAGCACCTCTCCAAACCTCCCAGAGACTGGTTCCCTCACATCAAAGATGCAAACAACGACACTGCTTACATAGAGGTGAGCAAACAGACTCAGCTGATAAAGTCTCTTCTTTTTTAATGTAGACACTTCCACAGAAGCTGGGACCTCAGCCTGTCTGTTGATTCCCACTGTAACCTATTTTATTTTATATAAGTTTCCGTATTAAGTGTCTCTTCAGTTGTCATCGCTGTGAAAAGCCATCATAACGTTTAACTTCAAACCAGCTTCATCTCTTTATTTTAATTTGGTAAAGTAAAGCAGTAAAGGCATATGTTGTACACTAACACATAACACGTACAATAGGGATGAAATGAATCAATTAGTCACACAGTTGGTTGGACACAATGTACCTTGATGACAGGTAGCGAAGGCCTCCGTCTCGTCTAATTTCACTGATCCTTTTGTTTGTTTATTTCTCTCTCTCTCTCTCTCTCTCTCTCTCTCTCTCTCTCTCTCTCTCTCTCTCTCTCTCTCTCTCTCTCTCTCAGTATAAAACCTGTAAGGACGGCAGCGTGCTGGGAGTCACAGTGACCAGGATTGCTCTGCTCACACACTGCCAGGCTCTCACCCAGTCCTGCAGCTACACCGAGGGTAGGCACACACACACATACACACACACTCACTGCTCAGCCTCCAGGTCATACATGCCATGCTATGTCCTGCTATGCTCTGCTGTGTCCTGCTGTGTCCTGTAACGCCCTGCAGTGCCTTGCTATGCCATGAACTACTACAACAACTATTTCTAGTCACTGTTCCATTATCTTTATTGTGACTACTATTGCCACTGTGCACCCCACCCCCAACCGGCACCGACCTACCAAGAGCCTGGATCTGTATGAGGTTTCTTCCTAAAGACAGTTTTTCCTTGCCACTGTCGCACTAAATTGTTTGAAATGTTGGAGCATTGTAAATTATAGAGGTAAAGTGTCTTCAGATAACTCTTGTTATGATGTGTAACTATGAATAAAATTGAATTGAATTGAATGAATTGAGTGATTCAACCCTTTTCTTCTGCCCTTCTGTCTGTAGCGGAGACCATAGTGAACGTTCTGGACTTTAAGAAGGACGTGGGCCTGTGGAACGGCATCCTCACGGTAAGACCTGCCTACTAGACAGGGGTGTCAAGTGGGGGGGTGAATAGCTGTAGCAAGCGGGGAGGGGCCCATAGAGAATGCCTTTCTACAGGACCCAGAACTAATGCTATGCCCCTGCTGCTAGAGGCCAGAGGTCAGGGAGCATGACATTCATTTCCTGTTTGCTTTTCACCCTCACCACTGATATCAGGGGTATAAGCAATGAAAGCAGGTTTAAGATGGGTTTGGGCTTAATACTTTATAAAACTTCTTATCTATATATTTGTATTTGAGATACTGTAGCCAAAACCTGTATTTATGTATGTTATAACTAGAGATGTTCAGATTCTGATACCAGTATTGGTATGGCCTCCGATACTAAACGCTGGCATCGGTGTCAGGAAGTACCGATCCCATAACACGTAATAGAGCCCTAAAGAAAATCTACGTTAAAGTAGTTGATTTATGCTCTTTTTCCGTTATAACTGACATAACAAAATATATAGTCATGATATATTAATAGTAAAGTAAAGTTCTGTGGCATTCATTGTTTGTGTTTGTTCATGTTTCACAAAGAGTTTAACTGAGCCAGAACAAAGATAGAAATCATAAAATGTTAGAAAATTTTGGAAAATGTTGATCAGTGTTCCCCAAAGCCCAAGAGGACGTCCTCAAATGTCTTGTTTTGTCCACAACTCAAAGATATTCAGTTTACTGTCCCAGAGGAGAGAAGAAACTAGAAGATATTCACATTTAACAAGCTGACATCACAGAAGTTTTACTTTGTTTTCATACAAAAATTACTCAAACCGATTAATCGATTATCAGAATAGTTGGTGATCATGTAATAGTTAACAACTCTACTCAGTTAAGTAAAAGAATGAAAGAAAAAAAAAGTTCAGTCTTAAATGTTAATTTGTGTGTGTGTGTGTCTGTGTGTGTGTCGTGCAGAGTGTGATGAACATGATGCACGTGATCAGCGTGCCCTACTCGCTGATGAAGGTCAACCCTCTGTCATGGATCCAGAAAGTCTGCCAGTACAAAGGTCAGACACACACACACACACACACACACTCCACCTGCCACTCAGCTCAGTCAATTCAACTCTGTCAAACAGTCTGTAAAATAGATTAAATGCTAATTTTCTCTCTTTCTGTGTGTGTGTGTGTGTGTGTGTGTGTGTGTGTGTGTGTGTCCTGCAGCCAAGGTAGCGTGTGTGAAGTCCAGAGACATGCACTGGGCTCTGGTGGCCCACAAAGACCAGAAGGACATCAACCTGAGCTCGCTGCGCATGCTGCTGGTGGCTGATGGATCAAACCCCTGTAAGGGCGCACTTTTCATTTTTTATTGGCTTGGGGGAGTTTAGAGAGACTGCTTTGAGGTAGACAATGTCAGGGAAATAGATAAGGTCTCTTGGGAAGTCAGGGAACTGGGTCACTTTACAGGAATAGAGCAGGATGTGTCCACCGCCGCACATTTGGTATGATAAATGGTTTTCAGTCAGACTGTCTGGAATAGAAACCAGACAGAAATATAACAGTCAAAATCCAGGACCATTTTTCATTTTCTGCTCCAAAACCATCAGTTGTGCACGTTGTAGCCTTTTAACAACAAATTGCATGTTGTTATTTTTTTATGTTCTAGGCGGCTATTATTTTCAGTTCATTTCGGTTTTAGCTTGCAGAGACTTGAACCTTGCTTGATGTTGGTAATCCATCACAGTGAATATTCCATCTGGGTGATGTTATATGGTGATGTTATGTGGTGATGTTATGTGGTGATGCAGCTGTGAGCAGTTTTGAATCCTCCCCCCTTGGTACCTTAAAGCGCACTGAGACACCTCAGGGCGTTTTCACACCTAACAGTCCGGACCAAGGTCCAAACCAACGTTGGTGTTTAATAACATTGTATACATTTGATCACGTTCTTTTTGATTTCACACAGTGATTTTGCCAACGCGCTAAATAACTTTCCATGACATACCTACGGCGTGTTGTCACCACGTACGTGTGTTGCGTTTCCTTTGATTGGCGAGTAGACGGGCCTGCGTCTGACGTTGGCATTGTGGCATTTTTTGGCGGGTTTTCTTTTCCGTACGAATGAAAACCAATGAGCAAATCCTGATTGCGTTATTAGGTTATTACTACCAGCAGCAACAACATTTCGTCTGACCAAATTGAAATTAAATATCTAATCTCCTCCTCTCCCCACGTACTTCCACAAGTAATTTTTTCTTGTTCTAGCGGGGGATTCCGTTTTTTTCTATTTCTTCTATGGTACACAGTTGGCTAACTTCCGGTTCGAACTTGGTCTGAAAGTCCGAAGCATCCAAAAAGTGTTTTCATACTGCAAACCGAACCATGGTTCAGTTTGGTCTGGACCAGGACCTCCTCCTTTGATCGGACCAAAATGTGGTCTTTTGATCCGGAGCGTGGTCCGAGGCACCTTTCTCACCTGCAATTTTGGTTCAGAAAGTCCAGACCAAATGAGGTTGTGAAAACTTGGTGAACTGCAATTTTTAGGTTTTTAAAAATTTAACCGTCCAGGAACCAAAAACCATAAAAATATGCCACAGAATCAGAATGAAACCCTCTAAACATTTCCTTTTAATGAATTTCAGAGGCTCAAAGAGGCAAAATTCACAGAAAGCAAAGTTTTTGGGAAAAGTCCAAAAGAAATTAATTTAAAAAAGTAGAATATTAGAACTTTGTTGTTTTCCTATTTCTTACTCTAATGAATCACCTTCAGATTAATCCGGTGAGCCTGAGCCCTGGGTTGGACTAAACTACTTACAAAACTGTTTATAACGTAGTCAAAGTATCTCACCTCAAGCAGCTGCAACAGGAAATGCTGCTCTTACAGCGATGCTTCAGTATTAACAATCTAACAATGCCAGATAACCGGAGACTTTTTGATAATACAAGTGCATTTTGATGATAATACTTTTGCTTAAGTAGTCTTTAGAATGTAGGACTTTAACTTTTAAAACATGTATTTTTACATTGTTTTAATTTTTTTGTAAACAAAGGATCTGAGTACTTCTTCCACCTCTGCCGAATGGGATTATTTTAAAATGGTCCCTGCTTATGACTGTGCTGCCACCATAACCTTCACAGAAACCATAAAGGTAGCATCAGATTCCTACAGGGCACTGAAAACAGAAGAAACAGGGCACCGGTAATGAAGTTAATTAGGGGAAAAACATTCTGTTTTTAGACCCTCATAGAATGGCGGTTTGGGTTCTTGTTTCATGTCTGGAGTGAACGAAATTCAACGCCTGAAACGAAGCACTTGAGAGAGTTTGTTACTGTTTCTGTCTGTCAGGGTCCATCTCTTCCTGCGACGCCTTCCTCAACGTCTTTCAGACTAAAGGGCTGAGAGCCGACGTCATCTGTCCCTGCGCCAGCTCGCCCGAAGCCCTGACGGTGGCCATCAGGAGGTACACACACACACACACACACACTAACACACACAGCCCTGACGGTGGCCATCAGGAGGTATACACACACACACACACACACACACACCACAAACACACACAAACACACACTCAGACTCACACTCACACACAAACACACACACTCACTCTCACACACATTCACACTCACACACACTCTCAACCTTGCTTCATGTACACAGATTAAGCAAACAGTCGCACAAACACACATTCACCTGTGCAGATGCATCTACAGAGAGTACATACTATAAACATATTCACACATGTATAAATTATACATTTATTTGCCTCTCCGGCACACAGAGGAAGTAGCATAAAGAGTCTGCATGCACCTGCAATACCAAATCAGTCATTCAATGATCAACACAGACTGCTGCACAACAGAGTCAAGGCCTGTTCACACCGGGACAATTCACTAAACAAAGGGCGTCAATGAGAGTGTGCACACCGACAAAATCACCACTCTCATTTTTAAAAAAAAACGCCTCGGGTTCGTTTTTTTGGTTTGACTTCAAAAACTATCCGACAATGAAATCGGCCCTTTTGCTCACGTGTCTTGTGCTTCTGAAGTTACACTAAAACACAACTTGGCGGCGCTCAATGCACAAAACGGTCTTACCGAGCACACCAACGAAGAATACATATATATATTCGCCACCGTCATCACTGCCACAAGAGGAAGAGGCAAAGCACGATGTCCAAAATAAATGTTGAGCTGCTGGCCTCGTTGGTTTCAACATAAAGAGCTATATCTGATTTAGAAGAAATGTTCTAAATACTTGCTCTCTTCTTCTCTGCTCTTCTTCTGAGTTGCAAAGTATCAGAAGCGCAAAGTTGCATGCCACCCTGCAATATTTCTGTTTACAAATCTAGTGACAGATAATCAATGCATGTTCATTCACAGACTGCTGCACAAAAAAACAGAGAATAACATATTCGATTGTTGTAAATTCAGAGTTTTGTCAGAGTTTACAGTTTAAGACTGAAGCAGCAACAAAACTGGAAGTTTAATAAATGATCAATCTTCATTTTCAGCTGAGGACTAAAGAAATAGTTCACCCAAAAACAATATAAAGTGAATGCGGTACTTGCCTCCTTATAAGCAGCATTATCTGATTGTCTTGTATCTATTTGTGGACTCACAGAAATCCAAACAAACATTTCCACTAAAATATATATATATATATATATATATATATATATATATATATAAGTTGCTTTGTTTAGCAATAGTTTTTTGCTGTCTTTCGTTCGTCCTCTGTTTGCACTGACATGGTTTAATTTATCGACGCTCTTCTTAACATCATTTGATAGAAAACCTTTTTTCTGGGACCATAGATAGCCTGTAGAAAGGTGAATATAACTATGTATACTTTATAGGGTTTTTGGGTGAACTATTACTTTCTAAAAAAGGAGAAATGGTTGCAAAGTTGTAAATAAAAAATTCCATTTGAAATGCAAGTTATACAAGCGAGGCCATTTCGATGTAAGCTCAAGATTTATACCTGTTGAACTCCAGACAGAGAGCGTCCACGATACCAGGGGTGCACCATTCAGAAAATGTCACGATTCCAAATGTAGTTATATTTCCCATGTGATAGTATACACGGTGGCCATCAGGAGGTACACACACACACACACACATTACAAAACAAAACAAAAAAAGAAGGGATTTTTGGAATCTGAATTGATTTTGAATCTTTAGAGCTTGAATCGTGATATGAATGTGAATCAAGATTTTTTTTCACACCCCTATACGATTTATATGTTTTGAATTTTCTCACAACTGATCAGCTGATATTTGAAAACACATACACATGGACAGTTATACAGCATCAAATGCAAGTGTACACATGAAATAACAGTATGCGCTGTTCTCTGTGTTGTTAAACCAGTGTAACGTTGGTTAATGACAGTATGAGTGGGTTCTGTGTTCAGGTCGGTGGAGGACAGCAGTCAACCTCCGGGACGGGGCGTCCTGTCCATGCAGGGTCTGACCTACTCGGTCGTCAGGGTGGACACAGAAGAACGCCTCTCGGTGCTCACCGTACAGGACGTTGGCACTGTGACACCAGGAGGTACGTCACTCTGTGTGTCTCCAACATTTTTAGCTGCTGCCCCCCCGTACCGCAGCTTCCATGTCAGTGCTTTTGCCTGCTTGTCCAAACTGGGGGCGTGCCGACTAGGCACGCACAAATAATCACAATTTTATCAAAATCGCAATATAGACTGGTGCAATATTCAAATCGCAGGGGGGTGCAATATTAGTTAAAGGCGAAAACGTGTCAAACCATTCTGGATTAAGTATTGTGGTCCTACGAATTGTATCCGACAGACTAAAGAAAACAGTTTTTGTTTGGTATAGATCCTCAAAAAAATCACACAATAATCATTTAATTTTGTTTTATTGTTAAATGAAAAAAGAACAACAAGGTTTCCCCCAAAAAAATTGTTATACCCCGAGCCAGTAATAACAAAACAGAGTTATGGACGAGATCAGGGCAACTTAGGCCTGATGGGGGGGGCAACACCGGGCTTGCAGAACACTGGGGGAAACCCTGAATAATACAAAAAATGATCATTCCTTCCAATATTGTCAATCATTCAATTCAACTTAATTTATAAAATGATAACAAGAGTATCGCAACACACTTTACAGATAGAGCAGGTCTAGACCACACTCTATAATTTACAAGGACCCAACAATTCTGGTATTTCCCCCAAAAGCAAGCATTTAGTGCAACAGTTGCAAGGAAAAACTCCCTTTTAGAGAGAATCCTCTGTGGTGAGGAAAACCTCCTTTTATCATATATCAATTGCAATATAAGTCAAAATAATTGCAATTAAATATTTTCCTCATATCGTGCAGCCCTAGTGCCGACTGCCATCTACTGTAGCTAACACTCCGACTATGGACAAGTAGCTCATACTGTACAAACACACTTCAAAGGATCCAATCTATCACTTTAATATTTACAAAAGTGTCAGTGGCCACCTGATGTGCTAACGTTCAACTTCAACTTTATTTGTGTCCCTAAAGAGCGATTAGGTGTACAGCAAGTATAAACACAAGCAAGACACATAAATACACACAAGTTCTACACACACTCCAACGTCAAACGTCACAGTAACCTACATAGGGTAGGATAAGTGCATATGAGCCTACAAAGTTGACACAATATAATCAACAATGATCATCGTCAACAACATCAGCATCCATTACATTACATCGCCAACCCCTTTCATTAAAGCTTCTGACATCCTCATCACATAGTCAACAGATAAGTACCTCATACAACCCCACTTCAAAAAAGCTCAACTATCCCTTTCAAGTGTTGTCACGCGCTAAATGGCAAAAAATTTCCATTAAGTCCATTAAATCGTAAAATTAGTTTTACGGGTGTGTAAATGTGCAGCCTCTCCTTTCCATCAATGTCCAATTTTTTGGGAGTGTTCTCTCTCCTCATGACTGAGCGAGTTAAGTGGGTTCAGCTTTATGTTTTTCAAGAGCTTCAAACACCTGAAAAAACACCCACAAGGACGTGAGAATATTCAATATGGCTGCAATCCATTCTCATCAACTTTGTTTGAGACAAGTTTCTGAGGACAACGTCACTCAGATAGTTTAACAAGGTAATACGGGACATACAAAAGCTTTTAGGACATAATACATCATCTGTTCTGGCCTGATGTCAGAGTCAGAGTCTGAGTCTGATCCTGCTCCATTGGGCTGTAATGATGGGGCCGTGTTTCACCCGAACCAGGATAGAAAACGCCTCTGCACTCTATTGGATAGCCTGACAACCAATCAGAGCAACGGGGTATGTGATGAATGTTTAACTTTTGCCAAATTCCGTAGGAAGGTCGGTAAAGACATCCTCTTTTAAAATGAATGCGCTGTCGATATCTTCTATAACGGACGCAATGGCGGAATTCCAATTGATGATTGAAATTCATTTCAATTCTCCAGCGGCAGCCATCTTTGTTGTGAACAAATTCAACCCAAGCACTCTTTGGTGACATGGTTGACTACGTTACTGTTGATCATCTGTCCATCATCGTATAAAGCCCGCCCTGACAATCTGATTGGTCCGAACAGCTCTGGTTTGAGCATAGTTGCTCCACAACGGATCAACTCCAGACCGAACTTCCTGACCTTAAATATTGTGGGCGGGGCTAAGTTGGGCTAGCATCCAGGCTACTGTAGCCAGCATCCAGGCTACTGTAGCCTGGATGCTAGCCCAACTTAGCCCCTAGTTCTTCAGGTCCTAGGGAAGAATCCACAGACACCACTGACATTATTACTTTGGCTGACATGTCATGGACTCAATTAAATCTGTTGTGTACATTTAATTAGAACTGCAATACATTACATCAACATTGATTATATTCTCAAGGTCTGTTTAAAAAATCCATGCGAAAAGTTCAGTTTCGTGTCATAAAAAGACAAAGAGAAAACCAAAAATGTTCATATTTGAGAAGCTTGAACCAGTGGATTTTTGCTTAAAATGGTTTAATAGACAAACCGTTTCAGCTCTTTACTTTGCAATGCAAATTATTAGTAAATTTAAATAAATAATAAGTACATAATAGCAAAGGTAAAGTATTCTTAACATGTACTTAACAGCAACATCATGGATTTACAATGATGTTTTAATGAGAATAATGCTGATTTGAATGACTAATAAGAAATATATATTCTAGGACTCCTTAACTGTGTATATTTTGAGACAGTAACTGTAGTTTTCACCAATAATAATAATAATAATAATAAATTTAATCTGTGATGCACTTTATATTTACGCAAATCCCAAAGTGCTACATGATAAAACAGGTAAGTGCTAAAATAAAAACACATGGAGAACATGAAAATGAAAAATAAAATAAACACAAACAATAAGGGAAAATGGCAAGAGTTTTATCAAAAGCTCTCTTAAAAAGGTGGGGTTTTAAGGCTACGTTTAAGACAGCACTTAACACAGCACACTACACTCTTTTGCTTATTTACCTGTACCTTTCACATTTAATGTGTACTTACTGTGTTGTAAATGTACATTACATGTACATTAGAAAAATGTATGGCTGAATATCACAAAACCTTTCCACAAGAAAAATATACACTGGAAATGAAACATTGTATAACAGGAAATGTAACTTTTCTTTCTGTGAGAGTCTTCTGTACATGTTTCTCCACTGTGGCAATGAGTATGTTTATGAATGGGAATGGATCCACACACGCAGAAGTGAAGGTCTGTCTCTCATAACCCATAACAGCTAACAGCTAATCATACATCACTGAGCTCTCCTCTACGCTGCCAGTTCACACCACCCAGTGTTCACCACGGGAACTACACACACTGGGAGATATTCACTAAACTGTTGGACCCTCAGTAGTACGCTTGTTTTGAGGTTTTCTTCCATAAGAAAGCATCGACGTGAAACTGAGAAATAAAATCTCAAAATCTAAAGCCCAGTTAAAGATGCAGTATTTTTTATGACTTTCTGTCATATTTGCTGAAACTGACCCTACGTTCCTGTAGAACTGCATGAAGCAAGTCATTTAAAATCCTCTGGCACCACCTACAGACTGTAGTGCGATTTGCTAAAAATCCACCGCCCCCTGTTCAGATCCTCCAATCAGGACCAAGGGGAGGGGTGTCTAACTCTATCACTGCTCAGGTACACGCATTCCTTCTCCCTTGTGGGGGGAGGGGCTTAGGAGACCGTTTGGGCTAGAGCAGGAAGGGGGGGAGGGACTGAGAAGTTGTCGAGTTGTCTTTGGCTAAATCCTGGATCTTCACAATCCTACCTACACCACCTTTAAACCCCCAACAGATACAGTAAATATACAGAAAAGTAATTCAATTCAAATTCCAAATGTACCACTTTAATCTCAGAGAATATCCAAGTTCTTTTTCTGTAAATCTACGACTTTAATCTTAGAAGTTCCCGAGTTTTTTCTCTGAATATTACCCTTTGTTCCCGGGTCCGTAACATTATTATTTTTTCCTAACGGCCGTAGAACACTGTCATCACAGAAGCAACTTGCGTTTGCCAATATCAAGCTGACAAGAAACTCTGTGGCAGATAAAGTTTCTGATCTTTCTGAAGTGGTTTACAGGTCTGGCCCACTTGAGATTAAATTAGAGGTTGTGACCTATAAACTAAAATGAGTTTGACACCCCTGATGTAGATCCTTTACTTAAAAAAGGAAAAGTAACAATATCACACTGTAGAAAATACTGTTAAAAGTTAAAGTCCTGCATTTTACCCAAGTATTAGCAACAAAAAGTACTTTATGGAAAGTAAAAGTACTCAGTTAAAGGCTGCGATCAGACAGAGTGTGTTTTAGCAGCCTGGGTGGCTTTTTGTTTTGGTTTTAAATGAGAGTGAAGCGTTTCACTCGCTGCTGTTGCATTGCTGAGCGCCTCTCGTTTTCCCGCTGTATGCCCCTCACACTTTTGCAGCAGCGCCCTGAATGCCCCGGGTGAAATAAGGGCTCATCGTCATCACCTTCACGGCAAAATAACTAGAATAACAAGAATAACAGTCTGATCGGGACGCCTTTAACAAAAAATAACAAATAAAATGTACTTACTTTAGTTACTTTGCACCACTCGGCCATTCTGTGTTATAAGACAATGTCGATGCCACGTCTTTATTCCTGTTTAGATATTCTGTTCTTAACCCAGTTCCTCCTGTAACCTGGTTTTAGGCTGAATCAGACATGAAGGAGACGCCATCACTGGGTTAGAACAACCTACTTTTAGATATTATTCCCATAAACAGGTGCATTTTGAGTGGACCCTGGTGGGATCATCATTTATTTCCCTGTGTGAAAAAATAACTGTTTTCATGGAAACAGAAGAGTTGTTAACCCTTTGTTTGTTGTGTCTCTTTCTTTTTCTGTCTCTGTGTCTCTCTCTATTTGTCTGTCTCTATGTCTCTCTCTCTCTGTCTGTCCATCTGTCTCTGTGTCTCTCTCTCTCTCTCTCTCTTTTTGTCTGTCTCTGTGTCTCTCGCCCCCTCCAGGCTTGGTGTGTGTGGTGAAACCAGAAGGCATCCCTCTGCTCTGTCAGACAGACGAGATCGGAGAGTTCTGCGTCTGCTCCATCGCCACCGGCACCTCCTACTACGGCCTCACCGGCATGACCAAGAACACCTTTGAGGTGAAGTAGCTATTTCTTTTTTTTATTATTTATTTGTTGTTTGGTCTATGAAATAAGGAAACACCTTTAAATGTTGTTGCCTAAAAAACCGCAACGCTTGTCACTCTTAGAGCACTACGTTGTAAGAAAAGATTTTGTGACTTAAAAACATAAAATCAGACTTTAAAATGGTTGTTTTGCATTTCTGTTTTGAGGTTAGAAAATGATTTTGTCTGGATTTGGGATATTAATCTCTGCAATATTGCAATGTGTCTTTAATGTTGCTCTGCAGCGCCTGCTTGGCCATCAAATCCCCTTAACAGAGCAGCAGCGTGACATTATCAATATAAAAGTCCCAAGTTAAAAATATCTTTATCTGATTTTATCATGCAGCTCTGCTGTCCGCTGGCCTGTTGCCATGGCGACCTCGCTGCTGAAACGTGCGGGTGTGTGTGTGTGTGTTGGTTTGCAGGTTTACCCAGTGAGCTCCAGCGGGGGTTTGGTCAGCGAGTACGCCTTCGTGCGGACCGGCCTGCTTGGCTTCATCGGCCCCGGCGGCCTCGTCTTCATCACCGGCAAGATGGACGGGCTCATCATGGTGAGCGGGCGGAGGCACAACGCCGACGACATTGTCGCCACGGCGCTGGCAGTGGAGCCAATGAAGTTCGTCTACAGGGGCAGGTGAGGAGAGACTGTTACATGATGAGCAGGACACCCAGGTAGGGCTGGGTGTCAAATCCAATTCAATTCAACGCAATTTTATTTATAGCATCAAATCATAACAAGAGTTATCTGCAGACACTTTACAGATAGAGTAGGTCTAGACTACAATATAATTTACAATTCCAGTAATTCTCAAGAGCAAGCAGTTAGTGCAACAGTGGCGAGGAAAAACTCCAGACCCAGGCTCTTGGTAGGCGGTGTCTGATGGGGCCGGTGGGGGTGTGATGAACAGTGGCAATAGTAGTCGCAATAAATATACTGTAATGGAACAATGACTAGAAATAGTAGTTATAGTTCATGGCATACCAGGGCACTGCAGATACTTTTTAGGCGTAGACCGAATTGCCTCTAAAGTATCGAGTATCCTAAAATGCCTCGTCATTTAATACCCAAAATACAGTAAATCTTACAGCATGCTTCTACCAAGGTCTAATAATGGCTGTGATTGGCTGTCTAACGTTACACGTAGTAGAGACACACAGGAAACACTATACAGGGCTCACGTAGTAAAAAAATAAAATAAAAAGAAGTTAGTTTTAAAGTCATGTTTGTAGTTTTTAACAAAATCCCAGTGACAGAAATTGAAAAGCAGCCAGATGTCCAACACTGGCACATTCACTGTCAGCTTGACAAATGAGCCTAACCCCCGCTTGTTATTAATCTAATAAAGTACAGCAATAGCGGACGAATCCAGAAACAGTAATAGAGTGAAGTTTAATCGTGTCCACGGCCACCGAGGAGGAAATCCATCTTTCTCTCGACAGGCTCTGGTTACGTTTCAGAGAGCTATTTAAGATGCAAGCTTCTGGAGAAGTTAACAAAGGAAGAATCCATTTGTTCAACCATATCAAGTTAAAACTGATTAGATGGTTTTTGTAAAGATTTGTTTTATAGAATGATGCTCAAGTGTGCGGCCACAGTGTGACTGCAATATGTAAGATACATACAAAAAGGATAGGATTTAAACATCTTAATAGTCCTGTAGCATGAACATTTCACTTTATGAGGTTTTTAGGGGACCGCTAAGGTCTATATAAAAGAGACCTCAGATACAGTATTAGGGGACCACTAAGGTCTATATAAAAGAGACTTCAGATACAGTATTAGGGACCACTAAGGTCTATATAAAAGAGACTTCAGATACAGTATTAGGGGACCACTAAGGTCTATATAAAAGAGACTTCAGGTACAGTATTAGGGACCACTAAGGTCTATATAAAAGAGACTTCAGATACAGTATTTGGGGACCACTAAGGTCTATATAAAGAGACCTCAGATACAGTATTAGGGGACCACTAAGGTCTATATAAAAGAGACTTCAGATACAGTATTAGGGGACCACTAAGGTCTATATAAAGAGACTTCAGATACAGTATTAGGGACCACTAAGGTCTATATAAAGAGACTTCAGATACAGTATTAGGGGACCACTAAGGCCTATATAAAAGAGACTTCAGATACAGTATTAGGGGACCACTAAGGTCTATATAAAGAGACTTCAGATACAGTATTAGGGGACCACTAAGGTCTATATAAAGAGACCTCAGATACAGTATTAGGGGACCACTAAGGTCTATATAAAAGAGACTTCAGATACAGTATTAGGGACCACTAAGGTCTATATAAAGAGACCTCAGATACAGTATTAGGGGACCACTAAGGTCTATATATAGAGACCTCAGATACAGCATATATAAAAACACCCAAAGAACACCATGTCATGGGACCTTTAAATAATTGCAACTTTGATTCACTGATAAAATGTAAAGCAGAGGAAAGTTAAGTCTGTACTGATGTTTTTGGTGTAGGTGGTGTTTGTGCTGTCTTCTCTGCTTTCTTTCTTTGTTCATCTCTTTATGTTTTTATCCCTGCCGGCGGTGGAGTGTCATCGTTAACTGAACATATGCTCTTATGAAATCAGCCGAGTGTTTTTAGTCGTATTGTTTGATGTTTAATATCCTTCAGTCTCTTCTCTGCAAACACTTTTTTGCCTGTTTACGTTCCCTCTGTTATCTACTGCAGCTACAGCTCTGCTCAGTCACCGTCAATAAATGGTACATTTGAGTAGCTAGACTTTCTAATACGTCAGTAACAGCAACACTACACTGAAATAGACACATTGATGAAAAGCGAGTTTTATTGAGGATAGCAGTGTTCTTTAACCGTTTTGGTGGTGGCCGATTCCACCGAGGAGGACAGCTTCCAGTGTATGAGCCGCGTGCTGCAGGTACATCACCTCTCACCTCTTAC
Source organism: Etheostoma perlongum (assembly GCA_026937815.1). NCBI lineage: Eukaryota > Metazoa > Chordata > Actinopteri > Perciformes > Percidae > Etheostoma > Etheostoma perlongum. The sequence continues at coordinate 23,759,213 of CM049392.1, read as the reverse complement.
TTTAACCAGCGTCACTTCTCGTTTCACTACTCTTTTAAAACTCTCTCCTAACTACCCCTATAACACTAGACCCTTTGGTCTTATTAAGATTTCTTTTTCTTAACCTTGTTCTCTTCCCGTCAAATTTAAAAGCAACACTTGTGTTGATGCGTTTTATTGATGTTTTTAACTTTTTATTAAGTTTTTGTCCACTTTTGACGCTTTTTTTTTAATGTTCAACACTACGTAACACTAACTTATTAACTATTAAAAGCATAAATTAGGGATTATTTAGTCTAAAATTAAAGGAATGGATGTTGATGATAATCACAGACTGGAATATGTCAGCTTTTACTCAATACTATTTCAAAACCACTTCAATGTTTTGTTTTTTTTCGAAATTAATGAAAGTAGAGATTTGTACTTGGCAAAGAGCGTTGTGTGGAATCAATCATGTTATTTTGGGGAATTAAAAAGAACATTGATATAGGAAAACAAGCCAATTTGACCGAGGACAACATGAGGGTTAAGTCGACTGGTGATGTTTTATGATTTTTTGCAATTAAACTTATAGGCACATCTCTGGTAGACACCAGATTTAAAGTGGTGCGTTTTGCGTTTTTTTAAACCATGGATGTGGTTGTTTACATCATTTGGTTGTATTTAATTTTTTTGGACTATATGTTCCTTAAACCATAATTTTACAATAATTCCTCAGCAGCGGATAATTCCACTGTCCTCTCTCTCCCTCTCTCTCTCTCCCTCTCTCCCTCCCCCTCTCTCCCTCCCTCTCTCGCCCTCTCTCTCAGGCCATTGACAGTATCCACGGAGTGGGCGTGTTCTGCCTGGCTCTGGTACCGGCCAACACTCTCCCTAAGACTCCTCTGGGCGGCATCCACCTGTCAGAGAT
>CM049392.1:23550824-23753324 GCA_026937815.1 Etheostoma perlongum | reverse complement strand
AAACCGTAATTGCGATTAAAATTCCATGGATTGCACAAGCCCTACCTGAAAGTTAAAATTAATTTGAATTTTTATTGAATTCCTAATAACAGAGTGTACAAATACAGGGTTGGTCATACATTTCAGGATCTTGGCATAAACATACAACATGTCACAGAGGAAAAATAAAACTTATAAATATAAAGAAGGGGAAAACCAGTCTACAGAAAGACAAAGAAGCTCTGCTGTATTTAGTCTCTGCTTTCTTCTTTTTCATTCCCCCTTGTGTAGGTCCAAACAAGATCCCAAGAGGACATCCCATCCTCTTTGTCAGCTGTTAGTTTGTGAAGCAATGACTCATAACATGCTGTCTCCACCATTGCATTAGTCCAGTCTTTTCACATTAGGAGATACAGCAGTTTTCCAGTGTCTCAAAATAACTCTGACCAAGCTCACCATAAAGACAGATAAAGTTCTCTTTGATATATTTGGTATTTGTGATCTGTCCCCTTGTAATCATACATCACTGAACCTGACCAGTTACTCAGGAAGTCCGCAACTTTGACCCAAATTGACTCGAAATGTAAAATTCTTCAATTTCATGAAGATAAAAAAGAATCTGGTTTGACCTCAGGATAAATAGTAGCTTAAGCATCAGCCATGTAACAAAACATCGGCTACAACAGGACGTTTTAAACCTCTACCAATGACTGCCTACAGCATTGTGGGTTGATATTGAGGTTAGTGTTCTGAATGTAACTCAACAAGACTGTGCTCTTGACTGTAATAAAACAAAAGTGTGTGTGTGTGTCTGTGGGTGTCTGTGTGTCTGTGTGTGCGTGTGTGTGGGTGTCTCTGTGTGTCTCTGTGTGTGTGTGTCTCTGTGTGTCTCTGTGTGTGTGTGTGTGGGTGTCTCTGTGTGTCTCTGTGTGTCTCTGTGTGTCTCTGTGTGTCTGTGTGTGTGTGTGTGTGTGTGTGTGTGTGTGTGTGTGTGTCCAGATGACCTGCCAAAGAAGAAGCCTCCAGCTCTCTATAAGCCCACCAACCCTGACGGCCTGGCCTATCTGGATTTCAGCGTATCGACAACCGGCATGCTGGCCGGAGTTCAGGTCAGCTCAGCGTTAATCCTCTCGTCCCGACGCCCGGACAGACGTCCCTCCTTATTCCATTTAGTAGGAAACAGGAAACACGATGAAAGAGTAGAGCTAAAACAATTCCAACTTATGCTGGACAATGATTTGTCTTAGAAATAATTGCGATTAACAATATATTTGCCTCTTTCAGTGAAATTTAAAAATATTTATTGATTTATTACTTTTTTAAACAAATTAAAGTTGTCAGTGAAAACCAGGATACATCTTTTGGATACATCTTTTGGATATATATCCCAGTTATGTGACCCAGATAATGTAATAACACAAATACACAGCATATGAAGTAAACCACGCCTCTTTATTATCATAAAACATTGTTTCTTGCTGTATCCCTCCCTTGTGATTCTCGTTGCTTTGAATGTGTTCAGGGTCAAGTGCCAACAACGAACAACTGAAATAATAATCAAAATATAGAGTCCGACCAATAATCACTTATAAAATTACAATTTGGCATATCTAAAAAAAGAATGAAAAAAACAAACAATCACATGCCTTGAGACCTTAGCTAATGTTAGCAATTAATTGCAGTTAAACAAAGAAACTGTGATTAATAAAAGCCCCAAAGCTTCTTAAATACCAGTGTATGAAAGTGTTTACACCGGAGCAGATACATCTATTTAAGTATGGAACATAAATCTGAGCATATTCAGGTCTTGTATTCGGAAAAGAGGCCAAGTCTAATCAAAAAATGTTATCCTCATACTCAAACTAAGGAAAAGTGACATTTTAAGATTAACTGTCCATTTTTCTACCCTGTTTGTTGTTCGTCTGTGTGTCTTGTTGTGTCTCTCTTCCCTTCCTTCCCTCTCTCTCCAGATGTCCCATAATGCCGTTGGAGCCTTCTGTCGGTCGGTGAAGCTGCAGTGTGAGCTTTACCCGTCCAGAGAAGTGGCCATCTGTCTGGATCCCTACTGCGGCCTCGGCTTCGTCCTCTGGTGTCTCTGCAGGTCGGTGTCTCTGTCTACTTACACACCTTTAAAGATGTATTTTAGCTAGCCATCTTTAATATTATGTACAGTATCTAATGTTCCTTTCTTTCTGACTTTTAACTCCTGATATGAATCAAGCTCCCAAAACACTGGATCCTACATTTCCCATAATTCAACTCATCTTTTATTAGCCTCTTCCTGCCTGATATAAACTCAACACGTCCAGTTTGCATTGCAAATGTCTCGTCTCCCAGCCCCGGCGTCCGAGTGCTTCTGCTACATGATATATTCAAACTGTGATTTAGGTCACAAAGTTGTCCTTTAATAACAAAAACAGACCAGATCTCAGGTCTGCTTACTTTTAAATCCTCAGCTTATAAGTTGTGAACTTGGCGAGAGCAGATATCTGCTGCTGAATGTCTTATAAATAAAGCAGACTGCAAATCACCTCCGGTTTGAGAGTTTTCTCAGCCTCAACGACTTTAAAACAACAATAACTCACATTTGCACCTGATTGTTATTATGAACGACTCCCATGTTATTCTGGAAAATACATCTCCATCTCAACAACTGGTTAAATAACAGATTAATGCTCCTTTTGTTGCATTTAACCATTAAAAGAAAGTGTGTGTGTGTGTGTGTGTGTGTGTGTTTTCTGCAGTGTGTATTCAGGCCACCAGTCCATCCTGATCCCCCCCGTGGAGCTGGAGTCCAACCCGGCGCTGTGGCTGCTGGCCGTCAGCCAGCTGAGGGTGCGAGACACCTTCTGCTCCTACAGCGTCATGGAGCTGTGCACCAAAGGACTCGGCCTGCAGACCGAGGCGCTCAAGGTCAGCAAGACACGGAAGCACACCGACACGTCGCGTCAAGGGATATTTCTGACATTTATTTCAATTCAGTTTGAATCAAACAATTTATTTATCCCAAAAGGGCTATTCAATTTTCCAGTCAACCAGTCACATAAAAGCTAGTCCATATCCCCGACGTTTTATCCGAATTTCACTCATTTATGTCGGATATCCGTTGCCTTGGGCTTCCTTTGTGTTGGGATTTTAAACTCCGGTGGATTTCTGAGGACTATGGTTACCTGGTCCTCAGATCTCTGCAGGGTAAATCCAGACAGCTAGCTAGACTATCTGTCCAATCTGAGGACTATGGTTACCTGGTCCTCAGATCTCTACAGGGTAAATCCAGACAGCTAGCTAGACTATCTGTCCAATCTGAGGACTATGGTTACCTGGTCCTCAGGTCTCTGCAGGGTAAATCCAGACAGCTAGCTAGACTATCTGTCCAATCTGAGGACTATGGTTACCTGGTCCTCAGGTCTCTGCAGGGTAAATCCAGACAGCTAGCTAGACTATCTGTCCAATCTGAGGACTATGTTACCTGGTCCTCAGATCTCTGCAGGGTAAATCCAGACAGCTAGCTAGACTATCTGTCCAATCTGAGGACTATGGTTACCTGGTCCTCAGATCTCTGCAGGGTAAATCCAGACAGATAGCTAGACTATCTGTCCAATCTGAGGACTATGGTTACCTGGTCCTCAGATCTCTACAGGGTAAATCCAGACAGCTAGCTAGACTATTTGTCCAATCTGAGGACTATGGTTACTTGGTCCTCAGATCTCTGCAGGGTAAATCCAGACAGCTAGCTAGACTATCTGTCCAATCTGAGTTTTCTGTTGAACAACTAAAACTACTTTTAAATGGACACATATCCCACCAATCCAGCGCACTTTGGAGGAGGGTCTGGCAAAGCGAGACTACATAAAAGCAGACAAGAATAACAGCATTGCAGTTTAATCACCATTCACTCATCCAACACGGGTAACCCAGGCATGAGCAGTTTGGTTTTAGCCAATTATTAATTCTGATTTAATTATTCATCAGAATGAGATTAAAATGGCTAATTATAATAATAATAATGGTGATAAATCAGAACAATTTTGCATCCAACAAAAAGATTTTCTGTTCGAAGTTTTCTGTTTCTCTGGGAGAAGTCTTGGACAGGACAGGAAGTGATGTCACTGTATTGGCTTACTTTGTCACTGCAATGTCCTCCCAGCAGATTAGCACTAATCTGCCCCCCCACTGAAGTCTGATTACCAGCCCCGACGTTAGTCACAGTCAAGATTCAACCATCTGGACTGAAACTGGTCCTGTAGCTAAATATGAACAGCCCCCCCACTCTGACGCTGTCCAGCTGACTTCAGTCCTCTGCAGGAGACATCTGTCCTCTGACTCGGCGCTAATAAACTCCGTCTCTGTCTGCTGAAGCCTGAGGCCACCTCTGAGCTCTCCGACACCTCTGATTGGTCACAGCAGAGTTAATTTTAGTGATTTTAGACCTTTTTTTGTTTAAGTCTCCATGGAGACCGGAGGCTGAACACAGAGGGAAACGTAACAAATGTTCTCGACTTACACACACCTGTGTATTTCTCAACTTGTGAGGACCGTCACTAAAATGGAGCAATAAAGCCCAAACCAAAGCTAAACCTTCAAACTGGAGGATAAAACACACCTTTTTAGACATTTTTTGGTGCTTTTTAAAAGCTTTTTTGACAGGGATTTTTTGAAGATAGACAGTTTTTTCCATATATTTTTTGATGTTTTTTTTTTGTAGTCTTCTTTTTTTTTTTTTTTTTTTTTTAAGTAAACTTTTTTTTCTGACTAAAATTGACTTTGGGCAAGTAGAAATGTTTTTTACTTGCCTAGCGTTGAACACTGATATTATATACATCTATGACAATTATCTCTGATTACAGTTAAGATTACATAACATACATAACATAATAACATAGATTGAAGGTCGGAGCCCCCCCGTTGTCTATTTTGTGATAAAATGTGTGTTTCCCATCTCTGGTCCAGGCTCGGGGCCTGGATCTGTCCCGGGTTCGGGCCTGCGTCGTGGTGGCGGAGGAGAGGCCCAGGATGTCGCTCACACACTCCTTCTCCAAGCTCTTCAAAGACCTCGGCCTTCACCCGCGGTCTGTCAGCACGGCCTTCGGCTGCAGAGTCAACCTGGCCATCTGCCTGCAGGTAGAAACAGCACGCCGACACCACAGAAACTCCACACATTATAAAAGGAGACTTTGCAATAAAACACTGCTTTTTTACTCCAACAATGTGCAACCTTCATGAAGATTGTATCATTGTGAAGCGAGAACCTGTTTATCTTGCATAATGGAAGCAAGAGCCAGAAAACAAACAAAAATAACTGGTAGCTATGGTCTTAGTCTGAGTTCTCATGCTCACTGTGTCTGTGCTGTGATTGGCTGCAGGGCACTTCAGGACCGGACCCTACCACTGTGTACGTGGACATGAGAGCTCTGCGTCATGACAGGTACCACAGTGTGTCCTGTCAGCTTTAGTTTTCCTTTTTTTCTTTCTCTTTAGGGTACAAAATTGTAACATTTCCACATGTGTGTGTTTCAGGGTCCGCTTGGTGGAAAGAGGTTCTCCTCACAGTCTGCCGTTAATGGAGTCTGGCAAGGTGAGTTCTATTTACATTAAGATTGATGTGTAGCATGTGGTCCTTAACTGTGATTGCAGGTTGGGTTTATTAAAAACAGAGTGCCCACACAATGTTTTTTTTCCCAAACTGATCCAGTTAAACTGCTTGTTTAGATTGCTTTATTTCCTTCATTGAAAGATATGATTCATGATTTTGTGTGTGCAACTGAGGAGAACAGTCAGTCTGAAATTAAACTTTCATTTTGCCAAGGACTCTTTAAAGCTGTAGGGCGTAGTTTCTGTCTCCCCCATGAGGGATTCTAAGTAATGACAACAAAACTGTCGTTGCGTCTACATGATACAAGCCTTTGTCACTCCCCTATGTGAGACGAGGGAAGATGGAAGTTGCGCATGCGTCGCTTTGCGACAAGTGACTTCTGAAATGTCATTACAGTAAAAATTGACCTACTTAACCAAGTTTGTTCACTGCTGGCTACGAGTTAGCATCAAACACAACAAAGGTTGTCAGTTAACGTTAGCAATCAATCAATCAATCAATCATAGATAGCTTAAACATTTTTGAAATGACTGCTAGTTTAGCTACGAGCTAGCAATCAAACACAATAAAGGCTGTTACTTGAATGGCGTTTTGAGCTAACGTTAGCAATCAAACAATCATAGATAGCTAAAACTCAAGCAACTCAAATCTACACTTGACTTACATCGGAGAGAGACAGCCTTCCGAGGATTTAAAAAAAACATAATGACTCTTCAGAAGAGGTCATTGACTTTACTCGAGTTTCTGCACAAAGTCACCGCAAGACACATTTTTCTGAACACAGTCATACAGATAGAGATACAGAGAGAGTTGTGTGGAGCTGATAGTCTTCATTAGGTTTGGAGCAACTTATCTGGCAACGGCTCAAATGTAGCGGACGTTCATTAATATCTAAAAGTTACGAACTAGAGCTTTAATTTAGAAAACCTCACTTAACTGTCAGGCACAACTGATGCACGCCAGATACAAGCTCACAATGGAGAAACTCATCAAATGCTGCAATTTGAATGACAGAAGATTTCTATTCTTGACTGCACATCCTCCCACATCAGCTGAGTCAAAGCAGACAGCCGGTCTGAGTCCACACTGTCTGTCTGTGGAGACGTGGGTGAAGGAAGGATAACATCACATTCATCAGATGGTTGTCTCATATGTTGCCTTTCTTTTTTGGCAAAAATCTTAAAACCAGAAACCATCATTTACATTACATTTACATGCACATATTATTCCTGTTTTAGTCTTTACAATATTCAGACTAAGCTGTTTACATTGCAAGTGAAAGTTTTATAGTGGTGGAGGACTTGTTGGAACCTGCCAACACAGCGTCCCTCTTTCGTTCCTTCAACCAGCTTTTTGAAAGGATTCAACCTTGTGATGTGTGTGTATAAAAACCTGTTCATTAGGGCTGCACAGTTAATCAAATTTTAATCACGATCACGATTTTGGCTTCCCACAATCAAATCTGTCAAATCCGTTCATAGAACGCTCCGTTTTTGGGGATTTTTTTTGCAAAGCCCATCTACCGCTCCGTAAACCACTGTCTGATCATGGGCCAATCAGAGTTGTTCCCTCCACCCTGCAGCTTAGTTTCTAGATGTAGACAGTCACAAAGGATAAGGTAAGCCCCGCCCCCATTCACTCACACACGGCTCCCAGCAACATGGAGAGACGCAGCGGCGCCAGCGCCGGTCCACACTTCCGACATTTCTCTACAGTTTTATTGTTTTTAACACAGCTGTATATCGAGGCAAACCTGTATTTGTACCAGTGTTTCCGTGGTAACTCTGCTATCGCGGCGGCCACGGCAAAAAACACAGAAAAAGATATTGAATGCAACTAACTTCAGTTGGTAGAGTAACAGCGTGTGAGACGGAGCTACTGGACCTGGGCCAGAGATGTGACCCACGGCCAGAATATCATAGTTCATAAAAATGCAGCGCAGTGACGATACAGACATTTCATACACACGGCGTGTGTAACTCTGCTGACCCGCCATTCAACCGGTGCTGGACCCGTTCATAATGAGTCAGCCGTCGCTCTGTGAGTAGCATACGCACCCATACACAGTTGCTAGTAGCCAAGGAGGACACGGAGGATTAAAAAAACATGGACTCTTCAGAAGAGGTCATTATCTTCACTTGAGTTTCTGCGCGAGACACAATAGATGACCCAATCTTCTGAACATAGTCATACTGAGAGATACAGAGAGAGTTGTGTGGAGCTGATAGTCTTCATCAGCTTTGGAGCAACTCAGTGGCTTGAATGTAACGGACATTCATTAATATCTAAAAGTTACAAACTAGAGCTTTTACTCTGACTAACGAAGTTAGTTTTTTCGTGAGAAAGCTGAAAGTATTTGACTCAAAACTCAATTCAGTTATAATGAGAAAACTCTTTCACTCACTTATTGTTTTCCCAAGATAACAAGATGGTTAACTCCCGATTTAGAGATAATTATAAATGATTACAACCACTCATCACATCCTGGCAGATGGTGAAGGAAGAAGATCTCATCAGCGGCAGCGCACCACTCGCCCCCACATTCAGGAGACGGAGTCAAGGCTTTGATATGAGTTTATTTATACAGGAGGACATTTTAAGAACATTTGTTGGGAGTACATTTTGTTTCTTTTCATTTCCGTCGTCATTCATAATTAACAGTCATCTTGTACTGTTGTAGGTAGAGCTGAGAGTTATTTGACAGTGAGGGCTCAGAATGAAGAACTGACACTGATGAAAAACAACGCTGGTAATTTTACAGATCTACCAAAATGTGAAGAGACAATAAAAGCTAACTTTTTAAAATGACCAGTGTACTTTCCTACAGCCGATACAGTTTATTGTAAACAAATTGTAGTTAAATAAGAATATATTTTCTCTCCTAAACTGAGACCCAGTGTCTTTTGCAGCTTTTGTAAGAAAAGGATCCACATTATTGGGGTTAAATTGATGTAATTATCAGCTGAAATTCCATTCTCACGATAAAAACTAAATGTTTTCTCATTAATATATCAGATATACTGTATAGATATGCAGTAAATTACATTGTGCTCATCTGATTGCTGAGAGTTTCATTACAGATCTCTTAGCAACTAACCGAGGTCTGTCGGCGAGGTCAGCGGGAGAGCTCACAGCGTCACATGATGTCTAAGAGCCAGCCTGAGAGAAAAGAGGAATTCATTTAATAGATCTCCATAACTTTGGGAGAACAAGAGAACGTTTGCTGACATGAAACAGAAAAACAGTCCCATATCATATCAGCGGTTTATTTGCCTGATAACCAATAATGTTAATGAATTAAAAAGTGTTCTTCTACTATCTGACTCTCTGTTCCTGGGTATTAGGTTGAAAGGTTTCTCATTTATTAAATAATTGCTTAAACTAAAGCCTTTAAACAAAGTTTAAATCTTAATTTTTAAATCTTAATTTTGATTTCAAGATTTTCATTTTCACTGTAAATGCATATCCGTTCTAAATCTCAGTTATCGGGTTCATTACCTACTAATAATCTCTATCGGCCCTGGTTCAGAGTTCCCAGAGAAGGATTATTAGATCTCCTGAAAACCCTCGGCAGCCTGGGCACACTTAAAAAACAAGGACATCTTTTTTAGTTTAAAAAAGATCTTCTAAAGATTTTAGCCGTGACATGAAGGTCTTGGTTTTGAGTTAAAGACTAGATTAGTTAGACATTCATCAGGTACACATTTTAATTTGTCACTTTAGGGTTTATGACCAGAACACAACGACAGATCGTATAAGGGTTTTGATTTGAAGGGGTTTCATATCTGTAATCTAACATCTAAAAGCCAAACTCCTGTCAGGTGGGGGGACCCTCCTCAATCCGTGGGGTCCGTGGTCTACTGGCTGCTGCCTGGATTCAAAGTTTAGTTACCAGCTGCTTTGGAAAGTAAAAGAACGCAAGATTAGCGCTGCACAATATATATATTTTTTTATTGTCAATGCAATATTAACTGGCGCAATACACACATTGCCATGGACACCTTGAGATGTTTTGTCAGTAGAAAACTGCACTTTGGGGGCGCCTGGGTAGCACACCCGGTAGAGCGTGCGCCCCAGTACCAAGGTTCAAAGTTCCCCCCCATTTCCTGTCTTCGGCTGTCCTATGTAATGAAGACCTTAAATGCCCAAAAATTTAATGCACTTTAAAATCTAACTGTCCTTCCTTTTTTTAGTACTGTTTAACAGACAGAAATAAGCTCGGTCTGACAGGCGGTCGTGATCTGCGAGGGAAGTGAGTCTCTAGCTGCAGGAAGCAGCGGGACGGATCTTTTCTCAGCACCTGATTAACTTGAGATGTCTTCTTCCCCCACACTGACACACAAATAGAGGACGTCATGATTTTATTGATCAGCCCGCGCTTTATTTGACTCACTGTGTGTGGGAGGAGGAGGACGGAGGGACAACAGCCTGTTTACCAGGCAGCCCGGTCCTCAACTAACTCTTTGACTGGGTTTCTGTTTGTTGAAGATTAAACGTAATAAAGTGTGGTTGGGTGAGGTGTAATCACATCTGTCCCTGACACATCCGTCCCTGGCACATCTGTCCCTGACACATCTGTCCCTGACACATCTGTCCCTGACACATCTGTCCCTGACACATCCGTCCCTGACACATCTGTCCCTGACACATCTGTCCCTGACATATCTGTCCCTGGCATATCTGTCCCTGACACATCCGTCCCTGACATATCTGTCCCTGACACATCTATCCCTGACACATCCGTCCCTGGCACATCTGTCCCTGAGACATCTCTCCCTGACACATCTGTCCCTGGCACATCCGTCCCTGGCACATCTGTCCCTGGCACATCCGTCTCTGACACATCTGTCCCTGGCACATCTGTCCCTGGCACATCCGTCCCTGGCACATCTGTCCCTGGCACATCTGTCCCTGACACATCTGTCCCTGGCACATCCGTCCCTGGCACATCTGTCCCTGGCACATCTGTCCCTGACACATCCGTCCCTGACACATCCGTCCCTGGCACATCTGTCCCTGAGACATCTCTCCCTGACACATCTGTCCCTGGCACATCCGTCCCTGGCACATCTGTCCCTGGCACATCCGTCTCTGACACATCTGTCCCTGGCACATCTGTCCCTGGCACATCCGTCTCTGACACATCTGTCCCTGGCACATCTGTCCCTGGCACATCTGTCCCTGACACATCTGTCCCTGACACATCTGTCCCTGACACATCTGTCCCTGGCACATCCGTCCCTGGCACATCTGTCCCTGACACATCTGTCCCTGACACATCCGTCCCTGACACATCCGTCCCTGACACATCCGTCCCTGGCACATCCGTCCCTGGCACATCCGTCCCTGGCACATCCGTCCATGACACATCCGTCCCCGACACATCTGTCCCCGACACATCTGTCCCCGGCACATCCGTCCCCGGCACATCCGTCCCCGACACATCCGTCCCCGACACATCTGTCCCTGACACATCTGTCCCTGACACATCCGTCCCTGACACATCCGTCCATGACACATCCGTCCCTGACACATCTGTCCCTGACACATCTGTCCCTGGCATATCTGTCCCTGACACATCTGTCCCTGGCACATCTGTCCCTGACACATCCGTCCCTGACACATCCGTCCCTGGCACATCTGTCCCTGACACATCCGTCCCTGACACATCCGTCCCTGACAAATCCGTCCTTCACACATCCGTCCCTGATACATCTGTCCCTCACACATCCGTCCCTGACACATCTGTCTGTCCTAGAGTCAAGTCCTCGTTAAGAAGATGAAGTCGTGAGCTGTGGCTGCGAGTTGAATGTAAACAGCTGGGTCTATTTTTGTGTTTGTGCTGGAATCAAAGACGGGAGTCAGAGGGAAGCGGTAGCCATGGCAACTGGTTATCTTGTACTTTCTTTTTTTTTGTTTCCTCAGATCCTCCCCGGAGTCCGCATCATCATCGCCAACCCAGAGACCAAAGGCCCGCTGGGAGACTCCCACCTCGGAGAGGTCCACACATATTAACTCTTTCTTTGCTTTGGTTTTTTTCTTTCTTTCCGATTTCCCGGTCCCTTTATTTCTCTCTTTCCATATTTGTCTGATTCTTCTTTCCCTTTTCTTAAATTTTCTGTCATTGTTTCTTTTCCTTTTTGCCTCTTTCTTACCTTTCCTTTTATTTTTCTTCTGTTTCTAGTTCTTTTTTGTCTTTTTTTATTGTTTTTGTCATTTTTATCCTTTGTTTTTGTCTTTTTTCTCCATTTTCCTTCTTTCAGTTAACCCTTATCTTATCACTTTTTTTATTTGTTCTTTTCTGAGCTTTTATTTGTCCTTTGCTGTCCTTATTCTTTGTTTCCATTTTGTGTGTCTTTCTATCTTTTTGTTTTAGTCTTCCTTTTCTTTTTGTCTTTATTTTCTTTTCTGTCTGTCCCTCTGCTCCTTCCATGTCTTCTGGCTGTTTTCTGTCTCCTTAAAATCTCCTGAACATATGATTAAAAGTTGAATTCATCTGAGCTGCCCATCTTTATTTTCTTCCCAATTTTTAGTTTTACATTCATTTCTTACAGTCTTTACTCTGAAATATTCTGTTGTTGCCTGCTTTATTTTTACATATTTTGAAAGAGATTGTAATAAAGTAGCAGCCCGCAGCCTCGTTAATGTGTAGTAGGGTGAAGTTCAACCCTCTCTGTGCTCTCCTCGGTTGGTTTCGGCAGATCTGGGTGCACAGCGCTCATAACGGCAGCGGCTACTACAGCGGTTACGGCGAGGAGGTTCTGCAGTCGGATCACTTCAACTCCAGACTCAGTTTCGGAGACACTCAGACGGTCTGGGCCAGGACGGGCTACCTGGGCTTCCTCCGCCGCACCGAGCTCACCGACGCCAACGGAGGTTAGTCTCCTCAGCTCACTCTCTCCGCCTGCTGCACCGACATGTCTCTCTCTCTTTGTCTCTTTTCTAAAAATGTGTTATTCACACGTCATCGTCGTATCAGTAAAACACAATGTCAGAGGGTACCATGATCATATGTAGGACGCGTGAAATGGGAAACCCCTGAATATTTGGTTAATTGAATATAAATTTAAAAAGGTACATGCAGAGGCACCTATCATGCAGATGAAAGATTGAATACTGGAGAGGAACTGTGTTAGATGCTTAAACTTAGATTTACTGTTTGTTCAGTATTTATCAGAATCAGAATCAGCTTTATTTGCCAGGTATGAGGACACATACGAGGAATTTTTCTTTGGAGCATCGTTACTCACACTGTGCTTAAATGTACGAGTTCCTGAGTGGGACGGGTAGTGTGAACTCTTGTTTTAAGGGAAATGGAGACACATGTGTACAGTAGGAATTTTGGAAACAATCCAATTTGGAATCTTTTATAATAATTAATGGAAATAATGGGAATCCGTGGGAAATTACGAGAATTAACTGGAAATGTTGGGGAATTCATACAAACTCCATCTTATACAAACATACATATACACATTGTGTTTTGTTATAAACAGACAGGCATATACAGTAAAGACAAATGTTGAGTTATTCGTCAGTAGAACTTTAATTTCATTGAACAACAATAAGCAAGATAGGCATGCAAGTGAATACTTTGAGTTATTCGTCAGTAGAACTGATATTCTTTCACTGAACAACAATTATAGAGATGATGTGTGCAGTGGGTGTGGCCTCAGTAGCCCTGCAGCAGGCTGGGTGTTAGCCCAGGCTATTTAGCTTAACATATGAAGGTAGCCATCAGCGCTGTCTATTGTTTCCAGCCTATCAAGAACAAGTGGGCTATTCAATTAACACACATAGATTAATAGCAGTGGGTTATGTATCACCTTCCCCCCAAAAAGAAAGAAAAAAACTAAATGTTGGCAAGTATGTAGCAGCCGACGCTGATGACTGCGTGTGAGCATTACATTGATGAATATAGAGAGGCCATTCGTCTTGTTGCATTAAATCAGGTTGCTTCAACCAAGATGATGCTGCCCTGTGATGATGATGTGATGTAATATGCATGTATCGGGGGGTTAGAGGAAGGCAAGGCAGCTTTATTTCTATAGCACATTTCGGCAAAAGGGAAATTCAAAGTGCTTTACATAAAACATTAAAGATCAGTTAAAAGATTATTAAGAAATTTAAAAAAAAATGAGAATATGAGAATAAAAGTTACAGTGCAGTATAACAAATTAAACATTAAAGAGCAGTTAAAAACAACAACAAATAATAAAGCAGATAAAATATGAGATGTTATGATGCTATGGGAAAATGTTGCTTTATACATAATCCACCCACAATCCTTGGCGTTCCCAGAACGGGCCGGTGCCACCGGTCCTACTTTTTAATTCTCTTCATATGCTTATATAGATTGTCATAGAGTTTCAACAATGCAACTTCAGTATAAGAAATGAACAATTATTTAAAGAAAGGCAAGATCAAAAGAAAGGAAGAGTAGCTGACTGTTACGGCATCAACTAACATGGATCCTTTTAATAAACAAACATAATAAGCACTAAAAGGAGGGGGCCCATTAATATTAAACCTACAACAGAGAAGATACAGACACTAAAATAATCAATTCACTACATACAAAACACAGACAAATGCCCCAATATACAGACGATCCCAGTACAATTACAGTATAACACTCTAAGAATCACATGTTATGAGCAAGTTTTCCTTCAGACATGAAGATGAGCCAGAATGCAACAATTTCACCAAGCTGGTTCTAGATCTGGTCCCCTACACGCTAAACTAAACCAGATGTTTTTGGGGAAGTGTGCTGGGGACGACAGATTGGAACCATCAGTTATTTAACCTGTGAATGACCCAAAATATCAATTCTCCAAACAGAGAGACACGATGCTCTGTTCGTGGTGGGAGCTCTGGAGGAGGCCATGGAGCTGAGGGGAATGAGGTACCATCCCATCGACATCGAGACCTCCGTCATCCGCGCACACAAGAGCATCATGGAGTGGTAGGCTGGACCTGCACGCTCCCGGCATCAAACAGACGCAGTTAGAGGCCAGCTGGGGAAGAAGTGGAACATCTAGCAGCTTAAGAGACAGATGTTTGTCTAAATAGTCAAATGTTCATCATGACAAGGGTCAGATGTGTTTCTTTTAGGAGACCTTTTAGGCTTTTCTGTATTTCTGTCATATCTTTAATGATGCTAGCCAAAACCTCAGATTTCCCACTGTTCTGAACACTCAACCATTGTTTATACTTTCTGCTCCGTATCACGTCATACAGGGCCGGTTCCCATATATGGTCATCTGCTCCAGGTTACTGCAATGTTTACATTATATACTCTGCCACATGTAGCCACATGCTAACATCAGGGAAACCCATAATCATGATCAAATGTTGATCATTTCTCCCAAATGTCAGGTCACAGAAGCCTTTATTGGCAGAAAGTGCTGCTATACTCCCTTACAATCCACTGCTCACTACATGTAGCTACATGCAAGCCCCAGAGAAAGCCGTTATCTGGGCAGCAGATGTTAATTTCTCCCCAATTTCGGGTCACAGTCCTGCTGGAACATGTCCTGTTGTGTAGTTTTTGGCTTAGACGCCTTTTATTGGTGATTTTCACACCGACTGTACAGAGGCAGCGACGGCAGAGCACCAATCCAGAGCCCAATCACAGGAGACTGGTACATCATAGGTCTGCTTTAAGCTTGTTGAGTGCTGCTTCTCCCTAGTGGCCCAAAAAAAATCAATGCCTGCAACTTAATTAACAGAAGAAACCTAATAAATCACGTGTGTGTCCCCCTCAGTGCGGTCTTTCCCTGGACCAACCTGCTGGTGGTGGTGGTGGAGCTGGAGGGCTCCGAGCAGGAGGCCCTGGATCTGGTTCCCATGGTGACCAAGGCGGTGCTGGAGGAGCACTACCTGATTGTTGGCGTGGTTGTGGTGACGGACATCGGCGTCATCCCCATCAACTCGCGCGGCGAGAAACAGCGCATGCACCTCCGCGACGGCTTCTTACAAGACCAGCTGGATCCCATCTACGTGGCCTACAACATGTAGCCTGAGTGTGTGTGTGTGTGTGTGTGTGTGTGTGTGTGTGTGTGTGTGCGCGTGTTCAGGAGTGAGCGAGCATGCGTGTGTATGCCGTGCATATTGCCGTTGTTCATTTATTTCTCAGAATCAAGATGTACTGTATTTTTGAACCTGCGTATGGTGTCAAGTCGTCCGTTTTCTTTAAAGTCGTGTTGTGCCTGTTGGTTGGTTGGCTGATTGATTGGTTGGTTGGTTGCTTGATTGATTGGTTGGTTGGTTGCTTGATTGATTGATTGATTGCTCAGCATGAGCTTCTTTTCTTTTTTTTTACACCCCCGTTCAATCATGTGACCATTACCGGGAGCTCGTCACTGTAGAAAGCCTTAGGGGAACACTGTGTACGGGGCGGCAGCTCCGAGCGTTTTTCAATGGTTTAAAAAGTAGAGAGAGAGAGAGAGAGAGACTGAGACTGAGACTGTGTCTGTCATGTTTTACTGGTTGATTCAAAACAGTAAATCCCAGATTTGTGGTATTATTTCAATTAGAAACAGGGGCAGCCAGATAATTGTAAAAATATAAATATTGTACATAGACATAATAATCTATATGGAGAGATACCTAAAACACATGAGGTGTAGTAGCCCCTATATGCAGCTCTCTCCACCTGCACCCTGTGTGTGTGTGGGTGTGTGTGTGTGTGTGGGTGTGCGTGGGTGTGGGTGTGTGCGTGCGTGCGGGTGTGTGCGTGCGTGCGTGTTCGTTAATCATGTGTTAATGTGCGTGACAGAGACATCTGACATAGTTTTAATGTGATTCACGCAACAGACTTTTTGTCCTTCTCCACCAATAAGAAAAAGGTTTTTATGGAAAAGGTTTTCAACAGTTTTAACTAAAAAGATCCCTAAAAACCACGTCAGACTGTGTGTGTGTTCAGCGGCTCAGAACTAACACATTGATTGAAGCCTTTTTCTCCTGTGAAGGTTCTGACCAAAAACATGGAAGTGCAATATTTATCACTAAAGAAGTTGATTTAAAGAAAATGCAGCAAACTATTAAAGGCACAATGAGTAGGATTTTCCTAAAAGCGATGTACATAAGCCCTGTCCATCTTCCCTTATGACCCAGTAGAAGTGTGTGTCTCTGCAGAGACCATGTGCCTGTATTTTTGGGACCTTTCTGGGCCTTTCTTTAAAAACAGAGTTACCAGGTGTCAGATCGTAAACACACATGCAAGAGGGAAGCTACAAAGATGGCGGACACAGCAGCGGCAAAACAAATCTGGGGTTTCACCCGCTGGCACCGTAACCTCGTAAATCCAATCGTGTTTGAGTGATCTGATATCGATCTTTTTGATTTATGCCTTTTCACTCAATGAATGCGGTGTGCAATTATTTTTATTTATTTTTTAGCACTTTTTCCAATTATTAGGGACGGTGGATAGACAGGGAAGGTGGGAGAGAGATGGCATGACAGATGGGGATGATGCAGCAAAGGGCCGCAGGTCGGACTCGAACCCGGGCCGCTGCAGAGGACTCAGCCTACATGGGGAGCACGATCTCACTGGGTGAGCTAGAGGTCGCCCCGCTGTAATTCTTAACCTTCCTGTTGTCCTCGGGTCACATTTGACCCCTTTAAAAAATGTCTAAATGTGAAATTTGGGTTTCTTTTTAACCAAATCACCACAAAAAATGGATTGGATTCCTTACAACGCTCATTATAAATTCAGAATTCTTGCTTTTTTAACTCAAATATTAGGTACAATTCTACATAAATGAGGGTTATTGACCATGAATTCCAAAATGTAATGTAAATCTAGTAAGGTGGTGTTAGTGGAAACTTAAATGGGAGGACAGCATTATAAAAAAGTATGGGAGGGTTGTTGTTTTTTTCTTGTATAATTTACAGCATGAGTTCTCTGAGAATCTCTTTTATACCCAAGCTAATTTTTTATTGGAACTGAATTTCTCCTGACCTAAATGATATGGAACCGAAGGGTGACCATGTAAATCGGAATCGATTTGGGAAGTCATCGGCGATACGCAGGCCCACAAACCACTACTCATTCTGCCTTTAAGGAGCACAACAACGATCCTTTTTCACCGCGCCAGTCAGCCAGTCTTTGAGTTATCGTAGTGAAGTACAGTCCATAAAGCACCGGAAACAATCTCGCCAAGCAAAGTGCACTGTGTGAATATAGAAGAGGGACTATTGTAATTTAAAGAGACTTTAGAGGCAACGCTTTATCCACAAACTAGGTGTGGTAATTCACACCTTGCTGTGAATTCTGGGAATCGTCAGGCTGTCCGTGAGTCTCCAGGTTATACAGAAACTTTTATTGAGAATAATTCATGAACATTCATTTGTTTAAATCGTCTTTTTATCAGAAGAAAAGAAACTTTATGCATATCAGAAGTTGCTTAGCGCTTGTTTGGCTAACATAGCGGTTTGGGTCTGTTGGTAGCAGCGTAGCGGTCATGTTCCAGTCCCTGCGGGGGTGTTTGTGAGTGTGTGCGTGTGTGTGCGTGTGTGTGTGTGTGTGTGTGTGTGTGTGTGTGTGTGTGTGTATTGTATGTAAATAGTGTTGATTTTGTACGGTACAAGTGTGTGTGACTTGTTTTGTACACATGATAAAAAGATTAAATGACACTTTTATAAGAGCCTGCTATGGGCTCACCGTCACACTATACAGTGCAATAAAGTGCTTTGATTGGCTAAAACTCAGACTAGTTGTTGTTATTATTATTATTATTAGAATGTGACTGGTTTGTCTTCATGCTCAGACTTACAGTAAACGTGTTTATGCTTCTTGAGGTGAGCAGGGTCAGGGCAGTGTTAGCCAGACCTTCCTCCACAGCGCTGCGGAGGAGGGTCTGGCTAGTCCACACAACATTGTGGGATGGGAGAAAAACGTGCTCTGGTTGATTGGCATTTCTTTAAACCAATCTCAGTCGTCTTGGGCGGGGCTACAGAGCTGTAGTGCCGCTGCAAAATAGTTGTTTTGGTGGAACATGTGTACGTTCACAAGTAGTTTAGCTAGCTGTCTGGATTTACCCTGCAGAGATCTGAGGACCAGTTAACCATAGTCCTCAGATTGGACATATAGTCTAGCTAGCTGTCTGGATTTACCCTGCAGAGATCTGAGGACCAGTTAACCATAGTCCTCAGATTGGACAGATAGTCTTGCTAGCTAGTCTGGATTTACCCTGCAGAGATCTGAGGACCAGGTAACCATAGTCCTCAGATTGGACAGATAGTCTAGCTAGCTGTCTGGATTTACCCTGCAGAGATCTGAGGACCAGTTAACCATAGTCCTCAGATTGGACAGATAGTCTAGCTAGCTAGTCTGGATTTACCCTGCAGAGATCTGAGGACCAGTTAACCATAGTCCTCAGATTGGACAGATAGTCTAGCTAGCTAGTCTGGATTTACCCTGCAGAGACCTGAGGACCAGGTAACCATAGTCCTCAGGAATCCACCAGTCCCCAACACAAAGAAAGAAGAAGGTGACGATCGATATGAGGGCCATCCGGCGGAAGTTCCAGCCTGAACAATCCTGGAAATTAAAGGTTGAAGACTGCACGTTGAAAACGAGAAACGCATCTTGTCCTTAAATGACCAAAATGTACTTTTTTATAGTTATTATGAGGGGCATTTTATTTACACAGAAAGGAAAGAAGAAGACGCACAGCAAAGGTCCCAGGACCAGATTCAAACCCTGGTACAATGTACCCAGTGAGCTACTGGGGTGTGGACCATAGACTGTATATTATTAATAATATACAGTCTAAATTATTAATAATATATAGTCTATGGTGTGAGTGTGACACAATGTGTACTAAACACCATGCTACAACAACAAGTTAGTAGAAGACTATATGAAGTTTGAACATGAGAAGGTGGGAGAACAGAAAGTTTTCCACATGCAGACAGGATTTAGAGACATGCAGCGGCTTCTAATAAAAGAAAGAAACCAACGCCAAAACGGCTTAAACACAAACAAGAGTGATTTACTCTTCAGTACCAATACAAACCTTTTACCTCTTTTACCGACTTTTAAAAGCATTCCTGACCGACTTAAAGGATCTGTGGGCTCCGCTTTCTCTCCTTCTCCTCCTCATGTCCTTTCATTTGCAACAAATAGAGTTCGTTAAACTTACTTATGGATTAAAGACCAAGGTTTGAGAAGAACACAAATAAGAAGAGTAGCTCCAACACTGGGCAGGAGCTGTGAGTTCAGCCACACGGTGGCGCTGTCGGTATTTCATATTAAAACCACTCAGGAACTTCTTTCAGGTCGGCGGCAGCGCGCATCAGTCCGGGCTGTCCTGAGAGTCAAGGTGTGACGGGGACGCGCACTGATTTGTAAGGGAGTGAAGCGGACCACCGCCTCACTACGGACGGGAAGCGGCTCGTGTCAGTTTGTTAGTTTCAGGTGTGAACTCAGCGGTTCATTCAGCTTTTATTTCTTCTTTTGCGAGTTACAGAGAGGTCCGCGCGTAGAGCTGCAGAACCACCATTACGAAAGAAGAAGAAGAAAACTGATTTACAGGCGACACTGCGCGTTAAACCTCCCCAGACCAGTCTAGTGCGCGTGCCTCGTGCTGGACATGTCCGCCAGGTGAGCTGCTGGTCGCCCGGCTGGAGGAGATGAGACCATGGCCTTTACGCACCGGCTCGCCCTGCTCCTCCTCGGCTTCACCTCCACCCTCACGGTCAGCCCCTCTCATATCATCATCTATTTATGCTTAAACTACTGCTATTTTGTAAATATTTGTTTCTGTTTTTTGTATTCATAGTTTATTCATGTTTTAATATGTTTGCTTGTGTATGGATGTACCAATCACCCAGGCAAACTGCACCCAGGGTAACTACTGTGGCAATAAGTTCCTTTCTGATTATGAGATTATGGTATTAACAAGCCAACACATTATTACTAGTCAGGGTGCAGCCTGCATGGAGGGCTGGTCGGGGTCGTAGAGAGTCCCTCAGGTGCTCCTCAGGTTGGGGATCCTACTGGTTCACAAAGGTTGGAGTCAGGGGACACTTTAGCACTTGATACCCTGAAAAATAACTAAATAAATATAATAATATAAATAAATAAATAACTAAAGTATGTGTAATCTACTGTGAGATAAGGAGTTCTGCTCTGGGAATATCACAGCTTTGTGAAACAGAACTAGTGCTCTTCAGCCATTAATCAAACTCACATCAATCTTTTCAAAAGTTATTGATACTGCAGTTTGATAGATCAGTATCTGATTTCATAAGTACTACCTCCTCCCCTCTGTAGTAATTTGATTTTAATAGGATCCATCAGCTACTCTTCCTGGGGTCAACCCAAAACATAAAGAACAGAGTTCATAAAAAACAGCCATATGATAGAAGAATAAGAGCAATATAGCTAGTATTATTTTCTTGCAAATATAAATATACATATTTCTCTCTATGTACTCTGTTAAATATCACAATAAACACATCAGCACAGAATATAGAAAAGTTAAATCTTACATCTTTGTTTACATTTCAACATTCCTATACACAAAGTACAAAATATGGTTCCAGTCTCAGGGCCGTTAGATGATGCTTTGGCAAGCTTTGCTGGAAGTTTATTTTATTTTTTAATATAATGTAATAGTGAATCTCTGCTGGAAGTTTATTTTTATTTTTTAATATAATGTAATAGTGAATCTCTGCTGGACTTGAGTCCCCTGCGTCCATCCCTCGATACAGTTCTGTAGGTTAGTGTCGGTCCTGTGGCTCAGCAGGAAGTTTTCTCATATTGTTTGATGCCTTCATGATCCACTCCATCATTCAGGGTTTCCCTTATCAAGATGGTCCAAAGGGATGTTAAAATGCACAGTCAGCACAGTAGAAGGACGTTAAAAGGGTGCCGGGCACCCCTGAAGCTCCGGTCCTAGAACTGCCCCTGGTTGAAGGAAACTGAGGGAGAGCTAAGTTTCAAAAGCCTTTAATATCTTCTTCTCTTATAAAGTTATTATAAGATCTTTCTTTTAATCTTTTAATTGCTTTATAGCCAAGAAGATATTAAAGGCTTTTCAAACTTCTCGCGACGGCCTCAGTTTGAAGTTCAAAAGTTCAAAATGTGTTTATTAGGATAAACTCTGTGAGATGTATCATCTTGTTTTCAAGGGAAGTAAAATAAAAAATACACACATATACTGTACAATAGAGACAACAATATACATATAGGCACATATCAACTAGACTGATAAAGGAGTTTAAGGCCGATACGAATATTTGGTTATTTAAAAATATTACGATATGCCCGGGCGATATATATGTAAAGAACAAAATCCAGAGATATTGGACCTTATAATAATAATAATAATAATAATAATAATAATAATAATAGTAATTAGGCCATACTAGTCTTAAAATGGTCAAACAGTGAGCTTATTGTTACCTCTTCCTAATTGCTTTATTTGTATTTTCTCTAATATTCCTACTGGGAGTGTTGCATTTGTGCATTTTAATTTAGGATGTATGTATTTCTTAAGGTTTCTGCAGCTTGTAGTCACCACAGGAAGTGTTATATTTTCTAAACTGTCCTCTCTACTGCTTTCAGTGTCTAACGCTGAGCGGAGTGGAGATCGTTGCAGCAGCTCTCATTTATAAACAGCAGTCCCGATGTGTGTGTGTCACTGTGTGAAAACATGAATTAAAGATTAACTTCTTGGCTGCTGCTGGTTAATGTTTAATAGTCAGGTCTGTTTCTCTATACTTAGACTCTATAGATCGTCATCTCATTTATAATACATTGTATGTTAATAAATTATTAGCTTTTAGAGACACTTAAAACTCCAGGACTGTTCCTTTTAAGGGCTTTAAATGCAACACCAGACAACTGAAGTGGATGATTAACTTAAATATAACTTCTGTAGATGTTGTAGAGGTTGTAAAGGTGACCTCAGTGCTGTAAAAACCCACTGGATTGAGAGAAAAGTGACTCATTTAAGGTTTAACTCTCAGGACAAGTTCCTGTTTTTTCAGCTGTCATAACAACAAAAATAGGAAGAACAAAAAAATCCTACATGTTTTGCTCTTTTGACCCCAAGTCTTGACATAGACAGTATATTTCCACACATACCAGAAAAGTCTCATTTATAGGATTCATGCTGTGACGGCGTTACTGTTTTGTACCAGTGACAATAAGTTAACTTCTGTAAAGTCCTGCTGCTGTTTAATAATAATAAAAAATAGAGCCCGACCCATAAAGGATTTTTAAAGCCGATACCGATACAAATATTTGGTTATTTAAAAGTCCGAGGAGGTGAGGGATGAAGGAAAAGCTGATGTTAGACAGTGACTCAGCTCATGGTTAGTTTTTTTTCATCATTGCTTTCTGTGTGTTGACTCAAGTTACTACTCATAAGTTCAGCTGATAAGAATGGCATTTAAATGTCCTCTTGATGTTCCAGTGAGCATTGGCTTAGTGATAAAAACTGAGTAGTAGGTAAAAAAACAGTTTTCTGGGAGTTTGTTCCAGATATGGGGTGCATGAAAACTGAATTCTGCTTCTTCATGTTTAGGTAAGTTAGTCTCTGAGGAAAGTAAGAAGACCTCCAAGGTTATAGTTTATAACGTAGCTGTGGATCAAAAATACCTTCTTTTTTTAGTGGTTTTCAAGCTGTCTCAAGTGTCAAAAATCCCACTCGTTCTGAGTCATAACTCGGTCACCTCTGAACTCACAGATGTGAAAGATGTATTTTTAGATTCAGTGTGCCGTTCAATGTCTGAGGATGTAATTATCTCTGATATCCATCACAAAAAGCTTCATAAATCTGCTTAGAAATCATGGAGAAAAGATGCTCTTTATAGCTCCAGAACTTGCCTGAGAATCATCCCGTTTTTAAGATTTCTTCAGCATCAGAGTAATCCGGTCATAGCTGTCTGTGCATCCATGGGTACGTTACAAACGGAGATGCTAACAGCTAATTTGGTATTCTTTTAATGGACACCATAATTTTCAAAATGTTAACACACATAGTCTTAGAAAAAACCCGGGGCTCAAGTTGTAGCCTTCAGCTAACTTGACTGACTCCATGGCAACATTATTATTCCTGTTCCCTTCCCTCCCCCAAAGCATCATGGGACCAGACTTATTAGACTGGTATCGATTCGTCCTGACAAAATCATCCATCCATCCATCCATCTTAGTCCACTTATCCCAGCTGGACGTCCCTCTACCTAGTCCTGGGTCTTCCCCGAGGCCTCCTCCCAGCTGGACGTCCCTCCACCTAGTCCTGGGTCTTCCCCGGGGCCTCCTCCCAGCTGGACGTGCCTGGAACACCTCCCTAGGGACCCCCTCGGGAGGGGGTCCCTAGGGAGGTGTTCCAGTTGAGGGAGTTTACCTCAACTGGCTCCTTTCGATGCGAAGGAGCAGCGGCTCTACTCCGAGGTCCTCTCGGATGACTGAGCTTCTCACCCTATCTCTAAGGGAGACGCCACCCCCCCTCCTGAGGAAACCCATGTCGGCCGCTTGTACCCTGGATCTCGTTCTTTTGGTCGTGACCCAGCCTTCATGACCATAGGTGAGGGTAGGAACAAAACCGGACCGGTAGTTTGAGGGCTTTGCCTTCTGGCTCAGCTCCGATTCTCCGACCAATCTCACGCTCCATGGTCCCCTCACTCGCCAACAAGACCCCAAGGTACTTAAACTCCTTCACTCGGGGTAAGGACTCACTCCCCACCTGAAGAAAGCACTCCATTGCATGTGCACACCGGAGACAACAGTGGTGCTTTTATTGTTCTCGGTGAATAAGTCGAGGTCAGAAGAGGTCCAGGATTACAAACTGGGAAAAAAAAACATTTGTTTAGTCTAATCCAGAACATTTTACCCTTAATGGATCTGTGTGTATTAGAGCTCATTAGAAGACAGAGATTATGTTATTTTTCGGATTAAATAAGGTCAAACGGTTCATCCTCTGCCCTTTCCCATCTCTATTTATAGTTTTGTTTTGAGAAACAGAAAATGGAAAGACATGA
Source organism: Etheostoma perlongum (assembly GCA_026937815.1). Classification (NCBI taxonomy): domain Eukaryota; kingdom Metazoa; phylum Chordata; class Actinopteri; order Perciformes; family Percidae; genus Etheostoma; species Etheostoma perlongum. The sequence continues at coordinate 23,728,753 of CM049392.1, read as the reverse complement.
TTCCAAATAAAAAATTTTAAATGAAGATCACGTTAACCAAAAAAAACCAACACATATTTCATGGTTGTCTTTCAACTAAGTAATTCAACTTCAATGCATACATTATAAATAAATGTAAGGGGAAAAAAAAAGTTTAGAAAGTGCTACAAGCATTATTCCACAATTCCAGCATGGCTGAAACAATAAGTCCAAATCCAAAATCCAAACCATATACTTTGGAGTGCGTCCAAAGATACTGTAGATGTCCAACTCACGCGTCACACGTGATCCACCCCCATAAGGCGACTCGTGGCGTCAACATTAGAAGTCATGATATTATTATTTATTGTATTTCTTAAAAATACCTCTAAAAGTTATTGAAGTTCAGCAGAGTGAGGGAGGAAATTAAATAAACGGACACATTCACCTGTAAATCAACATTCAAATGTATCACCTGTTCATTTATATGTCAGTGTAAACTTTATTAAATTAATTTCCTAGCAGCTTGATACACATCATCCTTCCTGTCATTCATTTTTATTTCTCATTTGTTGTCAGTTTGATTCTCTGACAGCATCTTGCAGTTAAAGTGGGTTTCATTTCTTTCCACCAGCACTTGAACGTAACAGATGACCAGCAGACCCTTTTTTTTTTACCAAATAAAGTAACTTGAAATAAAATTGGTTTATGCAGGATGTTGACTTTGGTAGTTTCAGATCTTTGAAGGCTGATTTTTGTATCAATTTGGAAAAATAAAAAATACTATACAACATCTGTGAGGAAAACTACGTCGTACATACAACTACAAGTATTGTTAGTGTAAACCAATCCCTGAAAAGATGTACCAAGTCTTGTGTGTGTATCACAGCCTGATGCATCTTCTTCCTCTGTGCCATAAAAACACGTCAGTGAGCCACACTGTTGCACTGGGTGACATGTTCCTTCATAACTATGGACACACACACACACACACTGTAGTTGATTCTGACTCAATCACACACACACACAGCGTCCTGCTGCCACAAATACTCACTAGAGCGCCAAATGTAGATTAATCCGCTGCTAAAAGTAGTTCCCAACTGAGGCACTTCTTGTCCTCCTGTTTGATAAAAACTACAGCGAGCAAAATCAGTCCAAGAATGTCTCTTTGTGTGTGTGTGTGTGTGTGTGTGTGTGTGTGTGTGTGTGTGTGTGTGTGTGTGTGTGTGTGTGTGTGTGTGTGTGTGTGGGGGGGGGACAGGTCTGAAATACTGCTGAGAGCTGCAGTGTATCTCAGTGTAAACAGACCTCCCAGCACACACACGACAAGTCAGTATTTCACTGTAGTAAAGTGTGTTTCTCTCTTCATTTGTGAGGAGCTTCCATGCTGCCCTTTTTGTTTACAGTCAATTTTAGCATGTCTCCATGGTTACCGTCAGCTTAGTCTATATCATAGACTGTGGAGGAAGGTCTGGCCAAGCTAAGCACTACCGTCAGGGATACCAGGGGCACGTTCAAAACGATGTTCAACGACTTTGAGTTATGTTTTCTCTCATTCATTGGCTGTGTCACAGGGGATACCCAATCAGCAGAGACGTTTTGTCCAGGCTGAACATGGCCCTGGACACACACACACACACACACACACACACACACACACACTGGACCGGTAGGTACAACAGGTGCTAACGAGATGAGGCTAATTAACAATGAAGAGTCCATGCGAGCACATAACGGCTCAGTGGCGGGCAGGGCCGGTCGTCTCGATACTGTTACATTTGACCAATTGAATTTAAAACATTTGTATTGGTGCATATCATAGATTATAGATTTTGGGACAAAGTTTAACAAAACTGTGGTTCCAAATACTACAATGACGGAGTAGAAGAAGTACATTTGGGGCAGCTGTAGCTCAGGACTTAGAGCTGTCCTCTACAAATGGAAGGTCGGCGGTTCGATCCCTTTCGATCCACATGCTAAGTGTCCTTTCGCAAGATACTGAACCCAAAGTGCTCCTGTTGGCTGTCCCGTGTCTGGGGGGGCGTCTTGACGTTGGGGTGCATTGTCTAGAGTGCTTTAACCCTTGCGTTGTCTTCCTGTCAAAATTGAAATTCAACACTTTTGTTGACGCTTTATATCGATGTTTTTAACTTTTTCTTACGTTTTTGTCCCTTTTTTCAACACTTTTGACGCTTTTTTTCAATGTTTGCCACTTTTTTGACGTTTTCAACACTACGTAACACTAACTTATTAACTTTAGTTTTACAGTTATTTTTTTTTTAATTTATGATCCATAAAAAAGGAAATTATACCTAATGTTTGAGTTAGAAAAGCAGAAATTAGGAATTATTGAGACTAAAATGAAAGGAATGGATGTTGATGATAATCACAGACTGGAATATGTCAACTTTTACTCAATACTATTTCAAAAACACTTCCATTTGTTTTACAATGCTATAAAATTGAATAAGACGCCCCAAAATTACCCATCAAAATCACCCCAGAGAGTGTTGTGAGGAATCAATCATGTTATTTTAATTAATTACAACTGGGTTTTTTAATTTTTGAGTGAACACTTTATCTAAACACGTCCCGGAGAAAAATGCACAGATTACAGAAACGTGAACTTTAGTCCAGAAAACTGAAGCACGTTTATCAAGCAGCAGCTTTTAGGCGAGCCAGAGTGTGAACTTTTGACTGACGAAGGAGGTTTGTTCACGTTGGAGATAATATTCATAATATTTATTTCCTCTCGCCCTGACAGGTTAATGGAAAGGTTCCTAGCTGCCAGTTCCAATGGGAGATGCAGAGAGCCAGGAGAGAGTGTCAGACGCAACTGCAGCAACAGATGCCTGCTAGCACAGGTAGCCCTCACACACACACACACACACACACAGGAGTTGTTTGGAAATCCCCTAAAGTGAAATAAATGCAGGATGGACAGCTTTGCGGTGACTAACAGTTTTGGCATTTGCAGAAACATAAACTCAAGGTGTGTGTGTGTGTGTGTGTGTGTGTGTGTGTGTGTGTGTGTGTGTGTGTGTGTGTGTGTGTGTGTGTGTGTGTGTGTGTGTGTGTGTGTGTGTGTGTGTGTGTGTGTGTGTGTGTGTGTGTGTGTGTGTGTGTGTGTGTGTGTGTGTGTGTGTGTGTGTGTGTGTGTGTGTGTGTGTGTGTGTGTGTGTGTGTGTGTGTGTGTGTGTGTGTGTGTGTGTGTACTGAGGTCATTTATGTAAAGAGGAGGGTGTGTCTGACACACTTGCTCTCTATCAATTATTTATCTACCTCTTAGGTGAAATGCTCGGAATCGTGAGGAAACAGTCTTTTTTTTTTTTTTTTTTAAAGGGCATGTGTGTTTAAATGTTTCACCACAGTGATAATAAAAGAGCATTTTATCAGTGTGGTTCGCAGCTTGTGACTGCGAACCACACTGGGTTCTTCCTCATGCCTGTTTTTAACTTTTTCTTATGTTTTTGTCCCTTTTTTCAACACTTTTGATGCTTTTTTTCAATATTTGTCACTTTTTTGACGTTTTCAACACTACGTAACACTAACTTATTAACTTTAGTTTTACAGTTATTTTTTTAATTTATGATCCATAAATAAGGAAATTATCCCTAATGTTTGAGTTAGAAAAGCAGAAATGAGGAATTATTGAGACTAAAATTAAAGGAATGGATGTTGATGATAATCACAGACTGGAATATGTCAACTTTTACTCAATACTATTTCAAAACCACTTCCATTTGTTTTACAATGCTATAAAATTGAATAAGACACCCTAAAATTACCCATCAAGATCACCCCAGAGAGTGTTGTGAGGAATCAATCATGTTATTTTAATTAATTACAACTGGGTTTTTTTTATTTTTGAGTGAACACTTTATCTAAACACGTCCCGGAGAAAAATGCACCACAGTGATAATAATAATAATAAGAGCATTTTATCAGTGTGGTTTGCAGCTTGTGACTGCAGGTTCTTCCTCATGCCTGTCTATGTGCGTGTGTGTGTGTATTTGTGTGTGTGTTAAATTCACAGAAATTGTATCTTAGAGCACAAACCACCATCAGATACTCCTATCAGTCAGGTCAGATCTGTTCATTTCCTGTGTTGGAGGTCAAACATTTCAATAATCTTTAGCTTTACAAATTAAAACTTATCATTGTTACAGGTGGAAAGTAACTAAGTACATTTACTCGAGAGATTTCAGTATCTCATCAACCTGTTTATTTGTAGGTAGACATACGCAGAGTTCACATCAAAATAATCAATCAAAGGGTAACTACTGTGTTTTTCAAACCTCTGTTCCTATGTTTTTGTGTCTAAGAGACTGATGAAAATAACAATCTTTGACATTGGATCAGTATTAAGCAAGATCGCTGCAGTCGGAGAAACAGGCTACAATGAAAGTTAATAGGGCAATTGTTCAGCTTCTATTTACCTTCACAAAAACGCTCGTTTTGCCTCTGACAGGCTCAGATTAATATTCTAATTAAAATTCTAACTAAACATTATGGAGAATTTCTAAGGAGGTCGACCTTTCTGTTAAAGATTCTTTCTTTGTGAACACATTAACATTCGCTAAATTGCATTTGCTAAACCCACCAGACTCCATGTTAATAAACAGTCATTTTAGCATCGTAAAATACAATTCATTCAAAGTCGGCAGAAACAAAATAAAACTATGAAATGCCATTTTGGGTCATCTTTCCAATTGTCCCACTATCACATCTCTAGTTTTGGTCAAAATTAACACATAGTTTGCTGATTTTATATGTGAAAATATATTTGCTCATTACACCCTAAAAGTACTGTTTTTTTAAATGGAGTCTGGTGGGTTTAGCGCTAGTGACTTCAGAGCTGTTTCTGGTTAAACAGAAAGGTCTCAAAGAGGTTTTATAAAAGCCTGTATCTGTAGGGATCCTTTCCATAATGTTATCAGACACCTTAAATAATAATCTGAGCCTTTTTAGAGGCAAAAACGACACTTTTAGCTCAGTCTGTTTCTGCTGGTTACAGCAGTCACGCTTAAATGGACCAATTTCAAAGATTGTTGTTTCCATCAGTCACTTGCACACAAAAACATTGGAAAACAGGGTCCAAGTTTCTGTTACTGTTACCATTTAAATCTTTGAATTAGGGCTGGGTGATATGGAGAAAATCAAATATCACAATATTTTTGACCAAATACCTTGATATCGATACGGCAACAAACGGCAACAATATTGTGGTGTTGACTATTGGTGCTTTGACAAAATATTTATACAATGAGATTTTTGATAAATAATCATCACGAATGTGAATATAATAACTAAGTGGGTAAAGGCTAATAATGGAACAGTTACAACAGTCTGGAAAGTTCATAAAATGACATCACTTTATTGTAATGCAGCCTTTAAAACCAGGAAAAGACACCATATGTTACGACCCAAAGTAGTCTAGGGGTGGAGGACGCATACAACACGGCATGTGACACATATTACGATATCCAGTCTCATATCACGATATCTTATATAAAAACTTATATAAACTATATAAACTTATATAAAAATAAGCGAGTACGCTGTTAAATTTTGGGTGTCTGTTCCCTTCTGACCTGGTCTGAACTTCCGAGGCTCCAGAGAGCCTGGATTTAGATTTATGTATCCTGAGTGCTGGTGCTGCAGGCGGAGGATCAGTGAAACCAGTAGCTCAGCCAAACAGTTGTGATTTATATCTTCTTATGTGTGTGTTTCGTCCAGGATGTCATGGTGAGTGGGACAATGTCTCGTGTTGGCAGAGCACGGCGGTCGGCAATGTGATGACCCTCCCCTGCCCCTCCCCCCTCCTGCACCTGTTTGGAAAAAACGGTGAGTCTGACATCACCGTCACATCCGATGCTGACGTTCACATCTGGACATTTGTGCGCCGTCAGGGAAGATGCACCCAGGGAAGCGGTAGATTGGCTTTGCAAAAAAAAACTGAGCGTTCTATGAATGAAATTATGCATTTATGACGCAGTGACACAAAATGTTGTCAGACATTAATCTGAATATTAATCTGAGTCTGTCAGCAGCAAAACAAGCACTTTATGAACGTAAATACAAGCTGGACAATTCTCCCATTAACTTCCATTGTAGCTTGTTTCTCTGCTGCCGACTGCAGCGATCTCGTTTAATAAGGACCAATGTCAGACCGGTTGAAAAAAATGGTAGTTACCCTTTAAGAAAAGATTTATGACACTTTTGTCCCAAAAATAAAGACGGACGTTTGGCTCAACTAACTCCAACAAATTGGACAATTGTCTCAGCTGAGAAGTGTCTTTGGCAAGTTTTATTAGGAAAGTGTCTACATACAAAACTCCTCCTTTTCCTCTGGGCGTAGACAATGACATGAGCTGACTCTGGAGAACAATAACTCCTCAAGTGTTTGTGTCTGAACTCATTTGACGGGGATCTATTGATGTATTACTTTTATAATTTTGTCAATATTTGCCGACAAACTGAAACTTGCCACAGATGGTAAAATCTTTATCTCTTTGTTTGATCTCTCACTCTCTGCTACACCAGCACCCCCTCTCTCTCTCCATCTCTGTTTGATCTCTCACTCTCTGCTACACCAGCACCCTCTCTCTCTCTCTCCATCTCTGTTTGATCTCTCACTCTCTGCTACACCAGCACCCTCTCCCTCTCTCTCCATCTCTGTTTGATCTCTCACTCTCTGCTACATCAGCATCCTCTCCCTGTCTCCCTCTCTCTCCATCTCTGTTTGATCTCTCACTTTGCTACACCAGCACCCTCTCCCTCTCTCTCCATCTCTGTTTGATCTCTCACTCTCTGCTACACCAGCACCCTCTCTCTCTCTCCATCTCTGTTTGATCTCTCACTCTCTGCTACACCAGCACCCTCTCTCTCTCTCCATCTCTGTTTGATCTCTCACTCTCTGCTACACCAGCATCCTCTCCCTCTCTCCCTCTCTCTCCATCTCTGTTTGATCTCTCACTCTCTGCTACACCAGCATCCTCTCCCTGTCTCTCCCTCTCTCTCCATCTCTGTTTGATCTCTCACTTTGCTACACCAGCACCCTCTCCCTCTCTCTCCATCCCTGTTTGATCTCTCACTCTGCTACACGTGCACCCTCTCCCTCTCTCTCCATCTCTGTGTTTTCCTTTTCTCCCTCCATCCGGCGCTGCTCGAGCTCTTTCACTAAATGAGGCTAATTATTCGCCGTGCAGCTGACAACATCTGGGCTGGCCCACATTTTCTCTGTGATTCGCCCTCAGCAGCATCTGTCAGCAGCCCGGTTTCCCCCCCTGCAGACATGGAGGGCATTAGATCGGCCCGGTTAAAGGATGGTGCGTGTAATCACCACAGAGCAGCGGCCGCTCCACATCAGACGTCACTGACTGAGAACGTGACTGTTAAATAGATTCTGTCTACTTTTTAGAATTCTGTCTACTGTACATCGCTGTGCGAACAGATTCAGATGTACATCTTGAGAGACGTCAAGACTGAGACAACTGCCTGAAAATATGAAAACAACAGAAACTGTTCATGGTGGAAATAAGCTGTTTTTGTAGGAGTGTAAATCCCAAGTAAAGTATCTAAATACCTTTTCCACCACTACAAAAAATACGCAGAAATCCCCTCCAAAGCTCACAAACTAACCCATTAAACTCTTGTTTGTTTAATTAGTATAAAAACTACAACAATGAAAATTCAGTTTTATGGAGGGCTTTCTGCTGGACTGTGTGTGGTCTCTGAGCTGTTGCAACCTGCAGAGACTTCAGGAAGTTAAGTGTTCTTTAGCAAGAAATAGTTTCCTGTGTGCAACAGATAGAAGATGTCATGTGCAGATTGATGCATCTTGTGGTTTGTTAAGTGTAAACGTTGTATTTTCCAAGTAATTCATCTACAAATCTAAACAGACTTGCTTTAAAATGCTTTCAGAAACGCAAAAAGTTCAAAGACTTATAATATTTATAGTGTTATTTCAGATTCATTGGTGGAATTTAAACTTTAAAATTAACTAAATTATGTATAACTGTACTTAAATGTTTAAAGGCCAGTTTTTTTTCTGTGTAAACCACTTTTATTAATCTTGCTGACACTTTAGCGCCGTTTCCCTCTCTCATAAGGGAGTCGAATGTACACAGGAAGGTGTTGGACCCTCCTGGCCACCGTACCCGTCCTCTGAGCTCAGATCGGTTAACGTGAGCAAACTGTCAACGGGCCAGCAGCCTCATTAACAGCCAGGCTGCCGTGGAGCACAAATCAAGTGTATTTACAGTAAGACAGCTTAGAAACACAATCTTTTAGGACCTTTTATTATGGCTGACCTTTTCCAGTCCGCTGTGGTACTTTTTATTTACTCTGAGATTTAATAAGACCTGCAGAGGAAATACAGTTAACATGAGGACACTGAGAAGTTGTTGTTTTTAAAGCCCAGTTCAGACAGCTGATTGGATCCTGTCATTTTAGTTTTTAAAGTTAATAAATGTTTAGTAACTCAAATATTTTTAGAAACGGACAGATGTGGACTGAAATAAAGAGCATTTTTTTCTAATGCTGCATTCACGAGATTAAATTTTAGACTGTAGTCAGGATTATACCTCTCCCTGTCCCCTCTAGATACCACATGTCTCTGAAATAACACATTATTTCAATTGTTAATATGTTATGTTTTCAGTTACCTGTTAAATTACACTCTATGTAAATATGATTTCCAAACACAAATGTTTCCAAGCTGCCAGGAATATAATTTGGAACAGAATCCTATAATGTTTTGTTGGCATTGAAGTAGTCCAATCTAAGTAAAATAAGTCTAAAAATGCAATATCAAATCGACCTGACTCGACTTTGAATCGACTAACCGGTTCTGAACGTGTGTGTCTCAGGTAACCTCAGTAGGAACTGCACAGAGAAAGGTTGGTCCGCCGTCTACCCCGTCGTCACCATCGCCTGCTGGTCCAACAGCACGGATGAACCCAGCAAGGTGAGTTCACTGTCCGTGAATCTCGCGTTCACCCTGTCCCACACAGCATCCCGGGATGGGAGCCGTATGTGCTCTGGTCTTTTGGCATTTCTTTAAACCAATCACATTTGTCATGGGCGGCGCTAAGCGCAGGATGGAGTAATGGTGCTTTTATAAATAGCCTCGGGAAGGAACTTGTTTTTGTGGATCATGTGTACATTCAAAGGTTGTTTTAGGCGTGCAACAGAAAACTCTGATTGGACAGATAGTCTAGCTAGTCTGGATTTACCCTGCAGAGATCTGAGGACCAGGTAACCATAGTCCTCAGATTGGACAGATAGTCTAGCTAGCTGTCTGGATTTACCCTGCAGAGACCTGAGGACCAGGTAACCATAGTCCTCAGATTGGACAGATAGTCTAGCTAGCTGTATGGATTTACCCTGCAGAGACCTGAGGACCAGGTAACCATAGTCCTCAGATTGGACAGATAGTCTAGCTAGCTGTCTGGATTTACCCTGCAGAGACCTGAGGACCAGGTAACCATAGTCCTCAGATTGGACAGATAGTCTAGCCTGGAGGAGATCTGAGGACCAGGTAACCATAGTCCTCAGAAATCCATGGGAGTCTAAAAGTACAACACAAAGAAAGAAAGAAAGTAACGGGCATCCGGCTGAAACGCCGGCGTAATGTCCGGCGGCACCTGAACAATCACTGAAATGAAACATCTGCAATATAGAATACTTTCTGTGTGAAGACCAGCCACACCCTTTAGGTCCCCCAAAATTCCCGAGACACCCCACTAAAGCAATGCCACGCCCGACTCATGAGGTGTCAACCAACAGCCACACCCTACTCATGTGGACCCCACACCAGAGAAAGAGGGAGGGAGGAGGGCATGTACACGCTGTACAGGGCAGGAAACAAGTTGGGAAACGGAAAAAAGGTGAAAATGCGTCATAAATCGGGTGAAATAGGAAAACCACTCCCGGGAAATCTTTTGCATCCAAGTCCGCAATATAGAATACTTTCTATGTGAAGTTGTGTGTGAGTACCGTAGCCAGCGATGATGTTCAGTTTTATCTCCACTCTGAAGCTGCTGCAGACTGATACTTCATGTTTCATGTCTGATTGTGTGATACTAGCTGAGAACGTTGTAGGAAAGCTGACCTATATGAACTGTAGAAAGTGCAGCTATACTCCGATACAGTCAGTCAGTCTTAGGCTGAAGGGACGGATGGGAAACCCGAGGGCTGATGCCTGAGCAGTATGCTGTTGACATTGACTCTCGTAATGGGTGTGATCTAGCATCTAACGCTTTCAAGCCCGGGAACAGAGTTCACGAAGGACGAAGTTAAGGGGGAAAATAAGAAAACGTGTTGATGTCCCGGGTCCACTGAAGGGGGCCGGTGTTCTAACCCAAACCACAATTTTTTTCCTAAGTTAAACTAGTCGTTTTGTCGGCTAAACTTAACGGTCGTTTACTGGTCGACGGTCGCCCTTGTTTTGTAACATTTCATACGAACTGTTGTGCGTAAGTTCTCAAACAATATTGCACAAACCCGTTCATGAGAGTGCGTTGTGACGGTATCATTGCTTTTTCTGTGAAATATGTGATAGGTTCAACAATTATTCAAATGAAACAATCTGAGACGTTTCAAGGAGACAGGGACAGACACAAGCAAGGTCGCAAGCTGAAAATATAAAACCACTGCTTCATTTTACAGGTCCTGCAGTTACTAGTCATAATTTCCTGCAAGGTTTTCATTAAAAGATCTGGGATTGATTAAAGGAAGGAATGACAATCTAAGACCGTACACCACACATACTAAGTACCAAGTTATTTATCTTAGTTTTAACTAAGAAACCAGGAAAGTACTCGTATTTCTAAGCAGTTACCACAGTGGTTTCCTTTTGTGTTTTCAATCAGAGCGAGTGTGTACGTGTGAAGTCTCACGCAGCAGAGCAGAAAGTGCTCCTTTGTGTCGATACGTTATAGGATCATATCTCAGTTTGACCCACTTTGAATCATTTGTTCCAGAAAAGTAAAACCACCCCAGACAGTTTCAACCACAGACTAGTTTTAGTAACCTTTATATCTTCTGCACAATCTTCTTTGCTCTTTGTTGTAATATACCCTAGTTTTTAATCATTTTGCGCTAATAAACTAAATGTATTACTTTTTATAATAAACTAAAGCTTTTTTAATTACTTTTTTAAGCAATTTGTTTGACATTTCCAGCAACTCGTTTTTCAGCTGTCAGCGTTCACACTGCAGTTTCTGCAGGAAATGCATTGTGTGGTTTTGCTTACAACGTAAAAAGTTCCACGTCTCCAAACCAGACCTCAACACACCAGCAGATACCTAAAGCAACACGTCCTCATACATAAACAACGCCAATGAGTCACAAAAAAACATATGACCGTTCTATTTAACGTAGCGGTTGAAGTTTTAAATTCGTAGTTTAAGTTGTAAAACAGCTAGTTAGGTGAAGGCAATACAAATAATTGGGTAGGTTTAAGAAAACATCAGGAACTGGCTTTAAGTGAGGCCTGTTAAACTACTAAAGTTAGGATGTAACTTTGTCACAGACTTGTGTCCCTAAAAGGTTGAAGTGGTCATTGTCTTTAGGGCTTTAGGTCCCCCAAAACTCCCGAGACACCCCACTAAAGCCATGCCACGCCCGACTCAGGAGGTGTCGACCAGCAGCCGCACCCTACTCATGAAAGAAGGGAGGGAGGGGGAAGCACCAGCGCGGAGGAGGGCATGTACAGGGCAGGAAACAAGTTGGGAAAAGGTGAAAATGCGTCATAAATTGGGTGAAATAGGAAAACGTGAGTCTAACCCGGGAAATTGGGAGGGTTGGCAAGTATGCATCCACTTGGCGTCCATATGGATCGTCGAAAGGTACGGGCACAATCGACATATACGCCCGTTTTCTGGGTGAGTACTGTGAGGAAGGTCTGCTTGAAGGATATGTTCAAATTGTTTAACTTTGTCTAAATCGAAAGAGGTTCTGCTTTCCAAACTTGATGCTATAAAGATTTTCTTTGTTTTCATTATTTCCAAAGTCAACCAAAGCTTCTGCTCCACCCACGGCAAAGCACTTATCAGAAGTTAACAGATTTAGGTAACTTCTGTTTGGATTTTGTCCTTCATCACTTAGGTTGGAAACACTATGGTCTGCTCTTATATAGCGCTTTTCTAGTCTTAATGACTACTCAAAGCAGTTTAACATAGTACAGGAACCATTCACACACATTCATAAACTGTGGCTGAGGCTGCCGTACAAGGTGCTCATCAGATAAACACACACACATTTACACTGCGGGGGCAACTCTGGGTTCAGTGTCTTGCCCAAGGACACTTTGACTCTGCAGGGATCAATCCAGGGATTGAACCACAGCCGCCCCTGTGGGTTGTTTTAATGGCTGGTTTTAAAAGGGGAAATTGCAGCTTCAGTGTGACAAATTGTGATAAAACTGCTCACTAATACTTACAGAATTCAAACAGACTCACTTTTGACCGTTGTTTTGCAGACTAAACACGGCCCGTTAATCCACCAAATATGGAGTGTAAGCTTGTTCTTGTCTCTGATGATCAGTTTAAAGTCTGACCACTTTCAGATGCTGTGGTGAAATAAAAAGAGCTGATTTCATATCAGCTTCCAGCGTGTTTCGGCGTCTCTGCGTCTCTGTGTTTATCTGATGGAGAGAAGGCGCTCTGACAGAGATAAACGGAGAGAAAGGTCAGGGTTGAGAGGATGGAGAGTTTCTGGCTGACAGACCCCTGAACTCCTGCTGATCTCTCGGCTCAGCTCCTCTTTCTCTCTTCAGACCACCGTGAAATCAGCCTTTCCCTTCACATCATTGTGTTTGTGTGTTTGTGTTGTTAGTACTCAAGACCACCTTTTGAAGGTCTCTGTCTAGTCTCAAAATCAATGTATTTTTACTCCGTCTTGTCTCCTTCTCGGATAAAGAGGATTCTGGATTTTATTTCAAGACCGTCATGCCCCAAATGCAGGGATATTTCTAAATTGCCTCTCCACTACTATAATTGGATGATAAACTTCCTGCTTAAAAGGCAACCAATAACTTGACTTATTTCTAAATGAAAATTTGTCACAAGAAAGTGAATGCAGCAAACAGGAGAAGAAGCTCTGGCCATCTGGCTCTGGTCTTGGTCTTGTCTCGGTCTCGATATACTCTGGTCTTGACTCGGTCTCGCCCCTTGTCTTGGTCTTGTCTCGGCCTCAATATACTCTGGTCTTGGTGTTGACTTGGTCTTGGTTTAGGTGGTCTTGACTACAACAGTGTGTGTGTTTTCTGCACTTAGCACCAGCTTCTTACATCTTTATGGAGGCAGTTCACCGAAATGACGAAGAAAAAACACCTGTTCTTCTCACTTATTGTTTTAAAATATCCTCTGAGATTTCCCAGGGGTCATTTTAGTTAATGGGCCACAGACCCCTAATATGATCTCAAGTGGGCCAGACCAGGAAACCATTTCAGAACACCTACTTTAGCCCAACACAATAGAAATTAATGTAATTAAGTTTGCAGCCATAATGCTTGGAAATTTTAAGAATTAGAATTTAGATTTTGTGCAGATCCTCCTTTTTAGACGGTTATCGTAGTTGTGGGAGTGCACAGAAGTGACGTTTGGACAAAGTTAAATTTAGTATGTCTTGACATATTTAATGTTCATTTTCTGGTTTCTTCTGTTCAAATCATTACAGCGAACATTGATGTTAAAATGTTTACAGGTTGGCAGGACGGTCTGACATGTTTTGATGTCTTTCGCTGTATGTTCTGTTGGTAAATGTGAGATGTTTAAGTCACACGCGTCTCATTAAACAAGGAAAGGAACATGGCTATGTACGTGTGACGTCAACTCGTTCTCACTCAATCAATCAATTAATCAATCAAAATGTATTTACTGCAACCAGCAGATATCCAAAGTGCTTAACATCAGAAACCAAGATCATAAACACATATCATACAATAGAAAGAGTGAACATAGAAAACAGTAAAATCAGAAAAGGTTAAAAAGAAACCGTATTTAAAGCCAGACTAAACAGATTTTTGAGTTTAGACCTAAAAAGAGCTACATCAGTGTAAAAATCAGGGGATAACTTGTTCCAGAGTCTCAGGGGGAACCAACTGCCAAAGCCTAACCCCCCCATCGTTTATAACTGGCCTTTGGGACTTCTAAAACTCGCTGATTTGAAGAACGCAATGACAACGAAAGTTAAAATTTCAGCCAAATACTCTAGGGCCAGACCATTTAAAGCCTTAAAACCTCAAAATCAGTTCTAAAACGCACAGGGAGCCAATGCAGGGTGTAGAGAACGGGAGTGATGTGTGCACGTCTAGATGTTTTTGTTAAAACGCGAGCAGCAGCAGCAGTTGCGGTGATTGGTCAAAATTGCGAATCGCACCAAATTTGCTGTGATTGGTTGAATTCGCGTGAATTGGCGTGATCGCTAAATCCTGGAGGGACTGCTTAGAGTTTTACTGAAGGAGCATTTTCCATGCAGGACTGTTACTCGAACAAGAGTGTTTGTACAGTGTGGTTAATTACTTTTACCAAAGTATAAAAAGCTGAATACTTCCAACACTGGAGAACAGCTGAGACTCAGCACACAGTAAATAGTTGTGGCGAGACACTGGTTGAAACCCTCCGCTCTTCCAGCGGGGTTCAGGTCCCGGTCTTGGCGCTCGCGGCTCTCTAATCCGCCGTGGTCTGAAGGTAAACTAGAATATATTTCCCCTTTATCTGTCTGCTGTGTCAGTGTGTTTGAAGCCGTTTGAAGGCGTCCTGTGTGATGCCGCGGAGCTTATCCTCCGACTGTCCAAGTTATTGCTTTTAGTCACAGCTGCATTCCAGGATCCTTTGGTTTCTACTGAGCTTCAAACAAGCTGGTAACATCCAGGTTTAAGAGAATATCCGGAACCGCTCTCCACGCTGAATAAAGCCACACCTTGTTCTCTCATTCTCTACCGTGCAGTCTGGATGAAAGGCCATCATGCTTCAGACTCTCATTACTTTAATTGACACCCCGCTATATTACAATTTAGACCAAGGAGAAGTAGATCTTTTGTTTTTGGTGACTTTTTTGCGTTGAATTTTGCCGTTTCTATACAGCTTTTCTCATGCTTCAGATGACCTTTTAACCTCTGACCTCTCACTGAACTCCACGACTCTTCCACATCTCGCCTGTATTCTGGGACATGTTTCCTGAAAGGGCTGTCTTTGTCTGCTGGCTTGTAAGGAGAGGAGAAAAAAAACGTAGTGCATTTTTTACAAACAAAAGTTGTGAAATGTCATGCTTCTGCTTTCAAAATGTGCATCATTTTTTGTATGGGCTGTTTCTTATTAAACAAACAAAGAGGTCTATTTCTATAGGGATTCTTTCCATTATGTTGTCAGAAGTTTAGAATAATAATCGGAGCCTGTGACTGGTAAAAACAACCCTCTTAGTGGACTTGAATTGAAGTTGCGCAATTGCCCCGTTAGCGTTACATTGCAGCTTGTTTCGCTGCTGGTGACTGCAGCGGCCTTGCTTAATACTGGACCAATTGTTTTTAATTATTTTTGTTTAATTGCAAAGAGCAACGAGGAGGTGAGTTAGTAGGAGCTAGTAAACAAATAAAGAACAGAAACTAATAAATCATATGCACAGGGGCGGGTCTAGAGGGGGGGCCTGGGGTGGCACCTACCCCTCCCTACCCCTCTGAAATATGATTTGCCCCCCCAATCCGTTGGGCTTGTGCTGTCAGTCTGACAAATTTGATTCCTATTGGATCAGAGTTTTGTCGCTTTGCTGTCTGTTCTGCCAATCGCTGCCTTTCCATTTGGTAAATGAATATATACTTTAAACACACATTGTATGGCAATTGTGTACTTTGTTGAAGTTTTGAGGCCAGTTTGAAGTAGAAACATACTGAACTCGCTGTAGAGCACTTGTTGCTGTAGGAAATATATTGTGTGTTGCATTTTATTTCCTTTTTGTTTCCTATCATCTGACAACGGTGTACTGCAAGGTTTTCATTGTTGGAGTTTGAGGCAAGTGGTATTGCACTTTATTTTTATATTGTTCTGTGAAATAAGAATCATCCCAGCCCTTGTCACATGTTTCCGTAATGACTATTCAAATTTTTCACCTAAAGAGCCCATAGAAAATGTGTATTGAAATCAATAATGTGATGTGTTTTATTTAGCAAAATTAAATTACATTGTTCTATGCTATCCAACATTTCCTGTATTTCTAAGCAGATTGTCTATGCTGTATTCTGATCAAATCCCCCCTTACTGATTATTTGCCCCCCGTGCCATCCCTAACCCTTAAAAATATCATGGAATTGTTCCTGCATATACTGAACAGCATGACAGGAAACAGCAGATCATAAAGATGAATGTTCACACACACACACACACACACACACAGCAGGACTGTGATCCTCTCCAGAGCCCTCAGGTGTGGGACTCCTGCTGTTTGACTCTCTCAGTGAAGCTTCTTTTTGTTTCCTGTGTAAGAGGCGGAGGTTTTCCGTCTGGGAAAGCTTCAGATGAGACCAGACGTCACCGCTGGCGCTCACACAGATACTCGCACTCTACACACAGTAGATCCAGCTGATTGTCCTCTCTCTGATCGCTCTCACTGCGACACAAAACAGATCTTCAAGTCAACAAGCACATGTGGACACGTGGAGACCCTTTAATTCAGACTTGAAGCTTTAAAACAAATAGACTCAAAAGGTGCCCAGTGAGCAAGAAAGCCTTAACTTCATTACATGTGAACCGAATCAAAGCTACAACCAAACATCATTTGTTATGATTTCCTCGATGAGAAGCACTGGCTTTTCTGCTTTAATGAATAGCAGCTTGTCGAGGTCAGAGACTGATAACACTGTAATCAGCTTCTGACGTAAAGAACACAGACAAGGTGTGGAAATAATTCATTGTGCAACAGTTAAGTGGCAACATGAGGAAAAAAAACCTCCCAGTTTGAGCTGAGACGGGAAATGATGTGCTCGGTGGTCAACACACAGACAAGAACACTCCATACACAGCACATCTGTTACCATAACAAAACCTCTGTCAAACATCTGTGACACCCTGAAAAAGCCACCTGGAGCAGTGCTGTTTATAAAAATATTGATTAAGAAAACTTTTTCAGGTAGCCAAACTGACTTGGCCCAACATCGGTGTAAATCCAGCACAGAGTTGTTGCACCAAAGGCTGAAATATTTACGACTCACTCACAACTCACTCACTCTCGGGCCGTGGCAGTGAAATCTCTCTCCTTTGTTTCCTTACTTCTCTATTGGCCAAGTTTGTGAACACATACAAGAAATTTGACTTGTTTTTGTTGCTCTGTGTATGATATCAATGAACCAGAAGTGAATACGTCTCACCCTGACAGAGAAATTCGTTTTTATAAGTCCCTTATTAGACAATTCTCAAGTCCTGAACCTGACAACCCAGTTCTTAATAGAAATGTATAGGAAGCAAAATGTGGCACAACTTTTAACAATTTAAATCAAAATTTTTTTAAATCTCCTACCCAAAACTGGGCCACGCCCATAAATGGTCATTATATTCAGGGTTTTTACACATTGTGCACGTGTCCCCAAAATACTGGAGTAATATACTTAATAATGATGTTAGGTATGGAGCATTAAGGTTTTCTGTCAGTGAAACTGATATATATATATATATATATATATATTAATTGTGCATTTATTTGTATTCTAACCAAAATTTGGGAATAATCTTTGGCTGAAAATAATTGTGTGAATGTTCATCCCTGGCTCTGATGGTCTTCGTGTTCCTCTGGTCTCGATCTTGATTTAAAAACCTACACAGGAGCAGATAAGATAAAGACGGTCCAGATTTAGACTTCTTTCGTGGCCAGGAAGCCGTTCAGCCTGAAGTTCAACATCGCTTTAATTCTCTGGTGTCAGTGAGGAAGACTAAAAGGGCAAGCGAGCCAGAAATTTATGGATGGAGATGTGTTTGGACATAGAAGGCAATGTGGCTGCAGTAGACCAGAGCCAGCAGGTCATCAGCTCCCAGCCAGAAGGCCTGAGAATCAAAGTCAGGAATGAGACGCTGATGCCAGGCCGTGTCTGTCTGTGTATCCTCGCATATTTGTCCATGTGTGTTGAGAGGGGACAGATAGCGGTGGAAGAAGCGCTGAAACCCTTTACCAACGTAAAAGTAGTAATGCTGCAATGGAAAATACTCCGATAAAGTACTGCATTTACATTTTTACTTAAAGGCACTGAACTCTTATTTAAAAGTTAGGACTGTTTTGGTTATTTTTTTAATTAAATGGGACAGGGTTGTCAACACACTCCTGATGCAGCAGATTAGCCTTAAAGAGTCCTAAACTCATAATCATTAACAACTTCAAACTCTATTTTTGAATGCTGTGCATGTAGTGATGACTATTTAAAGGTCCAGCGTGTAACGTTTTTAGTTGTTCGTTATCAAAATCGTTGTTGCCTCGTCCACCACCATCAATTCCAAGTATTCCTATTGTTCTTGAAATTTCACATTTGCATATGCATTAACTGGGATAGGCGCTCCATATTCATGCTTTATCCTAAAAAGCTGGTAAGGGACATACAGGAGAATACTGCTCTGCCTGTCACATGATAAACTCCCAGGTGAAACATGGCAAACATCAACAAGACAGTTTTTAGGACTCACCAAATCTTTAGATCACATTTTGCATTTGATAAATTTGAAACAAACGGACCTCATCTCCAAAGGTGAAGCTGGATGAAGTGTGAAGGCTAGCATAGCTGTAATACCAGACTCCTTTGACAAAAACATTCATTCATTTCACCTTGCAAGAGTAGGGAGTTGCTGCTCTACTGCTGCCTCCATCGGTTAGTTTGTTTGCATTATTGTGTGACTTTGGTGGATCTGAACTAACCCTTTAACTTCATACAACATCACTGTGAATAAATCCAAACTATCTCTTTAATATGCATAAAGACGTCAATAATGAAAAATCCCCTATCTGGAGATCAAAGAAGAAAAGTAAAAAGTGAGGAAAAGCAAAGAAGAATAAAAAGGAAGAAGGATGAAGAGAAGAAAAAAAAACAGGAGGGAAAATAGAATGAAAAGAAGGAAGACTAGTTACTTCTAGAGTGTTTATATTCATAAACATTAATCCTCAAATCTGGAGATTGAAGGATTAAAAAAAAAGGAAACTTGTCAATAGAAAGGAAAGACTAAAGCATGCAAAGAGTGAAGAAAAACAAGGATAGAATAATGAAAAGACAGACGAAAGAAGGAAGACTGTTTAGTTTTAGAGTGTTACACATAAATATTGAAAATCTCCAAATTCCCCAAAAACTGAAGAAGGGAGGAAAGAAAAGACTGAAGCAGGAAAAAGTCAAAAACAGACCGATAGGATGAAAATAAGAGTGATGAAAAATACGAAAGGTGAAAGATGAAATGGGAACAAAATAAGGAAATAAGAAATACTTGCATACTTGCTAAACAAAGCAAAGAAAAGAGAGAAAAATTGGACAGAGTGAAGGATGTAAAAAGAAATCTGGAAAGAAAGAATGGAGTGGAGAATCTCCAGAAACAGAAATCTGTGTCTGAATATGATGCTGAAGTTCAGCAGCTGCATGATGCATGTGGATGTACAGCACTTTGCACTTCTGTGTATCTCTTATACATCTGTCTTTGTGAGGACCACCTGCAGGGGTTGTATTATGTCTACGTGGGTCCTCACAAGTATAGAAGTACAAGCGAGATTCTTTGTGCATCTTAGCATGTATGAAAAGGGAATTTGTAAAGCGTGCATGCTCGCATGCTTTATGTGTTGGTATGCAAACCTGTGCAGTTTTGTTTTTAAATGTGTGTTTAACAGTATGTGAAAGGGGCTTACAGTGTGTGTGTGTGTGTGTGTGTGTGTGTGTGTGTGTGTGTGGAAGTGGAAGTGTGTGTGTGTGTGTGTGTGTGGAAGTGGAAGTGTGTGTGTGGAAGTGGAAGTGTGTGTGTGGAAGTGTGCATGCATGTCTAAAGCATGTATGTACTTAGAAAGTGTGTGGATGTCCAGTTTAGTGCCAGATGGTGTGTCAGACACGGGGGAATGTTGTTTATAGATGACGAGAGAGCGATGAACGCCAGGCACACACACACACACACAGGGGCAGATCCATCTCTGTGTGTCGGCCTGAGAGAGAGAGTTTACAGTGTGTTTGTGCTGTTTTGAAATGGACCAGTCTCATCCTGAATGTGCTTTTATTGTGAAAGAGCCTCTCCACGCTGTTAAATAACACACGAGGCAACAGAAGCTCAATGAGTGCTGTTAATGTCTTATGCATCGTTATGCTTCAATGTCAGTCTCAACGCTGTTGGGTAGTGTGGGGAAAACGGCCTTTTGGCAGATTTTATTTTGAAAAGGGAATAAACCTGAACTCACCCAAACAAATCAGTATTTAATCGGCAACGAGTTGATGTGTGAGGAGTCCTCGTTAGCTCTATAAACGACCACACAACTTGGGGATGTATTCAGTTACCAGGCAACCGCTTTGCTTACTTTGTGTAGGCATAAACAATTATTCATGCAGCTGTTTCTTTATTTAACTTGTAGATGAACGTATAAATAGATAGAGAGCAGCGCCCTCTAGTGGCTGTAATTATCTGCCTCTACTTAACCCTCATGTTGTCCTTGGTTCAAATTTGACCCCTTTTCAGTTTAAAAAAAAATTTGGGCACAAAAAATGAGCCGTTGGAATAACAACTGAAATTTTCAACGTTATAAATATCAAAAGGCTTTGGCAAAAACGTCATAAAAAGCACCCACAACATTGAAAAAGTGACCAAAATGTTTATTTTTGACGGGAAGACAACATAAGGGTTAAAGAAAAAACTGAAAACCTGTACTGACGTACAAAATTAAGGAACTTGAACTCAAATATTTCCATTTTATGCTACTTTATACTACTCCACTATGATTTAGAGGCAAATATTGTATGTTTTAATCCATTACATTAATCTGACAGCTTCAGTTACTTTGCAGATTCGGATCATTAATATAAAATATAAATTGTCTAATGAATGATGATGTCTGGCTATCACCAGACCAAGCCAAGCTCAATAGATTTGAGATTGAGCGTTGGTCGGGGAGTCTGCTCTTTATTTTCTGTATTTCACAATAGGCGGGACCAACGGGCATAGTTCAAATGGCTCTGTACGCAACTGGATAATCCTTCAACCAATCGGACATGCTGCTCTGGCCGCTATGTTGAATGTAAACAAGAAGCTGCTTGGTTGCTTTTCTATCATCATCATCATCATCAGGTAGATAAGCCAGTTTGTGATTGGTTTCCCGCAAAATTGTGAACGGAAGCAGGAGAATTAAAGGTGCAGGTTTCCAGACCGAGCTGCAGGGAGAAATCAAATCGGCGGCAGAGTGGGCGGGGTTTACCCGGTCTATGATGATGTAATATTTTTAATGAAGCTTCAAAGCAGTGAATTTAGCAGTTAGAATTATCCCCACCTTTACCAGCTGCAACATTAAAGTCATGAAAACAATTATAATCAGCATAACGAGTAGTTTTACTCTTGGAAGACATGAAAAAGGAGCGAGAGAGATGACATGCAGCAAAGAGCCACAGGTTGGAGTTGAACCTGCGGCTGCTGCGGAGTAGGAGTAAAGCTCTATATATGGTCGCACACCCTACCAGGCGTGCTACCCCAGCGCCCTGATGCTAATACTTTCACTGATCTGAATACTACTAACCAGTATAATTTCTTTTAGAATACATTTTATTATAACTGTGAATTCTAGCTAATTTTAAAGTGTGTGTTTATATTTCATTCATTTTTATTTATTCTTGTTTGTTTTAACCCATGATGAAGACCCACAGTGGTCAAACAAATTGGTTTTAGTTTTAAAATGATAAATGTTTTTTCATTTTTTTCCTTGCCTTGAGCGCCTGGATAGATGATGTTTATGTCGTGTCAACACTTGTTTGAGCTGTGTTTGAGTTTAATGGTCATCTGTTCTTTTTGTCCTTATTTTTTTCACTTGTTCATTTAACTAAATATAAAGTTTTTTAGTAAAATATTTTCTGTGTTTGTGTGTCCAGCTGGTCTTCTACCAGATGGTGAGGATCCTGTCCACTCTGGGCCACAGCCTGTCCCTCATCACTCTGCTCACCAGTACCATCATCATCTGTTTGTTCAGGTAAAACAAACACATGCACTCACACACACACACACACACACACACACACACACACACACACACACACACATAACATACAGTATATAATTAAAATAACTGCTTTCTTACTGTACAAAAATAAAACAATCAACATACATTATTGAAGTTTCTATAAGTCTGACAGAGAATTTTTTTGTGACACATGCACACACACACACACACACACACTCAGAGCACTCAGGGTGATAACAGATTGTTGTAGAAGCTCGGTCTGTATCTACTCCAGCTGTTCACTCGGCCGCTATCAGCATGTTTAGAGATCGCATATTTTACTGGATTCACACCACGACACCCTCTCTAAACACACTTCTCAACATTCCTGTGTGTGTGTGTGTGTTTGCGCGTGTGTGTGTGTGTGCAGGAAGCTCCACTGCACGAGGAACTACATCCATGTGAACTTGTTTTTGTCGTTCATGCTTCGAGCTGTGTCCGTGCTGATCAAAGACGCGCTGCTCTTCTCAGACGACCAAAACACAGACTGCAGCACGCAACCCTCACTGGTGACTACACACACACACACACACATACACACACACACACACACACACACACGTTTAATTGAGAGCTGTTTCTGTCAACTTCTCTATTGTAGCTTGATATCAACCTGTAGAATGCTAATGAATGCTGATTGGTCAGTAAAGGACTGATTATGACGAGAGATCCTGCTTGATGGCATCCAAAGCAGGACCAGGACGTCAGAGTGAATATTTCTGCGTGATCTTTAAAACATCAGCAAACCTCTTTCTAGCATGTGTATTGACAGGGAGATCCTAACCTGTCAGCTGTGTTGTTGTTAGCTCGAGAGAGAAAGAAAAGGAAGTGACTCAGAGCTCGCTGTAAAGCAGTACCGTACGATGTGTATGAAGTCTTTGGCATAGAGCTCAACGGTCCCGTCCCTCCTCCGAGAGACCTTGGGTTCCAGAAGTAAATTTCCCATTCTTTTCTCCCATTGACGTCTGGAAGATCTGTATATAAAGAGTTTTAGACCATGCCTTAGGCTAACCAGCTACCACGTGACTCATAAACACACAACGTATCATTTCGAGTGAAAAAACAAACAGAAAATCCCAAAAAGTCAAAGGCACAAGATTGTGTTCATATTTTCATTATGGAGAGAAGGAACTGCTCATCCCATAAACCTCCGCGCACCACTGAATAAAGGAAGCTAACGTTTGTTTAGCTAACAGCTAATTTGGCTAACCGCTAGCTCAGACAGCATGCAAGAACTTTAAAAGACCCTCAATATAAAACCTGAAAATAACCATTAAAATAGCTGTTACGTCAGCTGTAGCCTGCTTTTCCCAGTGTTTAGTTTACTTTAGCCTGAATCAAGCTGTCTGCTAGCGGTTAGCCAAATTAGCTGTTAGCTAAACTAACATTAGCTTCCCGGTGGTTGGTGCCCCATGAACTTTTGGCGTCTATATGAGCATATACAATCGCTTAGTCATGTCATAGCTGATTTTAAGTCTACCATCGACTGTTACAATTTTATGGCTTATACTCCAATTGTCAATGGAGAAATTGCATTGTACTTTTACTTCCGGTACCCGCTGTAGGCGGGACTGTTGAGCTCTATAGCTATGTGTGGAGGAGATGCTACTTTCAAATCTTGCTAGCTTTTCAACATTACCAACCCTGCCTTTAATCTATATGATGACATTTTCCTAAATGTCTTGAATTTAATTGAACAGGAATTAGTCGTCTTTTTGACTCATTATCAGACCATATTTTATAATAATCAATACATGTTGGTGTTATTGTTGTAGGTGGGCTGCAGGGCCAGCCTGGTGTTGTTCAACTACTTTGTCATGGCCAACTTCTTCTGGCTGCTGGTGGAGGGCCTGTACCTGCACACGCTGCTGCTCGTCATCCACAGCTACTCCCCCCGCCTCTCCATGTACATGCTCATCGGCTGGGGTACGGCGCACCACAACAGGAGCACTGCAAGAATAGTTAATTAGTGGTCGTAAATATATTTGAATTCATGGAAATTATCCTCAAATATTCTACAATGCGTACCAATATTTTCACATTTCTTTAAGAATACATTACAGAATATTAGGACTGTATTTGTATCTTTTTATTATTTCAATATATATAGACAGAGAGAGAGAGAGAGAGAGAGAGAGTGACAGACATTGTCATGCTGGTGAAAGTGTATTTCCTGAAAGGTCGGGTGGTAAACGGTCTCCTGGCTCTTCTCTCTGTGTTCGCTCAGCTCTGTTCTGCTGCCATGTGACACCTTCTTCCACCATCCATCACCACTTTGCCAACACTTCCTCCCTAATGCATCAACATTCAGCTCCAGCTGTTTATTGTACACGTGTGTGTGTGTGTGTGTGTGTGTGTGTGTGTGTGTGTGTGTGTGTGTGTGTGTGTGTGTGTGTGTGTGTGTGTGTGTGTGTGTGTCTGTCAAATGTCCTGCGTGGCACCTCGTGAGGATGTGCAGACTGAGAATCTAAACACACTTCCTCTCCTCTCTCCTCTCCTCTCTCAGGAATCCCTTTAGTTTTCATGCTAGCGTGGATCATATGCAGGATAAACCTAGAGGACACAAGGTGAGCCTGCAGCAGTACAGCTATCATTACATTACAGAGGAAAAATAATAAAATCTGATTAGATAAAATGACATTAATTACATAATTAAATGCAGGTGTTCAACCTGTACAAAAACAACATATATACAATATATTCATTTTCATTCAGAAATGAATAAACTACATAGACTACATTTCAGATGAAAACTTTTGTCCATGTGTCGATTGAGTGGTACTTGTCCTCATGTCCTCCGTTACTCTGTAAACCAACAGTTCATGTGTTTGTTTTTGCTTCACTTGAATGTTTGAGCAGAAGGTTGTGCAGAGTTTGTTTCTGCACATCCACATCCATTTGCTGAAGGAGGAAAAGTTTTCTCTGAGCTCAACCTAAATCTGAGGCTGTATTCAGAACCGCCGAATACATACTACCAACAAGTATGAAAGTATGCAGTACTGCGATTGTCAATAGTATGCAACATGACACTGTTCAATCGATTTATTTTGTAGTGTGCTCGGCCAGGGTTGTTGTTGTTGTTGTTGTTGACCGTTCCAGCCCATGCTTCCAGGAGCACAGTAGGAGAAGTAGACTGGTCTGATGCATTCTAGGGCTGGGTCTGCAACTATTCGGATATTTGTACAGTGGGTAGATTCTCAATTTTAGGATTCAAATATTTGTTTTTCCATCAATACTGTAATAAAGTTGAGACAGATTCAACTTTTGGAGAAATGCAACTCCATGTCACGCTGTGGTGTCCAGTCATGTAACCAGGGATCAGACTTGTGTTTTGAGGCTATCACGCACACAGGAAAATCAATTCACTTCAATTTTATTTATAGTATCAAATCATAACCGTTATCTCGAGATACTTTACAGATAGAGTAGGTCTAGACCACACTCTATAATTTACAAAGACCCAACAATTCCCCCAAAAGCAAGCATGGTGTGACAGTGCGACCATGCGCAGTGGCGAGGAAAAACTCCCTTTTAGGAAGAAACCTCGGTCACACCCAGGCTTTTGGTTGGCGGTGTCCCGGTTGGGGGTGTGATGGACAGTGGCAATAACAATCACAACAAAGAAAATGGAACAGTGACTAAAAAATTTTAGTAGTAGTTGATGTCATAGCAGGGCGCTGCAGGGCGTTACAGTATGTAGCGTAGCACAGCAGGGCATAGCTGGACGCAGCAGGGTTCAGCAGGACGCAGCAGGACACTGCATGGCAACGCAGTGGTTTGTGTAACAGCTGACTGTTTCTTGTAAGAACAAAGCACAGTCGCTCCTCCATCTCCGCTCTTTCTTTCCACCACCACCAAAGCTTTGAATATTCACAGTTCATTAGTACCAAAGCTTCAAGCACAATAAATGGTATTCAGGACAGCATTAATGCATACTGGAGACATCCGGGTATTTTTGGTACACTGCAGACTTTACTTTTGCTTGCATACTACATGCTATATTTTGTCCAAATAAATTTGTACTGCTGGTAGGTGGTTTTGGATGCATCTTTAAAGCAGCTTGTTAGTTTGCTTGTAAAATGTGTCGCCTCAGGTTTTAATAATACTAAAAAAACTTTAAAACCCTCACTGATTTATTTTCCTATTTCCAGGTGTTGGGAGATGAATGACAACCCTGTCCCCGACAGACTGATGAACTGGCCCATCATGGCTTCTGTCATTGTGAGTTTTGCACCAACATCTTATTATAAGGAAGGAGTTTTTTTAGTTTAGTTCAGTTTAAGAACATTATTTCTCTCTGAATTATAGTGGAGTAGTAAAGTATGAAGTGGCATGAAGAGAAAAGCCTCAAGCACAAGTACCTTGAATTTGTTTTCTCAGATTCTGATCTTTCTGATGTCGAAGAACAAACTTTATTTACTTACAGGTCTCTGTCTTTCTTTCTTTGTGTTTTTCTCTAAGATCAACTTCATCCTGTTCATCAGCATCATCCGGATCCTGGTGCAGAAGCTGCGCTGCACTGATGTCGGAGGAAATGAGCAGTCACAATACAAGTACATGTTTTACCGCTGACCTTTTTAACAATTTGGTTTTTACATTTTAGAGCGCTCCTAGGTAATGGGAAAAAAACATCCGCATACTCAAGTCTGTGCACATATCTATTGGATTTTGCTTTCATTCAGAGACCATTTGGCTCAGAAATGAACATTTAGTCAATAACTGAAGCATTTGAAAACATTGTTGGTTTGACGTGTGTATGTGTGTTTTCTCTAGACGTCTGGCCAAGTCCACCCTCCTGCTCATCCCTCTGTTTGGGGTGAACTATGTGGTGTTAGTCTACCTGATGAAGCCCACTGACAGAAACATGGAGCGTATCAAAATCGTCTTTGAACTTGGCCTCGGTTCTTACCAGGTAACATACAGTATTTTCACAGACTCATTTATGTACGTGCACATTCTTAGATAAACAAAATGTCTTGAATCCTTTGTTTTTCTGGGGTAAGAATACATGGAGGATGTCTTTTTGCCCACTTTTGGAAAGACTTGAACCTCATTGCCTGTTTATTGCCTGTTTTCATCTTGAATAGAACTTCATTTCTTGTTTTCTAATTCATTTGTTACTTTTATCACCTCAAAACTCGGTCTTAACTCAATTGTGATATTTTGACACAGTCCCAGACTCAATATCTGACTTCAGAACTACTCTGATGCTCAGTTTTTAAAACTGCAGATTCCCTCTGAAATGTTAATGTTTAGTGGGTAAAAATCCTCCCAATATACAGCTAATACCATTGACTTACAAGTCATTTTTGCTTTTATATCAGAAGCCTTTTTGTTAGTACAGTACTTACTCTTTTGAAATGTAATGCTTAACATTAACAGTTGTGTTTGTGTGTGTTTTAGGGTCTAATTGTGGCTGTCCTATATTGTTTCCTCAACAGCGAGGTGAGTCCGCACACACACACACACACACACACACACACACACACATACGGATTTTCCAAACATTAAATCCTCAGCCTCACACATAGACACTAAACTCTTCTTTGTTGGTACATAAAAAGGTCCAGAGCGAGCTGAGGAGGACGTGGAGGAGTTTATCACTCAAGCGTTACGTGGGGCGGGACTACAGGCTGCACACAATGTCTGTCAGCCGCAATGGCAACGAAAGCTCTCAGTTCCCCAGGAACTCCCGGCTCAGTCCATCCTGCAGACTGAGACCACTGTGCTCTGACCGAGGGGGGGAGGACAGAGACCGCCTGTTTTTATAAAGACGTTCAGGACTGATGCTTGCATTTAGGCAGGTACAGCAAGAAAACAAAGAACATTAACACCAAAACCATTAAAGAATTTCTGTATTACAAATAAGTTGTTTGGATTTTGGACCGCCTTAGTAAGATGGAGAAATGGGATTCAGCCAGTGTTGGTGTTAGTTAGTGATAGTGTTCCCACTGGAATTTCACTCTTCAGGATGGAACAGGATCTGAAACTGTAGACCATCATGGGACACAAAAACTATTCAATAAAAGAGATTCATTCCTTTTAAATTAAATAAATGAATGAATGAATAGGGACAAAGCATACATCCCTTGAGATCTTCCATACTTCTACCAGGGTTTCTACGAACAACTAAAACGCATTATTGCCTTGTACAGAGAATGATTTAGTATTTTATGTCTTGCTATTTTAAACACAGTGTATTAATGTTGGTTATGTACATGTCGAGGGAGATATATAAACTTTTGAACACAACTGCAAATCTGTGACTCCATATGTTTATGTATAAAAGCTTCTTTCATAGAGACTGAGTCCTGTTTGTTATTTCTCCCGTAACTATGCACTCACATACTACAAACTATGTGTATGCTCTAAAATATGATGTTATTATTATTTTTGCTGCTTTTATATGCATTGTGTAAGCAGTAATGCTCAACCAGGTGCCCCAATGTAATTAAAAAAATTGATTTGGTGGAGTCAAGTTTAATGCCCGCTCTAGTATCGCATTGCCAGACTTATCTCTACAGCACTGTGGAGTAAGATCTGGCTACATAACAGCTCCGCTAAATACTCTTGGGAAGGAACTTGTTTTTGTGGAACATTTGCAGCCCGCAAAAGAAAACGTCACATAAATATTAGATGAGGTTAACTGTTTACACAATAAAATAACATGAGCTATTTAAGTTAGCTGATACATTGTTTAACGTAATTTGCGCTTACCAGTGTATCGCCGTGTGTACTTTGTCCACAGCAATCCCACCAATCTGTCCCAAAACGTCCCAGTTAGAGAGAAAATGGCGTAAACAAATTGTTTGTAAATCTTTATAATCTTTACAATTTTCTAGAAAGTTTTGAATGGCAATGCACAGAGAGACGAAGGTGAGGGACATGGATGTCAGGCAGTTATCCTGGAAATGTACTTCGGTTTATCCGACTACCTCTGCTCTAAATCAGTGCACAAAGATGTGTTAAACTGCAAGTAACAATGCATATCAATAGATGTTGACAATACTGGACATGCTTCCTCTTACTGGGGAAACTAATCCATGCATGGGTTAGACTGACAGCGTTGATTTAAACTGGACTACCTTTTTCTCACATGTCAGTGACTGTGAAATAAGAAGCACATTTTACTCTGAGGTGTACTGATGAATAAATAACTTGTGCATTATTGCTCATATAATAAAATGAAATATCAAAGGGTAATAGCACAAAATGAAAAGAGCATACTTTATTGCCATAAAGATGCAAAAATCCTAATTCATTAAGTTAATGTTCAGTTTATGCTTAAAATGTTTGAGTTTTTTTAATTCAAGTGTGTGATCATTTAGGAGGCTCCAATACTGTTTAATGGTTATGCGTTATACTGAGGGTTGTATTTTTGTTGTCCTAATTTATATTAATGAGGTAACATTAACATAACTTTTCTTGTGTTTATGTTTCCATTGGCTGGAAAAAACCCATCCGCACGTGACAGCTCACTCTGACCCATGTTAAATAACTAAGGTCAGAGGTCAATAAAGAAGAGAGCATATGTGTACCGACAGGCTCCTTTATGTTTCTCCTGGGCCGGTTTCCTTTGGTTTGATTGTGAAGCATTTCAGCAGCATTTCTAAGAGAAAATGTCTTGTTGGTAACAATAAAAAAGTATACAGTCTATGGGTCAAACTCAAACAGAGCCAATGACAAACAAGATTGATACTTAGGAAAACTTTAATGGCAAAGAAGTAACCTGGAAAATGTAAATAAAAATGGCAAGGTGCATTTTCTCAGAAGCACAGACAGCTGTAGAAAGACTCATGTCTAAGCCTGATTTATCACACTCAAATGATGAGATAAGTGAAGATTATGAGCTGAATCTCTCAGGCCAGCTGTCATATGAGAAAGAACACTGTAATGGTTTGCATGAGGAAAAAAAAGGTCCCGCCTACAAGACACCGGATTGGGCAATCCCCCAGCCAACTTTCGTCCTACTAACCAATCAGTTCAAAGCCTTCGGATTTCTTGATTTTGTAACTCCGCATCACTGTGGGGCTAAGTGGCAACTGCAGCTCCGAGTGATGATTGTGGTAAGAAATTAATAATCAAAATTGTGATTATTATAACTCAATATGAATATTTAATGGTGGTCATGAAACCTTAGTCATATCTGGAAACCATGTACTTGAAATATAGTAGGACTAGCTACGTTATAACGTTACATACCGTGGCGTTTGTCATTTAGAAGTGTTGCTTTGTTTGCACACGGGGGGCGCATGCGCATCTGAAAAAAGAGCGGTAAAATAGCTATCTGCTAGCTATGTAGCTAGTACTCGGCTGTCAGGCTTTGTGAAAAGCAATTGATGACTCCCAGGCTGTTGAAGCGAGAGAGAAAAAAAGATTATGTCGAGTTTATAAACAGGAAAAGCTCCGGTTGGTTGTTTGTGAAAGGTATCTGAACAGCAAAAAACGATGTTTTCTCTCCTCACAATTGCTAACAACGGCGAGGCTAGCTAAATGCCTAACAACAGTCTAGCATCATGTGCTAACTAATTCTTTATTTATTGACATGAATGAATGTTGGTTTTAATGTGGCTAACGCTATGTGTTTAGTCAGATATAGTAGTAGTGTGAAAATTCACTTTTTCACAAAAGTTTGCGGTGCCGAACGTTTTTAGAAATTAAGCCATAGCCAAAACGCCAGTTGATGGCGGCCATTTTACTTTCCGCCATAACCAAATTAGGTATTTTGCATCAAACCTGCTGAACCAAACATGATAAATAATAATAAGGGGTATCTACCCCAATGTTTTGATGAGACCACATACCAACATCATAAAGTGTTGATGTGAGTAGTTGGTGTCAATTCATTGACATTGAAGAAGGAAATCACAGTATCTGAGAAGGTAGGGTAGACTGTTTATAATATCATGGAGCCTAATCCTACCCTGGAAATCCAATTTGAATTTGCTCAGCGAGTACTTAATCCTTTGGGATTTGGGTCTGGATTTTCAGGCTAGCCTAATCCTTCTGTTCATTAACCCTGCCGAGACAGTGGCTGTAAAGAGTAGAACAATATGGCTTAAAAACTTAAAAATAAAATAAAATGTGTCATTCACACAGCACAGATTAAGTCAAGGCCTACTTCAAAAAATATTTCAGAAACTTGTTTGTTTTGTTTAAGGCTGCAACTAAAGATTACTTTCATTGTTGATACATCTGTCAGTTATTTTCTTGATTAATCAAGTATTGGTAGTTATTTGGTCCTAAAATGTTAGAAAATGGAAATGTTGACTAGTTTAAAGCCCTGTACAAACTAAAACGACTATACTCTACAAAGCAAAGATACACATGCCGATAAAATGTACTTAAGAATGTACTAACAGCATGACTTACCCAGGAGAAATTAAAGGTAATCATTTCCTTGTTGTCTCCTTTGTTGCCCTCAGGTTGTTGACTCCACACCGTGATGCACAGTTGGTTTCCTGCTCATCATTTTAAAGTTCACACTGGGCTCCAAATGATATGGTAAGTCAGGCTACATTATGCAAACAATACATCACATGGATTCACTGTTTCTTTATGGTAAATGTTTCCAAATACCAATTCAACAGCAACAAAAACTGCAGCCTCCAAAATCATCATCAACACTTACAATAGCTCTAAAACAGTTTTGACAAAAACTGAACATTATAACCTTCATGAAGGTAGGAGTTATAGAAGGACTATTGTATTAAACTGGGAACGCACTGCCCGCGCAAGTGTTGCGCAATGTAAAGAAGTGCCTGATTGTGCCTGGCCTTTTTACACTGGACGCATATTTCTACGCACCGGTCACAAAGCAATCCTTCTTTCTTCGCTTTTCCCAGTGCGTTTTTGTGGATCTTTGCCCATAACTGCTCACCTGACCTGGAAGCCCTGTCGGTAATATGCAAACCATTTTATTTACCACTGTAGTGACTGTTACTGTCGTCTACATAGCCCCCAATGCTAACGTTAGCACAAGTTTGGTTCACTTGCTAACCATAGTCAACAAACTGCAGCATGATCACCTGGAGGGGATACATATTGCAGCAGGGGACTTTACAAGGTGTCCTTTAAAGTCAGTACTCCCCAGCTTTTTCCAGCATATAGATTGTGCTGCTAGAGGGAAGAACACACTAGACCATGAATACTCGAACAGCAAGAAAGCATACAGAACTGCGCCTCTCCCTCACCTGCTGAGCCAGTAAGATCACATCCAACTACTCCTGATCCCAGCATACATCCCTGTCAGAAGGACTATCAAAACATGGCCTGACATTGCCCTAGCCCAGCTCCAGGACTGCATCCAATAAGGACAGGGTTGTGTGCATTGTTACAGAACAGAGCCCTTTGTTTATAATTATGATTTCATGCTGCATAATTTACATTACAGCAGTGGTGTGCATCTGAATGTTGACTCAGAGTTCAGTGTTCCTACGCTAGTTCAGTCAGTATTTTGTCTTTGAATTATTTTGTGTGTGTGTCCATCCGCCCGTCACGTCTTACTGTGCAAGGTCAAGGCAGCCAAAATCACCATAAACCTGGCTGTTTCATTTTAAAATGTGTTTATTTTGGTAAAATATCCGACTGCACTCTGGTCTTCTTGTAAGTGATTACCTGCCTGGCTTAACGCATACCCTCGTATCGCTCAAAAAATAGAGGTGACGCTGTGTATATATATACATATAGCCGGTGTGGCTGGACAGATTGGATAACATAGGCACCAACATAAAAATAGCTGCACTATGCTGCTATACGCAACGCTTTAACTGCAGTGTGTTCTCGGTGTTAGACTGCATTAGTTTTTGCTAGGTTTAGCTTGCTGACAACTAAGTGTATAAGCAGTGGGGACATTCCAGTTTTGTTTTTCCCAGTTGCTGTACACTTGGACGTGCCACTAGATGGCACCAGAGTCCAGTTGAAAGTTCCAGTTTAAACATATCACTTGTGCAAGTGCTTTACAATTTCCCAATTTATCTGGAAAATTTTAATAGCACAAAAATATTATTTAAGTTGCTATATACAAGGTTTCCCTAAACTTAATTAGTTCTCAGCCCAGTAAAATTCAAATAACTTATAACTTATTTGTTTGATGGTTTTTGTGCAACTGGGGTGCTGTTTACAAGCAAAGTTTGCAGATGCTTTGAGAACTAACAAAGTACTAAATGCATTGTAGTGGACTGTGGGAAGAAATATCAAGCAAGCAATTACATTTACAGCTTGATTTCTATTTCTTGCTTTATGACACATGTCATCAAAGGATACAGATAGTTTAATGAATCTAAGTTCCAAACTAAAATGAGTGCAGTCTGGACAGGCAAACACAATTAAACTAACACACAAAGAGGCAGCGATTAAAGAGCAGAGAGCAGTCCAGGACAGGCCTGACTAGACGTTTTGTTGATTTACAACCGTGGTAAAAGCGGCATTATTGAGACTAAAACAGCTATTTTAAAGGATAAAGCTGGTGAGATGAAATACTTTTGTAAAAAAAAAATAAAAAATACCAACTGTGTGTTAGTTAATTTCTAAATACTTTCTGACAACCCTATCTGTTGCTCTCAGCCCCGGGCCCATTAGTTCATACTGAAATTTTAAGGAAGGTAAGATAAAGTCAATTACCGTAACCTGCTCCTGTCTGTTGCTCGTGCAGGTTTCTGATGACTGTCAGTGTAGTTGCAGATATCATGGCTTATTTTTCTCCCTCGAATTAACTTATTAAAATGTATCCCAGTAAACATAAAGTTTCTGTTTTAATTTCATTGAGTCTTCTTACATCTTTATGATACTGAAGTTTCTGTTAGCTTCCAGTAAACCAACTGACTGCTACACCTCCAAAATCATCCAGACTCACAAACTTCACATGCATATCATCACACGTCATATACATCTCTTCCTTTTATTTGTAGTGTCTTTCTCAGTCAAGATTGCAGTTGATTTCAAGGGTCAGGTTTGATATAAGGAATCAAGCAACGTGACATGACCTTTAAGAAGACGGTGATCAGCAAAATATCTTGTAATGAAAGAAACATTAATACAAGCGGAAAGGTTTACGGATAGAATATTTATTTATGGCTTCATATTACGCTTTTACTTTTTGCAGATATAGTATATGTGGGAGCTTAGTTACAAACATGGAGATGTGTTAATTCAGAGAGATTACAGAGTGTGTGTGTGTGTGTTTCAGATATCAGCAGGAAAATGTTTTGCTCAGACAGGCGACGACACTTCACAGCTTTGTCATCTTGGCAGTGACTAGAGAGCAGAGAGACAAAAAAGAGCATCAGTGTTTCTGTGCACATGCTGTTGTGTGTTTGTGTTGCTACAACTTACGTTTCTTGACCCATTCAGCTTTGGGATCAACACAGACTGTTCCCTTATTTGTGGCGAAACTGAGGGGGGGAAAGAAGAAAATGATGGAGATTCTATGTATGTTTGTGTCCATCAGAAGATGATAATGTACCGTAATTCCTCAAATAAAAGCCGTGGTCTTTATTTTCTTGAACCGCAGAAGTTACCTGGCTTTTATCAAAAGCAAGTTTTTATTTATAATTCCATCTGTATATTAAGTATAATTGTTTTAAATAACCCATTTTTAAATAAAAAGCCGTGGTGTTCCAGTGGACAGACAGCATTCATTTTTTAAGAAACCTTTGCAAAAATATCACCATACAACAACAGCCAGAAGGGCGACAAAGCAATTTGGGTCAGAAATAATCAAACACCACCACTGTGTCAGTTTGAACCCTGTAAATGTACTGGGTATTTATTTAAATATTCAAAAATCATTCGCATATCGGTACTGCAATATTGCTGGTAGATTACAATAAGAGCATACAGTACACCAGTATTAGCTAGCTTTGTTTCTAGCTCCGCTCCTCTGTCTGCTCTGCTCCTGTCAGCTAATCTCGTCAGCTCATCCTTCTGTTTCTTCCAGTCTCTTATCCTCCTGGGGTCGATGTCGAAATGTCTCGCATGTTTCCCTCCTCACACGTTAAAACCTTTTCCATTTTGTTGTTGAAAAGTCTGTCTCTAGCACCAGAGCCCGCCATTCTCTGCTGTCACTAAATGAGACCTGTGTTACATCCAATGTAGCTACTGCCATCTAGTGGCACCTGTACGTTACACACTACTCTCGACTGGGTAACACATACGGCCGGACTGATTTAAAATACTGGTAGGAAAATAATACTTTACATGAGTACCATAACCCAGAAAATAAAACATGACTATATTGTTAAATCTGTTAAACCATATTGGTAGAAATGTACATTACGGTAAACTTGAATGCACATTACATGAAAGGCTGTTAGGAGATTATCCACACTATTCTTTCCCTCTGCTTTTATTTGTCTGTGTTGACCACGCCCCCGGTCACTATCTGAGGCGTGGCTTTTAATTGACTACTGGTCTTTATTTGATGAATTACGGTATGTTTGTGTGTTGGAAACATGTATAAACTTACATTATAGCCTCCACACAGTTTTTACGGGAGTGTTGTTCTTTGTATGTGTTCCCAGTCACCAGACGGCCGATATTAGTGGCAGGGGCCTCCGTGCAGCATTGTAACCTTTTGCCAGGATAGCGACCTGAGAAGGGCAGCGAAAGATTGAAGTACATATCAGCAGCACAACAACCCAAATAATTACATTTTGATCAGACAGACAGGTCAGACAGACAGGTTAGAGATAGAGACAGACAGGTCAGCGAGACAGGAAGGTTAGAGCCCCCAGCCCGTCACCACGCTGCGGTTCCCCGCCTGAGAGACAGACAGGTCAGAGAGACAGGTCAGAGAGACAGACAGGTCAGACAGACAGACAGGTTAGAGAGAGAGACAGACAGGTCAGCGAGACAGAAAGGTTAGAGCCCCCGGCCCGTCACCACGCTGCGGTTCCCCGCCTGAGAGACAGACAGGTCAGAGAGACAGACAGGTCAGACAGACAGACAGGTTAGAGAGAGTGACAGACAGGTCAGCGAGACAGACAGGTTAGAGCCCCCGCAGTTCCCCGCTTGAGAGACAGACAGGTCAGACAGACAGACAGACAACTTGTTGAAGTTGTCTTGAAGCTTGTTTGACATTATCCATATACACTACAGGTCAAAAGTTTGGGGTCATCCTGTAAAATATCCTGATAAAGTGAAAGAAGGTTGAGGCTGGGAGAAGTTTTTTTTATTTTTTTTATTTTTTAAAGGTCTGTGTACAGTACATCAGAATATAGTGAATTTAAAGAAATCTATTATGCGAGATAACATGATCCTTAGATTGTTGTAGCATTACAGTGACAGAAAAATAGGCTACAAATACAAGAGAACAGGAATAACGGGAATTGTATGTATTGTAATTGTATTACATAAAAAGTTCACGAGCAAATGAACTCAAAGTACAGAAATTTTTCCCATGATGGAAATATATATATATATATGAATGTTTGAGTACAACTTTCTGAGATGTTGATTCATTTACTTTAACATTATTTAGGATATTGTTATTTTATGGCATTTTAAAGCATGTTGAATTGAGCTGAAATTCATTTGCAAGAAGAGAAAAAGAGTGAGAATAAGCATAACAGAACTGTACACTTGACATGTTGCTTGTTCAAATCTCATTTGGGGATATGTGTGCAGCACTGTTATTTTCACTATGAAACTAACATTAGTTATTTTAGAATTTTTTTGGGCGTGCTCTGCTTTATTTGATAGCGAGATGTGGCCGCTGCGGTAAGCACTCTGTCTTAATGGTAGCACTTTATTTGGTGTTACCTCAAGTTGTAGAAGATGCTATTATGATGTATAATTTCTTCAAATGTTTGCATTGATTATATGTAAATAGTATTGTTGTCCAAAGCTAAATTAATAATGTAACTGAAAAAATATGTCTGAGACTGAGGAAATCAGAAAGCATTAGGAAACCATCATAATCATGTGATGATGTAATAATTTAAGTTATTAAGACAGCCTAGTGTGTTTGTATATGTATATATTTAGTAGGATGCATTTGAAGTAAAAGTTTGTGGTAAGCAAACTGAGTTAATTTTACTCTTCTAGTAATTTCATATTTGCTTGAAGAGTTTAAGTATTAATAAAACTTATACTAATGTTACTTACTAAATATGTCACATGCAAAGCCCAAGCAGGGTGATATTAAAACAAGACCGACTTGCTTTATAGTCGCCATGCAAAAGGAAGCAGGAAAACAATAATTTGCAACATCAGCATCACAACAATATTCGGCACTGTGCATATTTATGTATTACAGTGTGTTACATCCTACTGTGCAATATGCCATTTCTATTCATCTGCACCTTACTCTTATGTATATCTGTGTATCTTTTATGATAGGGTGCTTATATTGTACATATTACTAATATTATAACTCTTATTCTATTTTTATAACACTTTGTTTATTCTTATGTCTATTTAATGTATTTGTGTATGCATTTTTCTTTTGAGCTGTTGCTACAATGCATTTTCCCTAGTCCTTAAATGGTAACACATGAAAACTGGAAGACCCACCACTAACAGATGGGTGTAGTAGGAGCTGCTGATGATGGGGAATAGCAGTTACAGTGCTTATAAATCTACATTTTAACATTTGTTTGAAATAAGAGATTAAAATGTTGGCTCAGTATAATGTGTTGTAATCATTTGGTACTTACCATTCCATGCAGAGGCCTGGAAGCACAGACAGAGCAGGAGGAGAGTGAAGAACAGCACCCTCGTGGACATTTTGAAGAAAGGACAGGCTGATGGATGGGTTTACTGATCAGGCTGCAACTACACAAGTTGATTAGCCTTTGGATTATTTATTGGTAAGTTAAGAGAAATCATGTTGGGGTGGGCTTGGTTGGGGGTAGTACCGATGACGTGCTGTTTGTGTGGTCGTGGTATATCACACCTCCTCCCTTTATTAAATCATACTTTTTAGCCCACTGTGCAACTTTAAACCACTAACATCTCAGTAACATCTTTCTGAGAAGTAACCTGACACATTTACATGCACGCACGCACAGAGTACACACAAACATAAAGTACTCAGACACACACAGTGCACAGGCGCACGCACACACACACAATGTGGTTGGTGTGGGTGTGTGTTACACACACACACACACAGTGGCTTGAATAAGTTTACACACCCAGGCTAAAGTTGATTAAAAAGAGAGAGAAAACAAAAACATCTTTTGGAAATTTATCTTAATGCCTCAATTAAAAAAATTAGGAAAATCCAACATTTTAAGGACACCAATTTTCTTTGTGAATGAATAATGTATTATAAATACATAAATGTTCTTCCTTAAAATACAGGGGCATAAGTATACACACCCCTATGTTTAATTCCCATAGAGGCAGGCACATTTTTATTATTAAAGACCAGTTATTTCATAGATCCAGGATACTGTACATCCTGATAAAGTTCCCTTGGCCTTTTGGAATTAAAATAACATACCCTTCACCATACATGGAGATGGGATAGGCATGGGGAACTTTTCATAAGAAAAAAAAATCAAACCAGCTATTAAGCTAACTGAAATAAAACCATTGCCCCCAATGAAACCAATGCAACAGGAAAATGGCTCAATTTCATTTTTCTTCCGCTTCTTCTTTTGTTTGACATGCAACATAGAAACAAAATGGGGCACTACAGCCATTATCTGGTGCAGAGTTGGCTTGAATGTGTATGGAGCTGCAAAGATGAATCCATTAGTTGTCAACTATTAAATTCATCGCCAACTATTTCAATAATCGATTTAAGTCATTTCTCTGATTCCAGTTTCCTAAATGTAAATATTCTTTTAGGGCTTTCTTGGGCTTTAGGAAAAAGTCATTTTTCACTATTTTCTCACATTTTATAGACCAAACAACTAATCGTTTATTCAAGAAGATGATCAACAGATCAATCATCTATGAAAATAATCATTAGTTGCAGCCCTAAATGGGTTGAGAAGCATGATCGGAAACTTTTCTGGGTCTTTTCGAGTTGAGGTACAGTTAAAAACAATCTAGTAATAGAAAGTGTTGTTTGACCACATCTGAGGCCAAAAGCATTTATACCTATCCAAACAGAGCAGCTTTTTTGGCAAACTGATGCTTTTAAGCCTCCAAACTTCTAGCAGCCCATGTTTACCACACAGCAGTTATGACCCAAAGTTAAAAATAATAATCTTCAATCATGATTTTAGTATTTATGAAAAGTTTCAGTCTGGTTTTAAGCCCCACTACAGTACTGAAACTTCCCTTCTAATGAGAGTTTATAACAAGCTTCTCTTAGTGGTTGACGACTCAGGAAACTGTTTTAGTGCTTTAGATTTGACTGCTGCCTTTGACACTGCCAACCACTCTATCCTTTTATCTAGACTCTGTGTTTGCATTATGGGCATAGCCCTCAAATGGTTTGACTCTTACTTGACAGGAGTTTTGCTGTCCACCTTGGTAATTGCTGCCTAATCTGCTGCCCCTCTTTTTTGTGGGGTCCCCCAAGATTCCCTTTTTATTATTTTTAATTGTATGTCTACTGCAATCACATGATGGATGGATAGATAGATAGATACTTTATTGATCCCCAAGGGGAAATTTAAGGTTCCAGTAGCTTACAGACATCACACAAAGCATCACACAAAGCACAATATTTAAGAGGGAAAAAAGTACTTCATGTTGATAAGTTGGCTGATTAGTGTGTGACTACAGTGGCCCCTCTCCCGGTTGCATTTCAGCCGTAGGCAGCATCTATCAGGTCCTCAGGACAATCAGAGATGATAATAAAATTCAATGTTCCCTATAACATCGCAAAAGAAGAGCTGCCATTCACAAAACTTAGGTTGGAAATTATTCTGATGAAGAAAAATGGATTAGACGTGAACTCGACGTACAGCAATGACGTTGCATGTGCCCAATTTATTGGGGTAATAGTAAGATGGTGATAATAATAATAATAATAATAATAATAATAATAGGTGACCTTGAAATTGTGGCGTTAAAGGATAACGAGAGGAAAGATTTAGGTGCACCTAAATTAAAAAGTTAGGCACACCAGTGCAACCAAGGCAAAAAGTTTGTCTGGAGACCAGCAAGCCCTACCTGCTATGCACCGACTTTGAAAGAGTCATACATGCATTTATTATGTCTCAGACTCGTGTAACTCATATGTTGGATTGGATCAGTCATCCCTTCGTTGGTTACAGTTAGTCCAGAACGCAGCAGCTCGACCAAAAAGCACACACACTACACTTGATTTTGCCACGTTCCACTTCCTTCCTGCCTGTTTCAGGATTGATTGCAAAACATCTTGGACCATTGAAACATTCAAGTCCTTGCTTAAAACCCACTACTATACGTTTTCAATTCAAGTTGAGCTTTGACACCTTGACCTTTTTCTACTGATGGTTATTTTGTATCGTGTATTGTTTGTGTATATTATCATTTTGGTCAACTAGGGTTGTTTTTTTTTAATGTGCTGTATAACTGAAATTGAACTGAACCTTTTGTTCAGTATTCTTCTGAAGTTGTTTGAGATCAAAAGCAGAGACATGTCATTAAAACCAGATTCAGAGTTGTGAAGTTTTCTTTTTAATTTGGCATATATTCATCTGTACCTGACCATGTCTCTGTCTCTTTGGGAGAGGAAAACTGCTGCATAGTGTGAACAAAAGATGGAAATGTAAAATGAATAACAAGATTACATGATGGATGATCAAATGAAAATGTTAAGATGCTTTATGAAGATAAAGCTGCTGTGGGTAATGTAATGTTCCACCCACTAACTAACCACAGCAGCCACATTGCATGTTTCATGTTAGATCTTTATCTGGGTACGAACTCTGAAGCCTTTTTTTTTATATATATATATATATATATAGCTTCTTCCATTTTGCAGAGAAAAAGTCAGAAGTCTGATAAGATGCAGATTAACAGTCAAACAGATGAATACCGATAATATTTATTTCTGACCAATTTCATGTTTTCACGGTTTCACAACTTCCCAAGTTAACAAATAAATAAATAGATCAAAACATATTCCTGTTACTATAGTCATGACATTGTACACAGTAACTGATAAATATTGATAAATACTCTTGGTAATAAATACATGAATACTTTTATCAGCACTGGTCAATTAAATTAAACTAATAAATAATTTCACTCCTAACTGCATTGAAAGAATCTAAATATTCAACATAATAAATTAACATAATTCTGTTCTTCAAGTGCTATTTCAAACATTGGTTTGCATCGGTGTCGAGGCCGTAATTATGAACGTCTTGACAAATTCAGTCGTCAAGGCTGGAAGCGGAGACGCTGCTGCCCGCCGTCGAAAAGGTTTCACCAGCAGGCATCTCGGACGTGGTGGGGGAAGAGGGAAGAGAGGAGGAGGAAGCAGGGAGAGAGGAGGAGGAAAGAAGGTGAAAGGAGGAAGACGCAGGAAAAGTTGAAGAGGAAAGAGGGAGAGAAGAGGAGGAAGGAGGAGTGGAGGATGTAGAAGGGGAGGCAGTGGATGTGATGATGGAGAGGAGGGAGACGGGAGTTGAGGGTGCCACAGACGAAGCGGCGGCCTGAGCTTTTGCTTTCCTGTGAAAAAGAAAATAGATGACATAAATATGAGACAATACATTTGGGGTTGAAGGATTGAACAAATGAGTGTTGAGACGTGAGTAAATCAGAGGTAATAATTAAAAAAAAGAACT
This sequence comes from Etheostoma perlongum, assembly GCA_026937815.1. Taxonomy (NCBI): domain Eukaryota; kingdom Metazoa; phylum Chordata; class Actinopteri; order Perciformes; family Percidae; genus Etheostoma; species Etheostoma perlongum. The sequence continues at coordinate 23,686,913 of CM049392.1, read as the reverse complement.
TACTTCAATGCAGCAACCTTGTGTTGAACCCAGGGAGCCTTCGGAAAACTGCAGAAATAACCTGATTTGGTTTGAAATCTGTAGGAATGAAATCAAATGCAACGTTACTACTGTTCAGACTCTTTCTCTTGGTATAGTATTAATATTCTGTAATGTAGATAGAGCCGGCCAATAATTCTATATAATTTATTTATAAATTATTTATATTATACTTGCAATGGAACCATATCTTGATTAAATTATATATCGAGATATATAACTTAATTTTCTCAGAAAATCTCTTACCATCACACAATTTCTTTTTGATCATGCATGTAAACATAGTCTATAGATGGAAAATAATTTATTTTCTCTATAATGTCACTTGAAACTTATTTATCTAAAATGTTGTTTTAAAAAAAAATATATTTTTGTGAAAGCACCTATTGTCAACCCTACGGTATCGTCACAATATCGATATTGATGTTTATATTTGGTCAAGAATATTATAATAATAATAATAATAATAATGTATACTTTAGGGGAAATTACAATTTACACTATTATTACTTACTTATTGTTATTACTTAAAGTCCTGAATTGCACACACATGCTCAGCACCTATACTACACTAAATGGAGCAATGTCAGAGTGGGGGGGGGCTGCCCTTGGACAGGCGCCCCGAGCAGTTGGGGTTTCTGTGCTTTGCTTAAGAGGACCTTGGCAGTACTGAACTGGCACCTCTCCAGCTACCATACTTGGTCCGTATTGGGACTTGAACCATCAACCCTCCGCTTCCCAACCCATCTCCAGCCTAAAAGGAAGTTTTTCCTCGCCACTGTTGCTTGCAAATTATGGAGTGCGGTCTAGACCTGCTCTATCTGTAAAGTGAGACACTTTACAGTATCTGAATTGATACTATAAATAAAATTGAATTGAACTCCCTACTCTCTGAAGTATTGTGATGTCTGATTTTCTCCATATCGCCCAGCCTTAACTATAGATATGTCAGTTTATGGCAAAGGCAATGAAATAAAGTTGAAAAGCAAAGTTATTACAGAGTGTTGCTTTTTGTACTTACACGACAGCTTTGACACATGGAGGCTTAGCTGGCTGCTCCACGAATCCTAAGATTGGCTCGGTTATCATATGTGTGCTGACTCTCTTACAGCAGGGTGTCACCTTCACTGCTAACAATGGATGGAAACATAGGAGTTCACTTAAAAAAAAAATAACTTAAGAATTTTAAATAGCTCACATGAGGAAAAGCTCTTGTATATTGGGCTTCTAAATCTTAATCTCACCTGCGGATCCCAACTGAAACATAGCCACCAGCACGATGACGACCAGCGCGCTCTTCAACAGGCTTCTACAGTTTTCCATCTTCAAATAATGAGAGATAAATATGAGATTTAATGGATAAATACTGAATAAAGTAATCTCTCTTGGTCTTTCTTTTCCAGAGCGCTTGATGAACTGGCAAACGTCTGGAGACGCCAGTACTTAAGGCCTGAAAAAGCAGAAGCAGTCCCTCCTGTGAGTCATCTCTTAACTTCTTTCTTTTTCTCTCCTCTCTCTTCATCTGAATGAATGACCAGCTCACGCACAGGGGTTTCCATGAAGTGACCGACAGGATGCACTTTCATCATGCAGAGTATGGTTTCGTTTGGAAATGTAAGTCATGTGTTTTTCCTGATTGTTGGTCCGCAGGGGTGTGAGGAGTCCCTCACAGGCCCTGATCATTCTCATCCTGCATCTATCTGAACATTTAATAAAGCATTGACTAAGACAAAACTATGAATCAATCAACAAACTGGTCACAAGGAAAAATTTAAGCTAGCAAAAAAACGGCTTTCTTTTTTTGTCCTCCTGTATAAAATAAATGATAAATTTAAAGATTTTTTTTCCCCAAGGTCAAACTTCTCATTTTTAGGAAGTCACTTCTGTGGCATTTATGTCATAAAGTATTTGGCAATCATTCTGGGCAGGACTTGCTTCAGTGTGCAGTCACAATGGGTCCCAGCCCACTGACACACAAGCAAACATGTCTCAACATGCACGTCTAAACTCCCACCCATATGGAATATACGGTCAAGAATGATTCATGTATTATTATTCACTGTCCTTTAGTACCAGTCATCTCCAAAATCTGTGTTAGACACAAACATCCATGAAAAAGAGGATTTTTCCGATTTTTACAGGACAATTTGGAGAGCACGATTCTACACGGGAGTATATTAACCTACATGAGGTCTTCGGCCTGGTGCTTGTTTTTCACACCAGGCTTTACAAACTGCTGTTCACACTCATTAACTTACACCTGTACAAATTTGAATAAAACATCAGATCTGTGTGATCCACTAAGGAGGCTGTAACATTGTAATCATATCAAAATGTAAAATAAACATTAATGTAATACAAAACAGAACAAGAAAATACACAGTTAGTTTTACTTTGTTTAAACTTGCAGCTTTAAAACTACATCTGTAAAATTATGAATCAGTGGAGCAAATGCAAACCTTTTAGCTGACCTTTGTCTGCTCCCACACTCTCTAAACAATACAGACACCCACGTATACTGAAACATGTGTGCACCCAAAGCTGGGACGGTGAGAAAGCTTGAATTAGACATCGCTCATTCAACCAAAATGGAAAAAAAGGTGATAGTTGCATCAGCATGTAAAGCAGAACCTTCCACTCTCTGCAGACTTTCACTTTGTGTTCTCGTAAGATCTAAACGTAAAAGTATCTTTGGGCTTAATGTTTTTACTAGAAAATATAACTTAGGAGTCCTAAACCTCCCTTACAAGTAGAGGCCAATTTGCTTTTTTTTACCCAATTTGATCCAACATGTTTAAACCAAGCGACTGACTGAGAAATATCCTTTACGGTCCTTTTAATGTTCGTTTTTTGCGTATCAGAAAAGGAACTGGATAGTTGTTGTTGGTTGCCACTATGTCGCTAAAACGGGTGTGATGTCTAACAGTTTGAGATTAGTTTGCAGTCAACTGCTGTTCTTTTCTTCCCAGGGTATTTAAAATAAAACAGCTTCTCTGTAGAAGGTGTTAGGATACCATGTGATGTTGGTGACAGGGCCTTTCTGAGAAATAAGTGTTTTGGGAGGTGGGAGGTGTTGCACTACTGTAGCTGATAGACTGGTGGTAATGTCTAGGCAAGCTTGCACAAATGTTAAGTCTTTATTTAAAAAAAAAGCTTTGTATAAGCATTTATTTTTTCAAATATTTAGAGTAAATCATTTTAAAATTGTGACTCGGAGCATGAAACCTTGTGACTGCCTATGAGTTACAGGTTACTACTGTGTATGCTATTTAGTTTTTTATTAGTAAACATACATATTTTACCATTATGTGTGCACAGTATTTTGGGCAGTTGAATTTGCAGCGAAGCAAACAGAGAAACGGGCTAAGGAAATGAGATGAGATAATTGTCTTGAGAATGAATTCCCCAGTAGTCATCACTTAGCTTGGTGTTGATGGTAAGAAGATTAAAATAAACCAAACTTCCTTCCTACTTTACTTCTCATTGCCGGTTGCAACACATGGGGTGTTTTTCACTTGGCTTTACATGCAGAAAGGATTATTTTCTTACATAAAGAGTTTCCTACTTAAAAAAAGGAAAGTGGAGCATCATTTCTCAACCCATGTCTAAAAAAAAAGAAAACTCAACAGAATGTAGTATTGTGTAAGCAAAGAACAGATAACACAGGAATTAACATTTCTTAAATAGTATCCTTTTAAATATATACTAATGTCAATATTAGGTACAACTATGGCTATTTTAACCTTGACTTACATTCAATTCATGACATATTAGACAGCAGCATTGAAGGGACCAGGACACAGTTTCTAAAACTCAGTTATGTGCACACAAAGGAATGTAGGCCTCAATTAATGAGTTAGAATTAGCTCATAGGCTGAAATTTGAATCACAGTAACAGATTATTTTCGATTGACTTTGACATCCACAATTTACTGCAGTGTCTCTTTCGAAGTGAAACATAAGTTTGGAAGGAGATCACATTAAGAAGCTAGAAAAGTGAGAGTTTGAGAAGTGTTTATTCTGCTGTGAATATATACCTCTGTATCTGTAGACTTCTCCAGCTTGTCTTTCCTCTTTTCAACATATAACATCCTCTGCATGAAATTGTAAACCGCTTACCCTTTTCTTCTTTAATCAATGCAGAGTGAAAGACCGTAGCGGTCTGCCAAACTGACTACCTGACTGTCAGACACACCATTTCTACTTGACCAATTTTACATTTGTATTTGTATTTTCCAGGATAATGGCAGCATTGAGTTGGCAGATAACATTGTTTACTGATCTCATTAGTTTGCGTGGATGAAATAGAAGGCAATATTTACGAGCAGGTTGCATACACATAGCATCTCATAGCCACACATAGCATCTCTCCATAGCGTGTGGTTTACCGCAAGTGCAGAGTTGATGCAAGAAGGCCGCCTGTGCAAGTTACTAACCCCCAAATTCCACAGGATGCGGAACATCTCTGGATCCGCTCCGGAACGGCAGCGGAGTCATTAGGTTTCCATTAAAGTCAATGTGTGTGCGTCCACAGACTGTGGAACGGCTGCGTCCGGGCTCCGGCGATCCGCAACCCTCTGGAGCAAATACGCAGAGCATCTATTTTTTCCGGACACTGGAGAGCTCCCCAGCAATTCAGCACACGGCAAATAGGAAGACAGGAAGTCAAGCACAGAAAGAAATAAAACATCTGGTTAATTTTCAAAATAAAATAGACCGTGCTCATGGCGGATCATATTTCCCTGCACTACACCTTGAAAACACAGCACAGAGTTGTTTCTCCTCTGCTCCTCTGGATGGAAACAAACTGTTGTTGGTTTTGTGGTTCTATTCTACATGAAATCGCAAGATCTTGTGGGTCCTCGAGACTTCAGCTGTCAGTCATGACCGTAGCCGTTCCGCAACAAATCCGGTCCTGGTCCTGGTGTTGACGGAGGGCGGAGCACAGATCCGTCACGCAGCGGAGCCAATCCACAGCCGTTCCGCATCCTGCGGAATTTGGGAGTAAAGGATGAGTTCAGTGCTGTCCCCGCATGCTTGCTAATACTTTCACAAGTGATGAATTTCTATCAGGAAATAAAAAGTATATTGCCTTTCATTTTAAGATACCAAGTGGGATGTCATGGATGTCCAAGATGCAATTATCCCAAACAATATTGGGACTGGACCAGATGGTGGAGGAGGCTGATGGACAAACCCAGAAGTGCAACAAGGTTTAACTTAGAGTGTTTGGCAGAGGGCCTTGTGTTGTGTAGTTCACACATTAAGAATGTCTTTCTTGTTTTATGGGGAAACATAAAATCTTATTGAGCCACAATTCATCAAATCCAGCATAGGATGGTTAAGCCAAGGACTCTTTTGCACCCTACATGGAGAAGAGAATTCATTTTTTTTTTTTCAAACAACGATGTATTTTTTTACAGTCACTGACACAGACCAGCTGCCCTTGCATGACAGCGTCAACGTTGCACTTAGAGGCTCAGAGGCTATCGTCAGTAGTAGCATGCTGCTGGTCGGCTTGCAGATAGTATTAACTCTACTAATAAAACTGTAGAAACACTGCAGCCATACCGCTGTGAAAGCTCCCCAAATGTCATTTATCATTCTGGTTGTTACCCCTGTCCCCAGTCTCATCCACTCCACATCTTTCTAACGGAAATAACTGGAGCTGACTGGAGAGCTACTGCTAATCAAAGCTAATCGTTGTAAACAAGAATTTACTTTAGATAGCCGTAGTCTTAAATGATTTAACAGATGGTTATTTCTTTCTAAATTATCTGATAATGTTATGTAGTCCTTGTTTTTACCTTTGTTTGACTAGTTTATTACTGAACCCAGCAATCGTGTGCCGTGTCGTCACATCCTGCGCCACCCACCACCACAAGTAAATTCTCAACCTGTGGGAAACACTTGATTTATTGCACAACCTCACCTACTTCTAAGACGTATGTCCACCAAGGTGGTGCTGACAGTAGGATTGAACGGTCTGGTTTTTGTGAGCTCAGGATTGCATTTCTACTTTTTGCTGATGATGTAGACCTGTTAGCACCTCGGTAACCTCCAGCTTGCACTGGGAGGGTTTGACACTTGAAGTTTCTGATCCCCAGTTTCTGAATCTGAAGTTACTTTTACTTTTATTTAGATAAAAAAGAAGCCGTATCTTTTAAATCTGTAAATGAGTGTGCTTTAATTACACTTGTTAGACCATGTTATCATCCAATTGCATGAAACTATTTTAAAGATTAATCGTCAGACAACCTGAATGATGAATATAGATTAGGATATAGATTTTAGATGGAGCGTTTTAAATAAATGTCATTGTACAATGGAAAATGTGACTAAATGGTTTCCATATGCCAGGAAGGACCATTTTTCCTGTGAAACACAACTCAATTACTTTCTGCCCTCTCCAATATCTGCTTTATGCTGAGAAGGGGAAGTAATTATGCTACATGAGACAGCGTTTCGGAAGGACGGTAGGGTCATGTGCAACATCAATCACACCCTGTTTCACACATTAACGTTGTTAGCATTCAGTGTCTTAGTAATACTTTCAGTAAAAAAGGCAGATGATGTGTCAAGCTCATCATTCCTCTATTCCACAGGATGTGATGAAACGGTGGTCATTTTCTCACTAATATGTCAGCATATCACTATAACAACTAGACATACTGTCTGCAGAAGGCTGGATTATGAAAGTAGCTACTGGATGTGGTCAGTTGGCCAGTAGGAAAATGCTGTACACATCAGCATGTTTCACATTTTTACAGTGCTGCTGGTTGATCACATGTCTATTTAACAGAATGTAAAACTATATTTACAGTGAGGAAAATAAGTATTTGAACACCCTTCTATTTTGCAAGTTCTCCCACTTAGAAATCATGGAGGGGTCTGAAATAGTCATCGTAGGTGCATGTCCACTGTGAGAGACATAATCTAAAAAAAATAAAAAATCCAGAAATCGCAATGTATGATTTTTTTTAACTATTTATTTGTATGATACAGCTGAAAATAAGTATTTGAACACCTGAGAAAATTAATGTTAATATTTGGTACAGTAGCCTTTGTTTGCACTTCCAGAGGTCAAACGTTTCCTGTAGTTCTTCACCAGGTTTGACACACTGCAGAAGGGATTTTGGCCCACTCCTCCACACAGATCTTCTCTAGATCAGTCAGGTTTCTGGGCTGTCGCTGAGAAACACGGAGTTTGAGCTCCCTCCAAAGATTCTCTATTGGGTTTAGGTCTGGAGACTGGCTAGGCCACGCCAGAACCTTGATCTGCTTCTTACAGAGCCACTCCTTGGTTCTCCTGGCTGTGTGCTTCGGGTCATTGTCATGCTGGAAGACCCAGCCTCGACCCATCTTCAATGCTCTAACTGAGGGAAGGAGGTTGTTCCCCAAAATCTTGTTATACATGGCCCCGGTCCTCCTCTCCTTAATACAGTGCAGTTGCCCTGTACCATGTGCAGTAAAACACCCCCAAAGCATGATGCTACCACCCCCATGCTTCACAGTAGGGATGGTGTTCTTGGGATGGTACTCATCATTCTTCTTCCTCCAAACACAGTTACTGGAATTATGACCAAAAAGTTCTATTTTAGTCTCATCTGACCACATGACTTTCTCCCATGACTCCTCTGGATCATCCAAATGGTCATTGGCAAACTTAAAGACGGGCCTTGACGTGTGCTGGTGGACATTTTGAAGGCAGACTAACAGGTCTTTGAGGGTCAGAATTGTAGCTGATAGACAGGTGTTCAAATACTTATTTGCAGCTGTATCATACAAATAAATAATTAAAAAATCATACATTGTGATTTCTGGATTTTTTTTTTAGATTATGTCTCTCACAGTGGACATGCACCTACGATGACAATTTCAGACCCCTCCATGATATCTAAGTGGGAGAACTTCCAAAATAGCAGGGTGTTCAAATACTTATTTTCCTCACTGTATATCTTCCCATAAAGATTTTCCTCTGTACATTATCGTATATGCCTTTCTTAAGCCTTTCTTTCTTAAGTACATTGAAAGAGTGAAGGACAAGATACTGATTTCCTAACTCAAGACCCACTTACTAGCTTTTGTCAGACATAACCATCTCACTTGCTGACGAGGTGATTGAAAGCTACAGAAAAAGCTAATAAGTGGACCTCAAGTTGGAATAAATCTTTATGCTTAACTTTTAGATAGAAATTATTAAGAATTTGTTTGTAGAATTTTAATTCGTAACCACATTACACAGTTTAGAGAAAAGGCATACCTCAACTTGATTACACAATCTCTAAAATTAGACTTTTCTCATATTAGAAACAGTTCTTAAAATCTCATAAATCTCATTTTGGCCCTGAATTCTTTCTTGGTTACACGCTAGTTTATTCTATGCTAGTTCTACTAAAGCAACAAGTAATTTCCAAGATCTCATTACAAATAACATGGTGGGTTTGAGCTGAAGTAGCTGTTAATTTCACACCTGCTGCTTTTGTGTTTCATACTGCAATAACTTGACAGTAAATGACGAATGATCAACATCAAATGCAAACGCTTCCCCACCCTACAACAGCTGCCCCCTGAGTGTTGATGCTGTGACGGTAAGCAACTTAAGAAAGATCTGTTATTTTGTTGTTTGTGTTGTGGCATTCATAACTTGAATAGTTTTTACTCAGCATTGGTAGCAAAACTTTGTGGTTTTGCAAGTGCACCACCTGGTGCTTTTTATAAAATCAGTCAGCTTTGTAACTGTCCTAGTAGAAGAAATAAGGAAAAGTTGTCAAACAATTAACTACTGACTGTGATTCTTCCACATGAATAAATCTAATTTTAAATCAATGTGTGCATGCGTGCGTACGTGTGTGTGGGTGTGTGTGTGTGTGTGTGCGCGCATTGTTTCAAGACTAGTTTCTCAAGGCCAGACGTGATATTTTTGTATCGCAAATTTTTTTACTGTCGTGCCTAAACTATCAACTGTGCAGTGTTTTCCAACGTCTTTTTTTGTTCTCTTCAGGCAGGAAAAAACTCTTGAAGCACTGTTTCATGTATCAACAACAGTGAAACAGTATTTGAAGGTTAGTGGCACACAAACACTACCCACATCATATACACCACCAGTCTTTGGAAACAACACAGCAGTTTATCACAACTTGTCGCCATCATGTGGGCGAAGGAAAACCTGCAGCTAAATTGTCCAAATTTAGAACAGAAAAAAGGGGGTTTATAAATAAATGTTAAAAGGAACTGTAGTAAACTGGTTGTCTTAGCTTTGCACACAATGCATGCTGGGATGCCATATAACTAAGGCTGGATCATGGTAACAAACTGCCCTTGCACCCCAGACCCATAGGGGCACCACAAGTCCCAAGTTCACTGGAAGTTGATTGTTTTTTTGTCAGGGAATTTTCACCACTAAATTAAAAATAACACCTAAGGCAGTTGCTGCTGTGTGTGTGTGTGTGTGTGTGTGTGTGTCAAATCTCTAAAATGTGTTGCAACTAAAAGTATAACTGAGTGCTGTCCAAATGACCTTTTTATATATTATCGCCATTTAGGATCCAAAAAAGTCTTCTAAGTTCCATTGTGAGTTGAGCGTGTTAAATCTTTATTTATTTAAAAAAAAAATGTACACAATATCCAAAGTGTTAAGGTTACCATGTAAACACCTTTCTTTCTTAGTCTTCTCTTCACTTCAGTAAAATGCAGATTACAGATTGTAGTTCTGTGGTAAAGTGACACCACGTTTATAAAACAAACGTGAAAGGTCCCATGACATGGTGCTCTTTGGCTCTTTTATATAGACCTTAGTGGTCCCCTAATACTGTATCTGAAGTCTCTTTTATATAGACCTTAGTGGTCCCCTAATACTGTATCTGAAGTCTCTTTTATATAGACCTTAGTGGTCCCTAATACTGTATCTGAAGTCTCTTTTATATAGACCTTAGTGGTCCCCTAATACTGTATCTGAAGTCTCTTTTATATGGACCTTAGTGGTCCCCTAATACTGTATCTGAAGTCTCTTTTATATAGACCTTAGTGGTCCCTAATACTGTATCTGAAGTCTCTTTTATATAGACCTTAGTGGTCCCCTAATACTGTATCTGAAGTCTCTTTTATATAGACCTTAGTGGTCCCCTAATACTGTATCTGAAGTCTCTTTTATATAGACCTTAGTGGTCCCTAATACTGTATCTGAAGTCTCTTTTATATAGACCTTAGTGGTCCCCTAATACTAATACTGTATCTGAAGTCTCTTTTATATGGACCTTAGTGGTCCCCTAATACTGTATCTGAAGTCTCTTTTATATAGACCTTAGTGGTCCCTAATACTGTATCTGAAGTCTCTTTTTATATAGACCTTAGTGGTCCCCTAATACTGTATCTGAAGTCTCTTTTATAGACCTTAGTGGTCCCCTAATACTGTATCTGAAGTCTTTTATATGGACCTTAGTGGTCCCTAATACTGTATCTGAAGTCTCTTTTATATAGACCTTAGTGGTCCCTAATACTGTATCTGAAGTCTCTTTTATATGGACCTTAGTGGTCCCTAATACTGTATCTGAAGTCTCTTTTATATAGACCTTAGTGGTCCCTAATACTGTATCTGAAGTCTCTTTTATATAGACCTTAGTGGTCCCCTAATACTGTATCTGAAGTCTCTTTTATATGGACCTTAGTGGTCCCTAATACTGTATCTGAAGTCTCTTTTATATAGACCTTAGTGGTCCTCTAATACTGTATCTGAAGTCTCTTTTATATGGACCTTAGTGGTCCCCTAATACTGTATCTGAAGTCCCCTAATACTGTATCTGAAGTCTCTTTTATATAGACCTTAGTGGTCCCCTAATACTGTATCTGAAGTCTCTTTATATAGACCTTAGTGGTCCCCTAATACTGTATCTGAAGTCTCTTTTATATAGACCTTAGTGGTCCCTAATACTGTATCTGAAGTCTCTTTTATATAGACCTTAGTGGTCCCTAATACTGTATCTGAAGTCTCTTTATATACCTTAGTGGTCCTTAGTGGTCCCCTAATACTGTATCTGAAGTCACTTTTATATAGACCTTAGTGGTCCCTAATACTGTATCTGAAGTCTCTTTTATATAGACCTTAGTGGTCCCCTAATACTGTATCTGAAGTCTCTTTTATATAGACCTTAGTGGTCCTCTAATACTGTATCTGAAGTCTCTTTATATAGACCTTAGTGGTCCCTAATACTGTATCTGAAGTCTCTTTTATATAGACCTTAGTGGTCCTCTAATACTGTATCTGAAGTCTCTTTATATAGACCTTAGTGGTCCCCTAATACTGTATCTGAAGTCTCTTTCCCGAAATTCAGCCTTGGTGCAGAATTACAGCCACTAGAGCCAGTACCACAGTGAGCTTTCCTTAGTTTGTGCCATTTCTGAGTCTGTAGCTTTAGAGGAGGAGAGGGGGGCCAAGGTGGAGACTGGGGGTGTGGCCTTGACCAACTTGCCAGGTCTCTCTCTCATGGGTGAGCCAAATTCTCTGGTCGTCCAAAGCAGAGAAAGGGATTCCACATCGGCCCATCTGAGCTTTCATTTTCTCAAAGGTAGAGTAGGATAGCCAGGGCTCAGTTTACACCTATCGCCATTTCTAGCCACTGGGGGACAATAGGCAGACTGGGGGAACGCATATTAATGTTAAAAAACCTCATATAGTGAAATTTCCATGCCATCGGACCTTTAATGTGAAGCAACTTCCTTTGTGAATTTCATGATTTGGGTTTGGCCAAAAGCATCTCTTTCTCGTTTCTTTATCTCTTCCATCACCATGACACAGCGTATCTGTTGGTTCCCTAAAAAGGTGTTAACATGCTGTAGCAATAATGGTTTTTATCAACTAATCAGTTAAAACTGGCAGTTTGAGGATACATTTGGTTTTTGCTACCCTGACCATAGCCGCAGACTAACAGACAGGAATGACATGGCATTTAATATTGCTGCGTTGTATTGCTTCACTTTGCAAACATTGTATCTTATCTTTTCCAAAGATGCTCTCATGAACCACATTCAGACAGACTCTGCCATTACTGTTATTGACAACTTTTCAAAATAAAATAATGCCAGAATTCTTTTTTATTTTTTTAATCTGTAGATAATAATGTAGATGATTTTAATACCAATAAGAAGTAAGTTTGTACAAAACACTTTTCCCGGCTGCTTTGCTGCATTGTTTTTGCTATTCCAGATTATCTTCATCCAGGACTTCAAATCTTTTTCCCAGTGGTTTTGAGATATCTGGAGGACACTTTAATTCTCCCTGTGGTGGGGAGAGAGGGCGCAGAGAAAAGGAAGAGGTAGAGAAATGGACATGAACTTCATTATTTTCCTAGGAATTTGTTTTAGTGATCAGTGGTACTGCTAGACTGTTTAATGATGCTTGATGAGTGGAATTTAAAGAGCAACTTGTCCTTGAGCATTATTCAACAAATGTGCTGTAAGCCTAAACCCACTTGAGTTATAATGAAGTAAAAACATTGATTACATTTGTAGCAGATGCACTAAATTCTTTGTATTTTTTTTTTAGTAATTCACTAATCTGTCATGTTGCGGTGAGGACCCAAGCGCAGAGAGGAGGAGGAGGAGGAGGAGGAGGAGGAGGAGGAGGCGGCGGCAGCAGGAGTAGGTACACAAGGGCTTTTATTGTCCAAAACACAAGGTAAGCCTTGATGGAACAAACCATCCAGAATCCAAGGAGGAAAAGGCAAACATCCAAAAGATACAAAACATACAATCATCAGGGCCAGGGAACAGGAACAAAAACAAGGAACAGTGCGACAAGGTGCCGTACAAACAGGCGAACGAACTAGAATGATCTGACAAGAGACAAAGGGAACACAGGGGTTAAATACAAGAGGTAATGAGATAATGGGGAACAGGTGAGATGTCAGGTGAATCACATTAAGGCGTGCAGGACAATCAGACCAGCACAAAGCAAAGCAAGACAAGACAGGAAACTACACTATCAAAATAAAACAGGAAGTAGAACAAACCGGGGGAGAAAGACCGGGGAGAAAACGAAGAAACAAACACAAAGAGGCAAGACGGAAAAACAACCCTAACAAAAACCCAAAACCACAACACTAATCATTTCCAATGAATATTTAATAATAATAATGACAGGGAAAATTGAAATGTGTTGAATTGGTACACATTTGAATAATTATTCCAATGACTTGCTCTCATAACCAGCTGGTCAGCTGAACATGCAAGAAAGGTACATTTGTCAACAGGAAAGCATGCAATATTTACTTGGCTTTTCTCTCAAGGATATTCAGATTTTTCTGAAATTTGGTACGAAATGTAATTTTCTACCAAATTTCCTTTTCACCAAACTAGGAGCAAATGTGATAATCAGTATCATATCAGTAAATCACAGATCTTTCTGTGAATGTGTACCAATCCTTAGCTGTAAAGTTATAACACTATTTTGTCGTGTTAGATATATTTCACTAAAGTCTACATTGCAACAATTTTCACAAAGTTTGTAAACCTGTCATCCTGCGGGGGTTAATAACAATTTTTTTTCGTCAGACCCTCTAACTGTAGCACATCATGTGAGTTCACAGTTTTATTGGTCGATACTCACCTTTTTTATAAGCTTTTTGAGCCATGGGGGAGTTGGTCTGACACAAAACCTATCACCGCTGTCATTTATAATCCTAGAAACGGGGAAATAAAACAATTAGACATTTAGTTTATTGCCTGGGTGCTTATTTGTGTATTGCTATATTGCATTTGGTCCTGAAACCTGTATCTAAATATATTTTTACTGAAATCCTGTTCTTGCGTACAATTTTGAGGCACTTGAGTAATTCAGTTTACTAACTTAGCGACAATTTACATATACAGTACAAACAAATAACTTCAGTCTTTTCCAGAGAACCACCAAGAAAGGCTTTGAAACGGAACTGAACATTAAAAAGACCCTTTTCTTTATCCATTTCTGCTTAAGGAGCCTTGATTCTGCTAGCTATCCTCAACAATACCGCTGCATCGCTTCTTAATTTCCCAAAATTACGGAATGGCCTAGGGCCCAAATTACAGAACACGCATGTGTTAATTGCGCAGTGACGATAAAAGGAATTTGTTTTTGTCATTGTGCTAATTTTGACTTTACCCTAAATATAATACATAATACATAAACGTTTGGTACTTTAGGTACAGTATATTTTGATGCCAATACGTTAACGTTAACATAAAGTGTTGAATGCAGGACTTTTACTTGCTTACGTTTATTTACTTTACCCTCCTGCTTCCTATACTTAGTAAGTACAAGCTCTGAGTACTTTTCCATTTGGGATGATTACAAATTATTTCCATTTCAGGGAAAAAAGTACAGCGAAGGAGGTCGAGAAGAAAAAGATTGCAGAGGTTAACTGGCTGGTGGTTCTGGTATCTTGAGGTACGTCTCCTCTAGTTTGATGACAGAGCAATAAATGGGGAGATGTTGAATTTCAGATGTGTTTATGTTTAAAGACATTTTTAAAGCACACTGTACTTACACAAAGGCATGGTAATTGCAGCTCTGTCGCGGTTTTTGTTCAAAACACTTCTGGATTCGCTCAATACGCTTGTGGCCTTCGACAGAATTACAGCAGAATATGTGCCTTTGTGGCATCTCTGAGAGAGAGAGAGAGAGAGAGAAAGAAAATATGATTGCTGCAATTCATTTTAAAAGGGGTTTTACCTCAAGGTATAGTTAGGGTTAAAAGGCCATAGTTTGGACAGATGTTTAAAAACAGTTGTGCGGTAATGCACAGTTAGGATGAACATAAAGTTAGGGCTAAGACAGTTACTCAACTGATTGTTCCACAGAGAACCAACCTGCAGGGGTTTTATAGTCGATTGAGCATTTTTACAAATATGTCAAATCTGCTCTTAAAGCTGCAATGGGTAGAATGCAACAAAAGCACAGACCCATAATTACAAATAAAGATCAGTCTTCTTCAAAAGGTGAAAACATTCCTACTCCATATTCAAAACGCTGCAGATTCAAAGAATGAATAGCTGTACCTTCTGATGCAGAGAAGAGCATCACAACAGCCAGAGAGAGCAGACCGATCCTGACAGAGAGAGTTCTCCACATCTTCAAATGCTGCACGGCACCAAAACGGACTCTGGTTCTGTGAATCGTTGTTCAGTTGCTAAGTGCCCAACTCTCCAAAGTGTAACAATTTGTGAAGGGTTAGAGAGGGGTTGATCTTATGTACCACAGCTTTTACGCTAAAGGAGGAACCATTGTTGACATGCACAGTGTTTTTAGAGAGAGTCACACCCACAAGATAGTGGTGTTTGTTACCATATATGTTCAGGTTTATGGTGTATTTCCCGCGTTTATCTAGCCTGACAGCCAGACCACATCATCAAGATGTTGGGTCTGTCAGTCAGCAGCTACTTGTGATTGGAGGAGAGTTATGGGTGCGGACGGAGCAATCTACGTCTGCTCGTCTACTCACAGCGAGTCACGGCAATGCCGATAAAGTGTGGTTACAGTTATATTGTCAATATTATGTTTTGATTTCTATGACCTCAGGGTTGTGTTCTGTGGGTCTATTTTTCTATTTTTACTTTATTACAATCCTTAGTCTGTCTTGAGAAAAATGTGACACTGAGTCAGCCCAGAAATCCCCATTCCTGCAGTGAATCTGCACCAAACCCAGACAGCCTGCATCTAGAAGAACGAGTCAATCACCTTTTTAAATCCATTTAACAAGATTTATTTTTGGTTCCAGGTTCAGAAAAAGAAGTTTGCTTTAACTTATTGACAACTTTACAAAATAATGCCACACCAATCAGTTTTTATAGCTGTAATAAAGTTAAATACAAAAATAACTTAAGTTTTAAATAGATATTAACGTAAAAGGAATAAATAGTAAATCAGCAGAAAATGTTCTGGGTAGCTGCTCTGCTGCAGCCTTTTTCGTCATGCCGCACCAACTTCCAGTACTTCGTTTAAAACGACAAATCGGGTGGACAGGTTATCTTTCCCTGCGGTGTAGAAGGGGGGGGAGGGGGCAGGAAATGTACAATTAGTAAACTCTGTAAAATATCAGGAAATACTTGTTAATTTGTTGATTTCAGAAATTGACTCTTTGATCTGTTTGTTCATAGTTTCTTTTACTTGTCTTCCCACCCGACCAACCGGGGGACTTGCTATGATGTGATTCTCCACCAGCTTCAGATCAGTGGGTCAGTACTCTGCACCATACACAACACTTGAATTGAAACTCTTTTGTTCTGCCTAATCACAAGTATTTTACCAGTTTGGTGTATGTTTGACTTATTTTATCACTCAAGGTGGTTTGTGGGAAACCGGTTTTTAAAAGGAGAAGAGATACTTTTGCACATCTGTACTTTTCAGCAGATTATGCTTGAGTGATTATAAGATATTGTTAAAATGGTACATAATAAGTAATAGTAATGTCTAAGAAGTACTGAGATCCTTTACTCAATTAGAAGTAGTAATACAACTGAAAAATACAAAACGGAAATCATGTAAAAGCCCTGCATTCATTATTTTACTTTTATAAAAGTACAGAAGTATGATCAGCAAAATAAACTTAAAAGAAAAGAAAGTGTAGGTCAAACTAATTTAATTATTTTGTAAGTAAAATACCAGATTTCCCTCTGAAACGTAGTGGGGTAGAAGTATGGTTCTCTACCCCTATGTGTATACGAAATATTCGTATAGCGATGGAGTCTAATCACAAAAGACTTTGTACATTTTATTGCAAACATGTCTCTCCTGGTTGAAATAATGCTCATTAACTACATATACCCTTGTAGCCGAGCTGCACCAATCACATCGGTGTATCTGATGTAGGCGGGCCAGAGGCAAGCAAAACCGATGACAACAGTGTAATCTACCAGTTAGCTCCGCCGGTAGCTAAGCGCATGGGGCTCTATATACGTCACCCTGTGTGCTGTTATGATTGGTCGTAGTGTAATCCAATTGCGTACAGTGAGATTTTCAAATGCACACTTAGTGCCGCCCCTCGAGATGGGCGACTGTCATTACTCAATGCCACACCTTTAATCTTTTGGATTTGGGTCTGGATTTCCAGGCTAGGCTTCATTGTGTTCCCTGAATGAACTGATGTGGACGTGCTTTGTGTGTCTGATTCTCACCGCCTCTATCCTCTGTTTGAGCCACACAGCATCTGGTTTGATGCACCACTGACCCTTCCTGTTTTTAATCCTAGAAACAGAAACACAAAATAATTGGACATTTTCATTATTAATGTTTGCTCATTTTGCCCCCCCCCTTGTGCAGCCAAATTAGACGTAGATTAGGCTGAAGAATCTTATAATACAAATACAGCATTAGAGAGAGGTCGTTACTGCAGGATTTCTGTTGTCCTGTATTCAGATTTAATGCTTACACGAAGGCGTGGTCGCAGTTCTGTCGTGGTTTCTGTTCGTAACACTCTTTGATAATGTGGATCTTCCTGGAGCTGAAGTTGCTACAGCAGGGTACAATAAGACCGGAGGCAAAAGCTGCAACGCCACACACACACACACACAGGATATACTGTCATTTTTCAGCATTACATCACTAGTTTCTAGTCATTAATATAGTGAGAGAAACCTGGATTTTGTTGATCACACTTTTTGTTGCCATTTTCTAAAATCAAGTAATTTCAGTACTGTATTTTAGGCCTGCACGATTAATCTTTATAAAATCGCAATCTTGATTCACCGTGTTTACCATTTAATTTTCAAATAACTTATTTTTTATTAAAACATTTTTTTTTTTTTACTTTGATTCTCATTTTAGTTTTACGAGCCGACTACATCACAAACGCTGCTACTTTCTTCCATGAGTTTCAAAGCACTCCTGAGCTCTGCGATGCACTCCCTTCTCTTCATTGAAGCCTATATGTTTACAGGCTTGTGGTGATGCTCAATGTGCTGTAGGTTCCTAAAAAATCTGTTTGGTACTGCCGTTTTGTTTTGTCATGGTTTGTGTGTGCAATAAACAATTATAATAATAATACAATACAAACAGTACAATTCATGAAAAACAAATCGTGGCTGAGAAACCTGTTTTCAATTCTAAGCTAAAAAATTGTGATTCATATTTTCCCCGAATCGTGCAGGCCTACTGTATGTAAAACCCCAATTTGTTATTAGTTATTTAATATATTTGCATTTTGTCCTTGCACCTTTGTTAGGACTGCAGCTAATTATTATGTTCATGAATTATTTTGCCAGGAAATAGTGAAAAATGCACTATTGCACTTGCAATGCAATATTTGGATTTCTCAGAGCCCAGCGTGTTTTTAAATTCCTTCTGTTGTCTGATCAACAGTGCAAAAGTCAAAGATATTCAGTTTAAAATAAGTTTTTTATTACATACAACAAAGAAAATCCTCAAATCATCTCATTTAAGAACCTGGAACCAGCAAATATTAACAGTTTTTGCTTGAAAAACCCCTGAAACAAATATTTTTTCTGTGAGATTTGATTATTAAGAGGCATTTATACCTGACACTGTTCCTGTGTGGGATTCAAATTCCAAAAGACAAAAGCTGATCAGGAAGTCAGTTTTACCTTGAGATGTAGAGAAGACCATCATCACAGCCAGGGTGAGCAGACAAATCCAACGGCTGACAGAAAAAGTCGTGCACATTTTCAAATCTTCAAACTGACTCTGGATCTCGTTATTCAGTATAACTCTCCAAAGTCTAGTGATGAATGAGCCGAGAGTTGGGATCTTATATAATCCAGCTTCACGCAAAAAGAAGAACTATTGTTGTCATGCGTGATGCTCCTTGGAAAGAATCATGCTGCACCAATGACAAAGGGGGTTCTCCAACACACGGGAAGGCGGCTATTGTCTATCATGTCCATATATGTTGAGGTTAGAGTGATGTTGGAGCAGGACTCATCTCCTACCAGACATTCACAGTTCTATGATGCACATGCCACATGCATTTGTGTACGTTTTGTCTTTTAGTTTCAATCACGGTTATTATTCAAAAACAATATATTTAGACAATAAAGTGAACACCACAGCGCTCTGAAAAATATTCATAGTGACTTAAACACACACACACAGTGCCATTTATTGTTTTGTAATTTGTTTGTTGAAAAGAGCCTATAAGATGGGGTTTAACTTAACAAATTTAAAGGCAGTTTAACACATGACACAGATTTTCCTGTGGCTTTACAATGGTCCTGTCGGATAGGGAAGTCTAGGATTAAGTCATGAATATTTTCGGCGTCAGTAGCAGAAAAAGATTTACAGAACCTCATACACATGTGGGAGCTTCCCAGTTCAACCTGTTCCTGCTGCTGGCCCCTGAGATAACTAAAACACTTGAATGTAAAGTTCCTCCTCGAAAATCTGTATTGAGGCAGGTGAGATCATTTTGCATTCACTATCCCCACCAACATTTACCCATTTGATCTGGAAGGTTGTGCCCAAATACTTAAACATGTTTGTGTAACTAATCATTCATTGAATCGCATATTATTAATAATAGATTTTTGCCTCTCATGCAACCAAATGCAGGACACTTTATTGCAGAAAACAATCAAAAAGCTATGTTAATGCATGTTAGATTTATCCAGTTTTTTTATTTCATGAAGAAGGTGACAGAGGAGGGAGGTTGGTGGAAAGGTTTGTGTGAAGATACAGTTTATCATCCGCATCTGATTAGAAACTTCATTTAAAATTGTAGGCAAGATCTCAAGGTTTTTAGATACTGCTTCATGCTGAAAGTATGAAGCCTATACCATAATGGGCAATACATGGCATTCCATATGATAAAATAGTACAGCAGAGTAAATGTATATACATGACTTTGTGTTTATATTGCGGTTTGCTTTTAAACCTAGTTGGGCGAAATTAAAAGGGAGCATCTACATTTTTAGGATTTAAAATTGAACATGTGGCTCTGATGTATACATTTGATGCTTCGAGTAATCCAAACATATTCAATTGACTATTGTGCTTGCTCAATGCTCATCATCAAAACATCAAGACAAAACAAATCTAAAGGATGTAGGTCCATGATGATGAGAAACTTGTTTATCCCCAGTCCACAAGCTGCGTAATACCACATCTACTACTGTATACTGTATAACGTCTTCCTGCTTAGTCATGCAATCTATTAATTATAAGTATGTTGACACAATTATTTTCCAAGTAACTCATTTCCATAGGTAATTACATTATCTCAGTGGAAAGGGCATTGTCACAGCTTAGGTTTACTTGGTATTTTATGTGAGCAAGAAAAGGGGAATCACCCAAACTTACGAGCCTGTTTAGAGACGCAGTAAGAATAACTCCCACAGACTCACAAACCAACTATATTTAAACATGTGCTGTTACCAAAATAAGATAAAACAAAAAAAACAGTCATAATGGCATGAGACACTGCTGAGAACCCTAAAAGAGGAATTACTCACATACATGGAATGCAGCTGCATCAGAGGTGTGTGTGTGTGTGTGTGTGTGTGTGTGTGTGTGTGTGTGTGTGTGTGTGTGTGTGTGTGTGTGTGTGTGTGTGTGTGTGTGTGTGTGTGTGTGTGTGTGTGTGTGTGTGTGTGTGTGTGAGACCAAGTAGTTTCATTCAAGGGTCCACTTCCCGAGCTTTCAACCACATCTCACTTGAATGTTGGCTATTACAATGGATTCAAAGTTTGTGCATGGTTTTCTGCATGATGTTCTACGATGGTTAGAAGCATTACAGAATCTAAAAAGCAAAATTACAGTGTTGAAATACATGTTTGTGTACTGTAGTAGATTTAACATTTGTGTGCTGCTATGAGATTATAAAAGTTAAAGGTTTTGGTTATGCAAGTCCGCAGGTCACATTGTCTTAAACAATCATTATTTTAACTCTCATTACTTTATTTTGTATTCAAGACCCCATTCATGTCTGGAAAGGTTGGCTGTAATAAACCTGACATCACTCTTAAAATACACATTTTAATTACATTTGTAATTGAACCTAGATTAAAAACAATTAAAGTTGCGCAATGCCATTAATTAGAAAAATCAAGAGCCTGTATTTTTTGAGTACAGACATTCCCTTGTCATGTCATTTAATTAGGTCTGATTATTTAACTGAGTAGCTTCATAGACTTAACTGCAAAATACAACTGTGAATAAATGAAACAAGATTAGTATTAACTTTTGAAAAATTCAATTTTTATTGAATGGAGGGCTGCAACAAAAGATTATTTTCCATTACCGATTAATTTGCTGATTATTTTCTTAAACAATCACAATTTATCCAAGACCACGATGATGCTAAAGATATTCAATTTCCTGTCATTTATGACAAAGAGTAGCAGCAAATCCTTAAGTTTAAGAAGCTGAAACCTGAAGATAGTTGCCACTATTGCTGAGAACTGACTGAAATGATTACTTCATTACAATAATAGTTGGAAAATAATTGCTTCTGTCAATTGAGTAATTAAATAATTGACAAGTCATAGTCATAGACAAGTCTAATTGAATGCAAAAACATTATAGTAGATAAGGTGAGGTATTTTTTCCCTTAACACAACCCTCACAGTGGCAGGTCCCTGCTGGTCAGCAGCCTCAAGTCTCCGTGTGTGAACAGAGTAATGCAAAACAAAGAGGAAGATGAGTGCGAGGCAGGCGCATTGATAGTATCTGTGTGTTTGCATTATAAAAGTGTGTCAACTTTCCTATCGGTATGTCTTTGCAAGGGTGTTGGTTTGTAGCTATTTTGACAGATAATGAGTTATCTCTTCCCCTTTCCCCTCCTTCTTTGTTCGCCCTGCTCGTTCTCAGACTGCACCTCACAGCGTTGTTGTCTCGGAACTGCACGACATTTCAAACACATACTAACATACAGTAATAAACAAGGTAATGTCCTCCGTTGTATTTCTCGAAATTTGGGGGTTTACACAGATACTGTATGTATCAAACATGTTGGGTTTTTAAGGCAGATTCTAAATAATACAACTGTTTTTAGGCATAGAAGTCATTTAAAATGAAAGGAATTTAGTATTCCCCACAAAATTGCAAAATAGCTTTTTTCTCTTCATTCTTCTCCTCAGCACCGGCTCATTAATGGGACGGCTGCCGTTACACAAACATTTAAAAATAAAAGCAACAATGCTTACTTCCTCCATAACCTCCCTACCTGTAGTGCAACAGCGTGCTGCGTGTGTCATTGTTATTGTTCTTTTGTGCATGTGGATCAGTTCAAAACCGCAAACAGTTCACACTGGAATCTGACATAGGCCACATTTTAAAAGGTCATGTGAACAGCCAAACAAAAAAAAATCAAATCTGAGTTAAAGACAGAGCAAAAATGAGTGTTAAGCATTAGGACCTGCGGCGTGAACGTGGCCTTATTTAATAAATAACTGCTTTAGGTGTTTGTTCTTTACCAGTCTGGTTTTAAAGACTTGTGAAACAATCTTAACTGAAACTACTCAACAGTTGTGAGAGTAACTGATTGATGCAATATTTTTTCTTTATGTTCGAGAGAAAAGCTCAAAATGTAGGCCTCATGACTCATAAACATTTACCATTGTGTAATGCTAACCAGTGTGAAATAGAATTAAACTTTGAACCCTATCTGCAGAGGTGGGTAGTAACGAGTTACATTTACTCCGTTACATTTACTTGAGTAAGTTTTTGATAAAATTGTACTTCTAGGAGTAGTTTTAAATCACTATACTTTTACTTGTACTTGAGTAGATTAGTGAAGAAGAAACTGTACTCTTACTCCGCTCCATCAGGCTACAATGAGCTCCTTACTTTTCTTTTTACCTCTTTGGTATTCTACGCGTCATCGTTTTTACCCCAGCGTACGTCTCATTATAATGTTTTATTTTGAGAGAGAGAGAGAGAGAGAGAGAGGACGACAGGTTAGCTTTACAGTCGTAGCAAAACAAAGACGTCAGAATCAACCGTCGCCAAGGCAACGCAATTTTTGGCTACTCCACCCACCTCTGCCTATCTGACATGGCGTAAGTCATTATTTCAGTAAGGACAATGACTTATCATACAGTTTATTACCATTAGTCAGAAATGTGTGTGAACTAGTGTTTCTTAATGGATTGTGAAACAGCCTCCTGCCCTCTGGGAGGAGATATAGAAGCCCGAGTGCCCGCTCCACCAGACTAGCAACCAGCTTTATCCACCAGGCTGTCGGGAAACTGAACTCGCTCCATCATAAAATCTGCTCGTTGCATTCTTGTGTTTTTGGCTTGTGATGTTGTTGCCGTTTATTGTTTTAGTGATAGGAAAAATTTCTGTTGAGCACTTTTCTTTTTTACTCTTGTGGTAGGAATGTCTTGTCCTGTTTTTCCCTTCTTCACCGTGAGATGGTGAGAAACAAACTTTCGATTCCTCTGCATGTTAGAAATTGAACATAAAGCTGACTTGACTTGATAAGTAATTTGATACTTTTTGATTGTTTTCTTTCCCTTTTTCTTCTCTGAGAAACAGCTCTAAGGGATCACAATTTAACAAATAAGTATTTTTAAAAACACAAATTACAAACTAATCAATTATCTTATACATTAGATATTTTAAAATACAGCTAATTATTTGATTGACTAATACTTTCCGTTAATTCATTACAAAACACACAGGATGTAGACATTAGTGTTAGTTATTTGAAACTTGTTTTGTTGGTTAAATTGTATATTTTAAAATAAACAAAGGTAAATACATCTGACTTAAAAGTAAAACGTTTCCACCATCGATATCTATAGTTTCCACAATGGATGTCCATTCCCTTGCTTTTAAATTAACCGGTTTAAGTGTGTTCTCGCGAGATCTGAGCAACAGCGCCCCCTTGTTTGTTGTGGAAAAGCGACAGGAGGTAATGAGGAATACTGCGCGGCTAACGATAGCAAGATACACAAATAAGGATTTAATTCACATTTCTTTCTTCACTGACACTCTGGGAGTGTACCAAAAGCTGCAGGAGCACATAATATCGGCTAAACCCTCGGTTTTCCTTCCACATTCCCACCGAGGCGAGAACGACAGACTCCCGCTAATCCGAGAAGAGGGGAAGCGGCCTGCTTTTGTAGCCGGCTTCTCGGTGCAACTCAGGCGGCTAGCGCTTTCACCAGAGCCCGGTGCTTCCTGTGGTTTGTTTCTTCTATACACCCACAAAAGCATCGGAGCTGTGAAATTATTTTTGGTTTAATAACCACAACCTCTCCATCGCCTATTCCCTTCATATCGGCGCCCTGCTGGTGGTATTTGTCGCCCAAGAGGACCATTTGATGCCGGGGCGGCCTGTTTTGTTTTCGAGCCGCCTTGAATCTCCTCGAACAATAACACAACCATAACGAGCCTGCTGGGGCTGCGCTACCCAGCCAAAAAGGAGCCACGGAAGTCTCTGTCTGAGATAATAAATGCATTGTGTTACACCAGCTTTGGACCGCGGTGAAGACCCGGGACGAGTATGCATGTGGACTATGGAATTATCGAGGAGAAACCACTGCGAACCGGAGCACTTTGTCACGAAAGCCCCTGTTTGAATTTCGGAGTTTTTGCTGCTTGCTAACCAGCTGCAAGAAACCTTATAAAAAAAGGCCACTGACGGAAGAATGAGCGCCGCACTATGCTTTGTGTAGTCATAACTCACGGACTGTATGGAAACAAGCCGAACCGACTTGGATGAACCGATTGTTTATATGCATGCCCGGCCTGCTTGTGAGTGCACTTATAATCTTTCCAAAAGCAGCAGTACTCTCAGAGCTGGGACATCACATTGAGGATGGATTGGATGTGATTTGGGATGAGTAACCTCGATTGCTCCCTGCGCAGACTGCTCTATATGTGGGATTTATCGACGGGGAACTGAAGCCCTTATATCCACCTATGCTCTCATCAAAGCCACCAGACTCCATTGACAAAACCAGTAATTTTAGCGGACAGATAACGGCACTTCCTCGTCTACCGTTGCCTCGATCGGTTAGTTTGTTTGTGTTATTGTGTGGATTTGGTGTTTTTATCGCATTAATACATATTAAAGGACCGGACCGGACTGGAGCCCCGGGACAGGCTGCTGAGATGAACCCGGTGAATGCGACTTCTCTATACGTGTCCGCGAGCCGTTCAGTGCTGCAGTGCGACCCCCGAGACCCCCGGGCCGTCGCGGAGCTTTGCAAGCTGCTGCCGTTTTTCCGCCAGTCCCTGTCCTGCTTGGTCTGCAGTAAGTGTGTGCGGATATATATATTTTTTGTTTATTGTGATAATATACTTCTGTAACGTGCTGTGTTGTCAGCTGTAGGAACAAACCTTTTAAATAACGTTGCCTTCAAGGACAGTCAGAAATATCTGAATTGGCGGCACTACAAACGGGGAAGTAAACAAGTACTTAAATATTATTATTTACATTAATATTGCACATTTTTACTGCATTTATGTGGTAACCATAGTTATTAAGCACTTTTCATTTCATACTTACCAACCAAAATATATTGTAAATAAATGTATTGTGTAATCAGAGGAAGAATTTTTGTATGCATCATTTTTTAAATATAGTCTAAAAGGTTTTTATAAGAAAACAACTTTAAAATATTTGGCACAATTAAATAAAATCAGTCAAATAAAAGTACAGAGAATAAAATATATCCAATAATAGTGACATTAAGAAATAAACAGAACGGACATAAAGTGATAAATCTTAAATGAGTGGTTTGGAGAAGTGGTTTAAAATATGATTAATACTTATCTATGTTTACTTAAAGATATGTAAACTTCATTCACCCCTGTTCAGAAATGACTTGAAGTAAAAACTAAGATTCATAGCAGACTCACTTAAATAAATCTCGAGGCATGCTTATGAAATTTGAAAGGGTCTTTTCCGAAGCGCAATGAACGCATCATCATTCTCAGCTACACCCATCATGACACACCCCCCTCTGTGTGCTATTTGGCAGCATCGGGGCGTTTTTGTTGAATAACAGTCCCTCTACACACTGGATATTATGCAGGGGATGGATATTTTCCCCATCCCCAAATACACAACTACACGTTAGATATAAGAGGTTTTAAAAATAAAAGCAGGCTGTAATTCAAGCAAGGGAGCGTTTCTGCAGTTAGTCTGCTTGTGTCAGGTTGTAAATAAACCTTTGATTTATTTTGGTGGCATATTTAATGCATGCTTTTCACTGCTCATACATAATGCAGCAACTATTTCTTAACCACTTTGAGCGGTTATACAGGGAATTTCTCCTGGGGTAAAGGAGATATTTGTGTAGCTGTGATCCCAAAGTATTGAGAAGAGAATCTTTATTACACTCAGATAATCTCATCCGCTGTGTAACTCAATCAATATGAAAGCCGTCAATATGTTAGTTATGTGGGAATTATCAGACAGGCAGTGCAGAGTGTGTAAGGTTGGTTGTTTCTCATGAATGGACCTTCATCCTTTTTTCCCCTATCTGCAGCTGCACTACCTAGCGACCAGCGTTGCTAAGGAAGCTCCTCTCAAAGAGCGGTTGTCATCCAGTCTGGCAAGTTGCCAGGCACCGCTCAGGTTTACAAATACACATCAGTATAGGAAGCTATAAAACACAATAAATGAGGAAGCAATTGTTTATAAATCATTAACATTGTAAAGCTACACTGACAAAGCCAGGGTCATATTTAATCAGATCATGGTTTTGTGTGTACGTTTACATCATTAAGTGTCATATTTGTTGGTTAGATCAGTGTTGTCTTAGCTGTATTGCCTTATCAGGTTTATGTGAAAGTCTGAATTAATCAACCGTGTGAGCTGTTCTGCACTGTTCCTGTGAAATGTGTGATGTACTGATGTTTTCTAAGTTTGTATTATCTCCTTTTCTTCAGGTAATCTGCTGCAGGACCCCATCGCTCCCACCGACTCATCCTGTCAGCATTATGTCTGTCGAGGCTGTAAGGGTCAGAGGATGCAGCTGAAGCCGTCCTGTAGTTGGTGTAAGGACTATTCCCGCTTTGAGGAAAACAGGCAGCTCTCCTTGCTTGTCCACTGTTACAGGAAGCTCTGTCTCTACATTACGCAGTCGCCGCTTTGCTCCGCACATAGCCAGCGCCGCCAGCGACTCGCCGGACCTCCAGGCCATCCTCAACGAGGGCCTCACGCTGGCTGAGACTGAACCAGAATCCGAGGACGTTTCAGATTCGGCCAGCCTGTCACAGACGGCCTCCAACGATGGGGTCCAGCCTGACGAAGCTCCACTTACCAAGGAGCTCAAGGTGGAGGAGCCGAGCCCCGTCGGTGTAAACGGGCTGCACGATTGTAACGGTCTGCTCAGTTCAGATTCTCTGCAATCCATCACCATAGAAACAGGTGGAGGTGTTGCGAAGCAGGAGAGTTTTTCGGAGGAGATCCCAGTGTGTATGAGCCTCACGGGGGAGGCCGGGCTCTGTGACATCAGCACTTTGGGGGATGACCTGAAACATGGCGGGGGGCCGTTGTTGTTGAGTGTAGAGGAGGTACTCAGGACTCTGGAGACGGACACTGACCCTGATCCCTCCCCCCAGCCGGACTGCCCCACCTCTAAACCACAGTCCAGCCTCAATGGGCCTCACTGTCCTGGCTCTGACTCCTCCCACTTCATCCCCTCTCCCTCCCCCAAGGGAACAGCCCTCGCCCCCTTCAACCTCACCCGCAGCCCTCACTGCAGCCTCCTCCTCAGCCCTCCACAGTCATCCCCCATGTTGCCCCTCGGTACCACCGTAAGCGCTCCCGCTCAGAAAGCGACAGCGAGAAGGTGCAGCCCCTCTCCATCTCCAGCCTTTTATGCAGGTCTCCCCTCGGTGCCAACAGCTCCCCCCATCACCCTAGCCCCGGTACCACCACCAACCAGGAGCCTAAGTTCCCTGCAGCCACGCCCCACCCACACCTGGCGCCAGTGCCAAATGGTGGTCCCCCCAAAGTGGGCAAGACTGTGCTCATCACCAACAAGGGGCTGAAGAAGACTGTGGAGCACCACGGGGGCCCCAAGAAGGCTTACACCAAAGCCAGGCAAGGGACCCCTAAGCCCCGCACACAACCCCGTGACAGAGTGCCCCCACACCCCCACGCTCACCCCCTGACACACCCACCCAGCCCCTCAAAGCCACTGTATAAAAAACCTGTAGAGAAAAAGGGCTGCAAGTGCGGTCGGGCCACCCAGAACCCCTCGGTGTTGACCTGTAGGGGGCAACGCTGCCCCTGCTACTCCAACCGCAAGGTGAGAACAACGCTGACACTGAAACCCTTCTAATTACAACACAAACCCATCCCATTGTGTGCTGTGCTAGTGATGCTGCTGCCACAGCCAGAACCACTAATGTTTGGAAATATATCTCTCTTAATAGCATATTAACAAAGTGAATTCCTACCTGGGGACTCTTCACAGTTAACTGATTGCTTGTGTTTGTTTTTATTGCACTGTAGTTTAATTATGGCTAATTTAATTTGCCTCAGTGGGAGTCATGCCAGGGGATGAAATATTGTTGACACAGTCGTAAAGAGAGAAGTTAGACCTCTATAGTAGTCTGGCTATCACCAGACCAAGCCAAGCTCAATAGATTTGAGATTGAGCGTTGGTCGGGGAGTCTGCTCTGTATTTTCTGTATTGCACAATAGGCGGGACCAACGAGCATAATTCAAATGGCTCTGTACGCAACTGGATAATCCTTCAACCAATCAGACAAATGATCCGGGTGACAGCAGGTTGCTGCTCTTTGGTGGCGTTGGGTGGCCGCTATGTTGAATGTAAACAAGAAGCTGCTTGCCGTCACTTCTCTATCGTCATCGTGTTAAACCCGCCAATAGCGCCCCAGGTAGAGAAGCCAGTTTGTGATTGGTTCCCGCAAAATTGTCAACTGAAGCAGGAGAATTAATTGTGCAGGTTTCCAGACCGAGCTGCAGGGCAAAATCAAATTTGCCAGCAGAGTGGGCGGGGTTTACTTACTAAAACCACAGCACTCTTTTCATGGCAACCTCTCACACACACACACACAAGTGCTATCTTTCCAGCTAAAAATGACACCATAAATATCTATCATAAGAATATATTTTAATGAACTTACAAAACAAATGAATATGCATTTTCTTAGCTAACATTAAATCAATAAGCTGTACAAGCCTGTATGAAATATTCTGAAAAAAGACAACTTTACTGGCTTGTTTGAGCTAGACTACTTTGCAGTTTTGCAGCTAAATATTTAAATTAAACCTGTAATAACGCCTTGTTTTTTTATGTGGTGAAAGTTGTTAAAAATGTCAATGAACAAGGCCCACCAGGATACCGCTGCAGTTTATAATAATTATGAAAAAATAAAATTAGCAGCGGTATTGTTTTAATAGCTAAAACTACAGAGACTGACGAGTTCAAAAGCGTGTCTTAGTGAAACACACTTTGGTGTTGTGGCATTTCAACTTTCCTTTGACAAAATGATTTGAACTCAAGGACCGCAATCCTTAAAACCGCAGTCACACAATCCTTATCAGCAGATGTTTGCTGATTTTTCACAGGACTGCAGAGGTTTTAAATTTAATTTAGAGCAGCTCTTCTGTTTTATATTGGTTTAATTGATGTTGACGGTTATTTCTTTTTATGAAACAACCTTTTTTTGTTGTGGGACAGCCTTTGGGTGAACTGTTATGTTGTCATTATTTATTATATCATATTGTTATGTTATTAATTATGGTTGTTTTTCTTAGGCGTGTCTGGACTGTATCTGCCGCGGCTGCCAGAACTCCTACATGGCCAATGGAGAGAAGAAGCTGGAGGCCTTTGCCGTGCCAGAGAAAGCTCTGGAACAGACTCGGCTCACGCTCGGCATCAACCTCACCAGTATCACCGCGGCGGCCCTCCGAAGCCCGGCCACCAGCTCCCCCAACACCCTTCTCAACGTCACCACGGCTACAGGGGCACCCGTCACGGCCACCTTCTTATCGGGGGCGGGGCACGACAACAGGGGCTTTGACGATTCACTGGAGATGCGGTTTGACTGCTGAGGTCTCGTCCTTGCTCTGGTCAGTTGTTGTGCACATTCCCCGCCCGCCAGCTGGGCGTTATCCAGCTCGGCGTGCCAGGGCGACCTGTGGTGTCGGAGCCAGAACAAGGCAGCTACAGTGACAGGCGATAGCGAGGGTCACCAGAGGAAGCTGGGGAGTTGCCCTCCGTCCATCGCCCGGAACTGCACCATGCTTGTGGTCTCGCATACAGATACAGTGTGGAAGAGAAGGAGAAAGAGGCGATGTAGCGTTACTGTATGTGCAGAGATTTCCTTTCAGTGGGGATAGTTTTTTTTGGTTTTGTTCTCTACTATGGGTAAAGTGTAGAGCATGTTGTGTAGCTAAGTTGGGAGTGTTGATTGCGTGCGTGTGTGCGTGTGTGGATGAACCTTAGCAGGAACGAAGATATCATCATCAGAGACTGGTGTAATTTATATAAAAGAAAGAACTTTTTGTACATGGACGTATCAGTTTCCATTAAAGAAGACATTTTATGATATATTTTATAAGTTACATTAAAGACCAATGGAAGATGGTGCAGGGGCAGACCTGCAGTCAACCAGGAGATTTTCACAGGTTAATAGGTAGATTGTATTTTGTGAGTTCTCCTCTCGACCTCTAGATAAAAAACAAAGACCCTTGAAGAACAACAACACAACCTGAAGATAACCGCTGTAAGTTAAAAACATCTACCACGATAACATTTTTGATATCTTTCGCTGTAAGAACCGGGAAGTGATTTTAACACCACCAGCCAAATGTAAGTTTCAGTTTTGTCTGTTGAATGTTTATACTCTGTGAGCCACTGTCAGACACCCAAACATTGTTCAAAGATGTTATTTTATACTAAAAAAAGTATATAAAACTGATAACATGTTGAATTTTGAAGTCAACCAACCATTGTGGCTGGTGGAGGACAGGTCCAACAAGGAGTATTGGACCTGTTGTGAGGATGCGCGCTAACCTGTTTAATCATTTGTGTGTTCTTGTATTAAGCACTTTTTCACTTTTCTACACTGGCCACACAGTTTAAAACCATATTTCTGTTCTCTCTTGCGTTTAAAACTCTGGTTGATTGCAGGCCCTGCACATTTTTTATTCACAAGTTTTTGGTTTCTGGAAGCTACACACATGCTGCTAAATACCACAAAGGACACTAGAAGGAGAGCACACCTGTTTTCCTTGTCTTTTGTTCTGTTTTTGTTTTTAATAAGTTGCGTTAACAGCATTTGCAGTATTTATTGGACGTCTGCTAACGTAGGTTACGGGTCGGGCGTCAGTTTCGCCCTCTCGGCCTGTCGATCCAGTCTGGACTGTTTCTGTCTCAGTTAAGTTGCGGTCTCCTTCTTAGTGTTAGTCTCCAAACATTTTTTGTTATCCATCGGGGGCATTTAAATACCTGTAATATAACTGTAACATATTTC
Organism: Etheostoma perlongum; assembly: GCA_026937815.1. Taxonomy (NCBI): domain Eukaryota; kingdom Metazoa; phylum Chordata; class Actinopteri; order Perciformes; family Percidae; genus Etheostoma; species Etheostoma perlongum. Next base: position 23,655,478 of record CM049392.1, on the reverse strand, counting down.
CACAAAAAAGAAAGAAAATCAAAAACTTAGAAAAGTCTTGTGTGATTATTGGTTTCCCTCTTGCTGGAGTCTGAGGCCTCGTCTGCACTTTTCTGAGGCGGCGAGCGTTGGTTGTGCCGGCAATGCTTCAGATAAACACTAGAGGGCATGTTGCATGTTTTAATTCAATAAGCACCAGCAGTCGGCAGAACAGTCTTAAAAATGTTTGTTTTAAAGCTTTTCAGACCAAGAAAGAAAAGGACTGATCTCCAGCCTTTTGTTATCTGAATTTGAATAAGACAACCTTTTACTGACAGATCTCCCCATGCTTTGACATCTTGATTTCGGTAAGCCGCAGATCTGAATCTTAAAAATATGTTGCTCAACTCTTTTGTAAATCCTGCTTTACAGAACTTCTTCACAGTAGACATGCTGACATGTCATAGTGGGAAATGCACAGGTGTATTCAAAACATTAATGATGGCTGCATCCACTTAGAAGAGGCTCTGCTATTGTGCATGTTGACTCACTGAAATAGCTCACTGGGACACTTGATGGAATTAAGCCATTGTTAAGGTTATCAATTTCAGCTGTGCAACTACGACAAATCAAAATGTCTACTGTGAAAAAGCAGCTGTTTTCCTGGCTTCATCAGAGTGTCTGAGGTTGTTTAAGGTTTCATTTAATGAGTCTATTAATCATCGATACTGATTATACAAATACTTTTTTTAAATGTGAAAGTTTTCACAAAACCATATAACTTGGATACAGAAATGTGCTAGAAATTATATATATTTATATACTGTATATGATCTTACTGTAAATACAAATACTAAACTAGTATCTACTTAAAGCAATACTGTGTTTTGTGCATGACTGATCAACAGACTGGAAATAAGAAAGCTGGAAACAACCTCACATACCACTGATGAATTCAAGATTTTTGGTGAAGTCAAAGGTTTGAACCTCCTGCAGTGTCTTTATTTCACATATTTACAGACAAAACCACCTGCTTATTTACATTCACATTTAGTTTTGGTCGCTCTGGCAAACGATACAAATTTAGTGTAATTGTCTACAACATTTCTAGAGTAGTTTCTCTTTTGTTTTGATGCCTTTCAGGTGTTTGAGGTCCAGCTGACGTAGAAGACTGACTGCAGGTGGATGTTTCCAGTTTCTCCATAAGGTAATCTGTGTCTCAGGTTATTGTTTCACGAGCGAAAATGTAGACTGCTCTGTTAACATCCACCTCACACCTAGTCAACTCAAAACCACAGATTTAATGTCTGTACATTCATATTAAGGAGCACAATTAAGACCCTGTTCATATCAACTTTAAACTACCATTTTACATCATGTTTGGTCTTGGAGTATAGATTTCACTGCAATTGTGAATACCAACATTTAAAAAAACATTTGAAAAAAGTTTATACATTAGTTGCAAAAAGAAGAAATTAAAAAGGTCTTGTAATGTCATATTTACATAAGTGCTACAGTGAATGCTGTTTTCAAGGAGAACTTAATTGGAAATCATTGCCGCAGACATCTTTTTTTGCTCTTCTCTAATAGAGTTGGATGAATCGGTGAATTTAACTGAGATTCATTCTCACCCTTGCCAATAGTGGTTAGACACTTGATGTCTTCTGGAGCTTTCAGCTACATATCATGGCTTTCATTTGTCGTTGCTGCTTGCTCAGATCTGAAACTGAACTAACCCGTTTAAAACACCAAAATTAAACAATAACACATATAAACTAACCGATGGAGGCAGCGATAGAGCAGCCACTCCCGTGTTCTGAGAGGTAAAATGAGTCCGAGTAGTCTGGTGGCTTTGAAGAGAGCGGAGATAACGGCTTCAGTTCCCTGTCGTCAAGGGCTGTCTGACGGCAAGGTAAAGCGTTTTCTACATATAGATTTCTTTTACTTTTAGGTTCTGCTGATGTGCCTGATTGTTTTCCAAGTCTGCAACTTATCCAACATGACAAGAACGCCTGAAAATACCAACCGCTCGGGAAGCTTTCAATGCACCATTTGGAGAATGATTAAGATGACCGAGCCAACAGCACAGCGAGAGACTGGGGCGCTGCTGCCAACAAAATCACATCACAAAGACTGATTTGTGAGGAGCAGTGTTTTTAGAAGGAGTACTGTTAAACTCGTGAAGGAAAATGTGGCAATTTTACACCCTTAATCTTTACAACATAACTGTCAACTAACTGAAAGGCTTGTAATGCTAGCAGTAGCCCATGATCGGTAAATGGTCTCAGAAGTTCAACATCTGGCTGAGGGAAAATTTAAGATGAGTTCATTGAGCGCTACAGACGCAGATAAAAACAATATAGCACAATATTTACATCTATACACAAACGCGCATCCAGGGACTGATAATCACTGATGTCCAGCTGGTAAGAGTTTTACACAAAATTCTTAGAGGCAGACCCCAGTTTTCAGGCAAAGTGTAATGTTTTTACAAACGTCTGAATTGCTACAACTTGACTTTTCTATAATGGGAAAAGAACAACTCTCCTTGTGCAGAATCTGATCTGTTAAAGACGAGTTTATAATTGGAGAGTTGAGTTATGAGGCAATTATGCAAAGTTCTTTGTATTTAAAACACAACTTAAAATTTGAAAATACAGTCTAGTTTTGGTAGATCATCACTAGATATTCCACACTGTTGGGAAACCTAAATCTTTGTTTCTGTATTAGTTTATTTTTTCTAATGTTAAATGTTTGTCGATGTATGCAGGGGTGTCGGACTGGGGGGGCGGGGGTGGGGATCGAGTACCCAGGGCCCTCATGTGAGGAGGGCCCAAAAATATACTAGAATGAACAGCTGTGGATGCAGAGAGGGGCCCATAGAAAATGCCTTTCTACAGGGCCCAGAATTTTGAGCTATGCCCCTGGATGTATGCACCATTTACCAAAGCAAATTCCACATAGGTGTAACCTACTGTGGCAAATTCTGTTCTGATTATCATCACATAAAAAGTAAAGTATTTGGAAACCCATTAAACCATATTGAACTTCAACATAGCTTGATAGTTGCTAGAACTTAAGGTTATTTTGCATTTTCTGCACATAGGCTAACTGCTTTCAGAATTCCCTGTTTAAAAAAAGCCAGAACAAATCCCAGGAACAGGACAGGCAAGGTTAATGGCGAGAATATACCCAGGCAAATCACATCTTAATTCAACCTTGGTGTGCAGAATGTCAGCTCACAACATAGCTCACCAGAACCAAAGCACAAACAGAGTCAATATTGTTTTGCATGTTTTGACTAAGGTTTTTTTCTTAGCTGTTCAAGATCACTTAGGAAACTTAGCTGAGAAAATCTGCTGGTCTGCACACTTTAAAAACGTAGAAGTCTGCCTCAAAGAAACATTCATACAACAGAAACTTTAATCTATCGAATCGAAGCCCCATTTGCTTTAATACACCGATTGATTAGCTCTCACTCGCAAACAGCCCCAGACCATAAGTCTCTTCTCCACCCATGAAACCAGTGTGTTCGTTCGATTGGTGATCCTGAAAAACAGAAAGACCGCCTTCCCTGTGACTTGCTGTTGCAGTTTTTCATATTAGGAGAAGTCTAGAGGCTGCAGCGATGTTTACGAGAGCCATGCCTCCATCTCAACCATTAACAGCGTGATGGTCGATCCCGAGTCCTGCAGGTGATCGTCTAGCTGATGAGAAATGCCCCAAAGAAGCTGCTCTTCTCGTCCATGTCCACAGCAGAGGCGTTGGTCACCGTGACGAACAGGCGGTCGCCGTTGCTGAGCGGGAACAGACCACCCTGATGGGCCGAGTGCAGAGAAAACTGGGAGCCCCGGGACCAGCAGGAGGTTCGGCTCGTTCTTCATCAGCAGGATGGGAACCGGGTAGGAGCTCACCTGGCGGAAGAATGAGAGGTTTGTTATGTGGTGGCTAGAGTGAGGCGTTCATGCTGCGCTGGTGGGTCAGATGAATCGCGGGTCAGATCAATCAGGTCCAGGGGCGGGGTTAGAAGGGGGGGGACGGGGTAGCACAGGCCCCCCTTGATATATGATCGGTCCCCCCTAACCCATTGGGCTAGAGTGCTATCAATCTGAAAGTTGTGTTTTCCATTGGATTAGAGTACTGTCACATGTACTGTTCTGACATTTTTCCCAGCCCTTGTGACATAACCAATCAATTATTTCCATGGTGACTACCTAACATTCTGATACCGTAGAACCAGCACTGAAATAGGTTTTTAAAAAAGATTTTTTGTGGCATTTCAGGCCTTTATTTCCATAGGACAGATGATGTGTAACCGGTGACCATACACGTCAGTGTGTTTGGGAGGTGGTGTGAGAGTCCCGTACAGGAAACAGGAAACAACGCTGCCTCTATCGCTGCCACAAGATAACACTGAACTGCCCGGGAGTTTGTGTAACAGCAAAGCACTGTCCCCTCCGTGAGCTTTATATGACAAAGCAGAAAGTTGGATGTTTTGTTGGATGTGTGCCACGCTGTTATGCAATACACACTGTCAGGATTCACATTGGTCACATTGATCTAATTAGTCAGACCAGCATCTGAAGCTACTTCTCTGCGTTGAATCACCGGTCTGCCGTGTTCAGGGCAGCAAAAATAAAAGAGATTAAAATTTAATTTGCACACGGTCAAATTACACTCCGTATTAAACACAACTTTGCTTGTCTAATTCTGGCTGGAGACCTTTGTTGCATGCAATTCCCCTCACTGTCTCCCAGTGTTTCCTGTCTGTCTCTCTGCTGCCTGGTATCAAATACAGGCTCTTATCACAAATCTTACATCTATCTCTACACTTCTACACTTAAAATATTTATTAGGTGATTCCGAAAAACTGGCAGCTGATGAGTCAAATCCAAGTCAAGCCCAATAATTAAAAACACAGACACAGTAAAGTCTTATGGTGACCCCTTTCTTACCTTTTTATAGACGTACTGTAGCAGGGGTCTGCCCCTGTCCTCCGCCTCCTCACCGTCCTCGCCCTCCTCCTCCAGGGAGTGGGTGTGTCTGAAGTACGTCTGGGCGTAGATGTAGTAGAGGCCGGGCTGCGGCACCACCAGCTCCCCATCCACCAGCTGGACGTCCTGGAGGAAAGCCAGCCCCTTCTGCCCCTCCCACCATGAGATCTTCTGGCCCTGAACTCGACGGCCAGCGGAGACTGGTGCTGCAGAAAACAATCCCAACCAGAGAAACATCACAATCTAGAAGGTGAGGATTTGTTGTAAAAAGCCAATTCCCACCAAGAAAAGAAACCTGGTGATGATATTAGGGTGATGATACATATAAGCATCGTTTCATTTTAAATAAAATGCAGTGATTCAAACCAAAGTGAATGGATGCAGTGTATGTAGGACTTCTAGCCTTCAATAGTTTGCAGGCCTTGACATAAATATCGTTAAAGTTGTGACTTTTGTAGGTTACAGTTGTGAGATAGTAAGTCAAAATTGTAAAAATGGATGAAAAACAATGAGACTTTAATTATAAGATAGTAAGACGTTTATAATGTCACGTATGCTGCATTTCCACTGCATGGTACGGCTCTCCTTTTAGTTTTCCATGAGTAAAATTAGCCGATGGTACCTGGTACTTTTTTTTAGTACCACCTAGGTTGAGGTTCCAAGTGAGCTGAGCCTATAATAAAATAAAACGATAGATAAGATGTATCTTTTACTGCAAAAAAATGCCGCTCATGTCAGTCCCTTGCAGGCACTTTGACTTTGATGCAACGTTTCAGTCTGTGGGCCTTAATTAGTTAAGTCAGACAGAATTAAATAGCTACATTTAAAAAGGCACTGTGTGCCTATACCACCCTTAAGCAAATTAAGTCAGACTGTTGTTCCAATCGATCACTAATTCATTTGAAATCAAACAGCCTTGATTTGTTTTTAATTTCAGACACCACTGTGTGCAGTTAGTTTCTGCAGGACTCACCTCCTCCCTCTCGCTCCAGCTGGGGCACAAAGCTGCCAGTGACATGGGCTGCGACTTTGGGGCGCGGTGAAGCCCTGTCGGCCGTCACAAGTGAGGGCAGCACCCGCGACACTTCATCTAACGTAGGAAAAAAAAGAATTCACCCTACAATTAACACACCTGTGTTAACAAATCACTGCATTCAAGTTTTTGAAGGAAATTTAAGTATTTTATCTGCAGAAGTAAGTTCCCAGTCTCTCTTAAAAAATACTTATCTTGAACATACATAAAGTCATAGGTCCGTGTATTTAAGTTTTCTCACCTCTGACTGCCGACGAAATCTGCTTCTGGTAACGCTGAGACAGAGACTGCAGGGTGAGCAGCAGAAAACATTTATTAAAGCCTTAAATCAAACAACAACAACAACAAAACACTAATTTAGAAATTGAATAAATGTAAATATAACTTTGTATTCCACATGTGTACCCAGCAGCCTTCTGATGACTTTAACCGTGAACTTCTACTAAAATCTGGATCAGGAATAAGAAGGAGCCTTCATGTTCAGGTGGGTAACAGATCCTTCCCTGATAATTGACCCCTCTCCCTCAGATCTTAACGTTCCTCCCTACGAATTGGCTCCAAACAGACGCAACAACTGCCAACTGTAGTGGATTCTGGATGTGTTTCAGTTTAATAGTTTCCCGAAATGTAAACACAACATAATGGTAAAAAACAAAATGCATTCTGAAAGCATTAGAGAAGAGAGGAATCTTTTTCCATATGTTAAGTCTAATAAATAAGAAGTAGAAATGTTTTGTTGCCGTTCCTATTGGTTGCCAGTGGGGGTTACAAGGATTAATGATTTCCCTTTTTAAAATATTTGTACAGCTTCAGCAATACCTGAGAGGGAGGTGAAGGAAAACAACTAATTCATGAGCTCCATTTATTTGCAGTCAGTCAGCGTGAAGCACAATTTATAACGCCACTCTCAGACCCTTACTTTCTCTTCATGTTTGCAAGACATTGTCTTTTTTGAGGATGAAATTTAAAGGTCCCATGGCATGAAAATTCACTTTGAGGTTTTTTAATGTAAATGCACTGCATTAAATACACTGATTTTGAACATGAAACTGCTTTATTCAGTGTTGTCATCGGTTTTAATTAGCAGGTCCATTTGTTAGACCGCTGTGGATAAAAACCTCCCGAAGGAGCAGAAACCGCATTGTAAATATCTGAATGATAAGTAAACAGCTCAATGAAATATGTTTGAGAAGAGAGGATTGGAGTATAATCAAAGCAGCACACCAAATAACAAAATTACATTTTTAACTTGGAGGGAACCTTAAATGTGCTTTCACTCTCCGCTCCGAGTTAAAAGCAGAAACTGATGTTCTGGCTCAACAGTCCTACTGATGTGTTTATATTCTGGACTAAATTTAATCAAGTAGATCAAGCGGAAAGTCCCCGCTGTTTTATTCAAGAGAGCAGCAAAGTCAATCAGAGGAGAAGGAAATAAAAACAAACAATGCGTACAAATAGAAAGTAATGTGCGTGTGTGTGAGTGATATATCAGTAATTTTCCTTAGCTCTGGGTACTGTTTCTTTCTAATAGGAGGCATAAATGTATGTGTGTGTGTGTGTGTGTGTGTGTGTGTGTGTGTGTTAGAGCAGGTGAACACATTCCTGTGCTGATTAAACCACACAGGATCACATCTCCAGCTATGAAGGAGCTCATTGTGTGTCTGCAGACAGTGATTTGAATCATTTCAACATTTTTCTTCTGCTGTTAATGTTCAGCGATCAGCAGCTCAGGAAACTCCTAATAATTCTGTTATGTTAACAATAATAACTGCACTATACCGCCTACTGGACCTACTGTCCTTAAAATCACTTTGCAACTCGTTTTCCTTATTCTTAACAAATTCCAGAAAAAGACCAAACCCAACAACATGTTGGTCCATCTCTCAACACTGTCTGACCTCCTGTCTGTGGCTCTCAGCTCCAAGATCATTGGTTTCTACTGAAGATGTAAATCTTTAAAATACCCTACAAATGTATAGGTTTATACTTTAAACAGCTGCTGACTGTAGTGTGTGTGTGTGTGTGTGTGTGTGTGTGTGTGTGTGTGTGTCTGTCAGCCAGTGTAACAGTGTGGCTAGTTGATCTGTTTTTTGATTCATCAAGCTGTGATACACACAGTACTTGTTTGGAGATACATTTACTTTTAATGTTACTGAGAAATTAGATTTTTTTTGTACACTTTACATTAAAATGGATTTTTAAGTAGTTTTACGTGATGCAACGCTTTTTTTTAAACAAGAAACACTGCAACTTCTCGCTCGTGTTGTGTGATGCAAGAACATACTGTATATAGTTATTAATTAATGTAATTATGCACAAAACTCAAACAATAGGAAATAGGATTTAACCCTTGTGTTGTCTTCCCGTCAACCATGAAAAAAGGTTTTTTGTCAACACTATTATCGCATTTTCTGACATTTCTGTCATTTTTTCAATGTTGTGGATGCTTTTTTTGATGTTTTTTCCAAAGTTATTTGATATTTCTAATGTTGACATTTTCAGCTTATTTCGAAGGCCCATTTAATTTTTTTTGTGATGAAAGAACTGAAAATGGGTTAAATTTGACCCGAGGAACGCATAAGGGTTAAGGGGAGGATGTGTTTCCATGTACTTGGGAGTGCTACTGCATGTACATGTAACAAGTTGTACAAAGTCTTTAGAGTCTCTAGAGGGAGCTGTGTGAAGTCTGATCAATCAACGTAAGCAAAAAGCATCAAAATCTTACATTTTTGAGAAGCTGAAACAAAAGTGGTTGGCATTTTTGCTGAGGGCATCGACTGAAACGATTGGTCAATTATCAAAATAGTTGCAGATTAATTTTCTGTTGATCGACTGATTAATAAACTAATAGTTTCAGCTCTGAATGGGTTTAAACTCTACTGTACGCATGCTCAGTATTTGTCACAATGGCAGGACTGAAGTCTTACTCGACTCACATGTCATCGCCAGAGGCGGTGCAATAATAATGACAATAACATTAAAGCTGATTTATCATTCGTTTTATTGGCCTTTGCATCTTAAGCGTGGGGGGGTTGGTAATGTCTCCAAACTCCAGTGGGTGGGGAGACTTGATCCACAGCAGGCTGGGGGAAAAAAACTTTGCTTTGAAAGCCAGAGATCTCAGGAGCTGGCAAAATATTCATTGAGTCATTAATACTGATCAACAAATACTGATATGCAAAGATCATTCTGATGAAGTCATACTTGATACAGCTTGACAGAGAGAATTACTATCAGGTTTTGAGATGTTCTGTATGAGTTTGCAAGTGTGGAGCGCTGTGTGTTGGAGTTATTAGTGGCTTTTTTGCAGTTTCTAGAACAGGGATGTTCAGCAGGGGGTCTGGGACCCCTAGGGGTTCCTCAGAGTCCCAGAACAGGTGGGCTGGTGCACTGGTGGGCCTCCAAAGTGTTCATTTTTGAAATTTTTTTTCCAAAATGTACAGTCTTAACATGAATCCGACATATTATCAGCAACTATAAATCACCACTGCTTACTGGCTGGCCTGTAGTCACTAAGGCCATCCACAGATGTGTGCCACATGTATGTTTATCATTTCAATATGATTTATAAAATCATGCCAACAATGTTTAGGCTACTTGAATCACTTAGTATTCCATGCAAAAAATGAATGTATAAAGGCTTTAGGCCCAGCTTAGTATGCATCTTAATTCTATACAATATATGTAGTAGGGGGTCCCTGATCCATCTCTCTTTCAGATTAGGGGTCCTAAGGGCCGAAGGCCCCTATCCTAGAACATAAAGTTCCTAAAACCCTTTTTTCTCGAGATCCTCTGGCCACATTTCCTAAAACTTTTTCAGCTCCTACTTCAGGGCAAGGTCTTTTCCTTTTTCCCTTTTACGCATAGTGGGGGTTAGATGGCTGCGTTATAATAACAAAAGGTCAGTTCCTATGGCCACTTGGCCAGTGTGAATGCAAATGGAAATCCGGTTTTGTTAGAACTGTTTAGAAGTGGACTGTTCCTATAACTACTAAAGAGGCTATTGTTGCTTCACCGTACCTTCTCAATGAGCAGGTGAAGCTGCTGAGTGACCTGCCAGCACGGATCCCCCCGAACAGCTGTGATGCTCTGCAGGTCGCCGCCCGTCAGACAAGAAACACTACTCCTGGCGAACGTCTCCTTCATCTGCAACAGAGTGGAAATATCAAGAAGAGCATCAAACAATTAGAACTAATGTCTCTTTTAACTTCTCATCAAACGTACCTGAGGAAGGAATTCCTTTTGTTTAATGCAAAAATGTAAACTTTAAGACATACATGTGTAGCATATTTAGATGAAGATGTGCTTATTGGGGGTGACAATCACTGGTCAAGTTTGCTTGGAACCTGATTCAACATCCTTTCTAGACATGTCCCTCTTGTCATCTGTTTAGGTTTCGGTTCCTCCTGTATTTCTGCTGCATATCATCTGGGCTAATTATTAATTCCTATAAACACAGACTGAGAGTTGAGCTGGACCAAATCCAGGTAACCAAAGGACTCTGGCCTCACCAAAGCAAGCAGAGTGAGTCCAACGTGCGCGCGCGCGCGCACACACACACACACACACACGCACACACACTTCCTGATAGTCACAACTAATCATAAAAATAGCTGCAGATGCCAGAGCTTTTGACTTCCTCGTTTGCAAATTCAGAGAAGACAAAAGAAAAGTGTCATTGCATAAAGCTGCATTGTGCAAAACTGAACTATTCACTAATTAATATATAGCATTCATTGCATTGTGCTCAGGAGCGCAGCTATAGAACCAGAAGAAGACTTACCAAAAACTGTCAGTAATACATTACACACTAAAAGTTTAGAGAAATGACAGCGAAGTGTTCAAGGCTGACAAAATGTCTAGTTTTCTTAAAGCTGCGTTCAAAAGAGGCCGAACAGCTTCGCGGTGCGCACTGCATGCGGATGCGTAAAAGCCTCCGCGCGTCTCTTGGTTCGTCACCCGAACCTTTGTCCTACCGAATTGAGAGCTGTGGTGAAGTGCAGCACGGTGATGGTGACGACCACAGTCTGCAGCAGAACCGCCAGCAGCAAAAGCACCCCGAGCTTCGGACCGGAGCCCGTCATAACGACAGACCGCCGTCCGGTACCCGACCAGCGCAGTCTCCGTCCTGTCCTCAGACTTCCAGAACAAGAACAATGGCAGAGAGAGCTGACTCCTTAACTTCTACCCTCCCCGTCCCCTGCAAGCAGCAAGAGGAGGAGGAGGAGGCGGGGCCGACCTGGAGAACTTCTCCTGGTGAGATTATTGTTTCATATGTGCGTTGGAAAAACACAGATAGCCTTAAAGCTTATTGTGAGCGCTCATATCTTTGTATAGATCTGTACTGAGCTTTACTGTGAGAAAAACACATTTAACATCAGAATATGAGCAAAACAATGTCCTAGCTTTATGAATGAGAGGCACAGCCGACGTTTGGCACGTACATTATCACTGCAGAGCAGCCCACAGCTTTAGGTCATATACAGTGCTGCTCATACGTTTAGGAACCAATGTTTAAGTTGACCAAAAAAAGGAATAAAAAAATAAATAAATCATCTTTTGGCATTAAATGGATCTTAATGCCTTAATTAAAAAAAAGTCTGACCTTTAAGGACACCAATTTTCTGTGTGAAGGAATAAGGTATCGTTAATAAATAAATGTTCTTCCCTAAAATACAGGGGCATAAGTATACACCCCCCCTATGTTAAATTGCCATATGGGCAGGCAGATGTTTATTACAATTATTTAATGGATCCGGGATACTATGCATCCTGATGAAGTTCCATTGGCCTTTGGAATTAAAATAGATTTCATTGCCTGCCTCTATGGGAATGTAACATATGGGTGTGTATACTTATGACCCCTGTATTTTAAGGAAGAACATTTATTTATGTACGATACATTATTCATTCACAAAGACAATTGGAATCCTTAAAGGTTGGATTTTTCCTGTTTTTTTTTTTTTAAATTAAGGCTTTAAGATTGATTTCCAAAACATGTTTTTTTTTTTTTTTATTCCTCCTTTTAGTCAACTTTAGCCTGGGTTCCTAAACTTATGAGCAGCACTGTACTGTAGCCATGTGGCTGGGGAGAACCATAAATTAGGCTTTTCTTCAAAGCTTTGGCTTATTTGGTACTGTATGCTGCCTGGACCACATGTAGCCAAGATGTCAGCTTGTTAAGATAAAACGATCTATAAAACATTCCATTCGTTTCTCTTCCAGATATTTATCTTATAATGTCCATCCATCATGCATCTCTCCGAGGTAAGAAAAAATGTTTTTAAGGGCAAAAATAGGTTTGTCTCAACATATCATCTCTATGTTCATATCAGTTATCGGAGGTGTGAATCTCGTTGTCTTACCTGGTATAAAATAGAAGTATATTTTTCTACAGTTATCTAAAGAGAGGCTTCTTTATGATGTGATATTCTTGCATTCTTTATCAGGCTGCATAACAAACGTGATGTTCTTTATCATCCACTAACATCGCATCCACCCTGTTGAATGATAAAGTGTGTTGGAAAGACGTGAGGTTATATGATAAAGGGTATTTTAGGTCAGTATGAAAGACAAAACATCTAATTTTTCACATTGCCTCACAGTGTCGACCCCTTCACCATCAAAACAAGGTGGAAAACTCAAGTTTCGTGTCAGTCAGGGTTAAGAAAACGCCATCGAAATTAAAAATAAAATGTAAAATTTTTGGGGGAAATGAAACTTGGAAACTCTTGGAAAAGAGATCTTAATATCAAAGAGACTGCCTGCTAAATAAATATGATTTTATCCAAATTTCCTACATAAAGAAGTCAAAAGTTAAAATGTAATGTGCGAGATTCTTGAATTTCTTTAGTCTGGGACACTTTGGGTGTTAAATGGTCACTGCGGTTCATTAATGGTGGAGGCAGCTGATAAATAATTGTACAACTTGTTGATTCAAGAGAAAGAGAACCAACTTCATCTCTTTTTATCTTTAATATCTTTTCAAAGACTTTCACTTTTTCTGTTTTTTCTTTAGATTTTAGTTTTGTCAGTGCAGTTTTTGCAGGTACTTCTGCTCTTTTCTCTGCCCATCCAGCCACAGGGAGATCCATTACTAATGGTTACTAGTTCTTCTTTTTCAGTTTATTACAAACCGGAAAAACACCACTGTGTGCCAGAGGTTGTTTTTCCAGGAAAACCTTTCTGACAGTTCAGTTATGGACTGCTTTAAATAGTAATTTTTATACAAAAATGTTCATGCACTGTATTTATGTAACAGAATAAAGTTACATCATATCTTCAAGACAAATAAAGCATGGTAACATCTAGAAAATAGTAAATATTTTACATTAACATCTTAATTAATATCAATAAAATATTTACTTTTAACACCAAAAATCATCCCCGAAACATATTTTCCTATTGTTGTAAGCATCTTGCATTACCATATATCTTCTCAAAAATGTAATTATTTAGACATTTTTGTATTTAAACTAGTGCTGTCAAACGATTAAAATATTTAATCGCATTAATGTCATAGTTCACTCACAATTAATCACATATTTATCCATTCTAAATGTCCCTTGATTTCTTTTAGTCCCATTATTTTTTCTCATTTTAATGATCTTATTATCATGGAGAAGTAGATCGGCTTGCTTTGTGCAAATGTTTTTTTAATTGAAACATATAGCCTTCTGTAGTGTTCAATTTCACACTCACATTCTCACTTGGAGCAAATAATCTCTCACACAATGTAACACTGTCCATCAATAAAAGGGTGAAAAAATACTTTGAATAAATACCGCCTCTTGCATTGATCACCTTGCTGTCTGGACTTGCTAAGTTGTTTACAAGACGAGGTTGGCAGAAGTGTTTTTCACTCACATCACAGGTGGACTTTAATAGTTTTGACTGAGTCTGGATGTGGTTAGAGACAGGTGGTGCGTTAAACAAGAACTGTGTTCTAGGCTCCACTTAAAATGTTCCTCCTGTTCTTCTTTTACTGAGTTCATAAACTTTTTTAATGATGAACAGGTATGTGATCAAGTAGTGGGAGATAAGTTTTTTGCAACATTCTCTTACTCTTAATCAGCCAAAACTAATGAAGCAATACAATTAAATCCAAAAGAACGTCATGATTAAGACATAAGACATAAATGTGTGTATTTATCTGTGTACTTGTATGAACCATGTTGAGGCAAACATAAATGTGTTTACACAGTCACATTATGGGGACTCACGTTCTGATTTTGGGACAGAACGCAGGTCCTCACAAGGTAAACCATTACAAATTTGGAATTGTTATGTTAAGATTATTAAAATAAACATTCAACATTATCTGTCTCGATAGATCCGGTGTGGTGTTGTAGTTTTTCGTTACTAGTTGTTGCAACAGCGTGTGAAAAAACACCAAATGCAAAAAAATTAACTGACACCACTCATTTAAACACAATCTGAAAGCATTTTTAGAGCACATCCAGATACACTTTAGAAAGCAAACCCCAAGTCTAATTTAATCAGGTTTGCACAATGTAAGCAGTGATGTGTTTTTTCTCCTTTATGTTAGCAAAGCCGTCCGTGCTCTGAGCCGCTGCGGTCGCGTTGTTATCAACGTATCGTTGTGCAGTGAGACGGGCTGAGCCTATAAATGGATCCCGGTCCTGTTGGCTCGTTCCTGCGTCTGCAACATCTGGCCTCAATCTGGCTCCTACGCCCAGCTGCCCCCCGGGAGACGCTCTCCGCTTAGGTTTCACTCAGCTACGCCTGCAAAGACCTGCTGGGGGTAACAGTCTCCAAAGTGTGTGTGTGTGTGTGTGTGTGTGTGTGTGTGTGTGATAAAGAGCACAGAGTATGTGAGGGACAGGATCATTCATGAGAGCATCCTTGGCAAAATCTGGAGAAACAAAACTTAAAATCTTTACTTTCTGTGGCCGGGCTTTTTTATCCTTATAGTCCCCACAGAGTTTTAGTCCCCACGTTGTAGCTAATACAGGCGCAAACACACATTTGTGAGTGGATTTCTGAACGGCGGCCAAGTTTTGATACAAAGAGGAGAACTGACCGACTCCCCCGCAAAGTCAACTCCCTCCATTCTCAGTCGCCTCGCAAACTTTGTCTTCCACTCCCCTCTGCCTTCATTCTGCTTCTCCCTTATTCTCTGGTTCTTATTGCCTCTGTATTCGTTTTTCTTTGTCTTTTCTTTCCTGTCTTTCTCATATCATCTTCTTCCATTTGTCCACCATTCGCTCTCTCCTGCCTCTTCCCCTCTCTTGCTGCATTGACCATAAATAAGTACAGTATTGCTAAAGCACGCTGTAAAAACTTGACAATGTAATAATTCAGAAAATCAGAATCATCATTTTTCATGGCGCTTTGGCAACAAACGGGCATCTGGCCCACCTGGATCCCAGGTGTACTGAGGCACGATACCGCAATCATTTCTCACTGTAGTTTTTGACTAAAATACGGCCTAAAGAAAATACCGCCTCTTGCATTGATCACCTTGCTGTCTGGACTTGCTAAGTTGTTTACAAGACGAGGTTGGCAGAAGTGCTTTTCACTCACATCACAGGTGGACTTTAATAGTTTTGACTGAGTCTGGATGTGGTTAGAGACAGGTGGTGCGTTGAACAAGAACTGTGTTCTAGGCTCCACTTAAAATGTTCCTCCTGTTCTTCTTTTACTGAGTTCATAAACTTGTTTAATGATGAACAGGTATGTGGTCAAGTAGTGGGAGATCAGTTTATTTTTTTAAATGCAACATTCTCTTACTCTTATTCAGCCAAAACTAATGAAGCAATACAATTAAATCCAAAAGAACGTCATGATTAAGACAGATAAATGTGTGTATTTATCTGTGTACTTGTATGAACCATGTTGAGGCAAACATAAATGTGTTTACACAGTCACATTATGGGGACTCACGTTCTGATTTTGGGACAGAAAGCAGGTCCTCACAAGGTAAACCATTAAAAATTGGTATTGTTATGTTAAGATTATTAAAATAAACATTCAACATTATCTGTTAAAACAGAAACTGTTAAAACCAACACGCTGTAAATCTAAATCTGGCTCTCTGAGTGCTTGCCAAGGTAAACACCCTGCTCTCTCTCACACACACACACACACACACACACACACACCCTCAGTAAGAGAGAGGTGGGACATCAGAGGCATCCAATGGGCATTCCGGAAACCTGAGAGCTGACCAATGAGCAAACGGGAAACTTTTGGGGACTTTCCAAACACTTTTTGGTTCAACTTGCTTTTCAGTTTTTTTAGGGTGTGTGTGTGTGTGTGTGTGTGATAGGTTTTCTCTTACTTTGTGTGTGTAGGACCCCCCTCCTTGTGTGGATGTCAATGCATGAAATTTGGGGCTGCTCGCTCACGGTTTCATTTCAGAAAATTTAATTTAATCACATTTTAAGAGAAAAGGGGGCAATCGAGGAGGCTGACACTCCTGAGAGAGCAAGAGAGAAAGACCCCTTACCAGATATAATTACTAAAGTGTGTATGTGTTCTCATGCCCAGGGCGTTTACATGCGTGTGTGTGTGTGCGCAGCTTCGATATTGTTGAATGCCAAACATTTTGAAACTCTGGACATGACAATGGTTTATGTTGGCAAAAGTATTGATTATTGCAAATCAACTATGGTTATTGATTGTAAAGGTTTAGGCCAATAAAACACTTATTAACAGTTACAGGACAATAACTCATTCAGGTGCATTCACACCAAGGCGTTTTTCTAATTTGCGTCTTTGTATTGACTTTCTATGTAACCGTGCCGCTGAATTTGTACTTAAACGCCTTGGTGTGAACGCACCATAACATGAATAACATATGATCTTGTTATCAAACTTGCGCGGTTGAAGGTCTCTTTTAGACATTAAGTGACACTTCACCTTAATGATTCATCCAGTCATGATGATGCTCTAACAAGCAAAAGCCCTACTTTTTATGTGCTAATAAGAAGTTATTTATTCTAGGGAAACTCACAAACAACAAGTTCCTGCATTGGTCCTAGATGTAAATCGTCTTAAATTGACCCAATTACTCTATTAATTAAAGTATTTTCCAGGTATTTTGTATAAACGGGTTAGTCTGTATGAAACTGTAAAGAGGCCAGGGTGTGTCAAGGTGGGAAGAAAACAAATTTGAGCAAATGATTAAGTAATTTGTGGTCTTGAATTAGCATTACTAATCCCCTTGCCATTAGTCTGGTCTTACTTGAATTTACGGCTTGGATACACTTGGATTTTGATCGTGGCGTGAGAGATGTGGATGTATTCTGTGTTAAACACAATGCACTAGCTTTGAATTCCCCACAGGGCCCTGAACTCAACCCCATCCAACACCTCTGGGACGCCTACTGTGACCCCGATCTTATCACCCAACATCAGTGTTGACCTCGCTAATGCTCTTGTGGCTGATTGGGAGCAAACATCTGCAATGGAGGCTGTTGCAGCAGCAGATGGATGTGATGCTGAGGTGTCCACATACTTTTGACCATGTAGGGTAAGAGTGTGTGTGGTTTTGTTTTCATGCCTTTGTGTGTGTGTGTGTGTGTGTGTGTGTAACATACAGAATGTGTCCTTGTGCAGTTTGAGGCCCACATTGTGGGTTTTTCTTCCTCCCTAGTAATCTCTCTTTCTGCCTTTTGCAGTCTCACCCTCCCTTCCTCCACTATTTTCCAAATTGCTATACACTCCCTTCTCTCTCTCTCTCTCTCTCTCTCTCTCTCTCTCTCTCTCTCTCTCTGCCTGTCAGGAAGAAGTGAACAATATGACCTTTAGTCGCAGTCCTCCCTCATGAATTCCCCGCCGCTCCGGCTTTCCTTTCACATTCTCACCGGTTTGTTTTTCGCTCCCGGCGCCTCTGTTTTCCTTAGAAATGATCACACTGTGATTAACGAGCAGCACCAGAGGGGGCAGGGAGGTAGTCAGGCCTCCATGGGGTCACACACCCACCCACACACACACACACACACCATATATTCACACTGCAGCTGAAAGTGTCTTATTAGTGATTTTATGTTCTCACATGTGTCACAGTCATGTTTGTTTTAAATCAGTGTGAACAGCGGCATGAAGTTTCTTTTTTTTTTATTCCCATCTGGGCCGAGACCCCAGAGACAGGGACAGGATAGGCAAAAGGAGGGGGGCTCCTGAGGCAAAATATGAGCTAATGACCTCCCAAACCTCCCTCTCACTATGTTATAGTAATGTTTTAAACAGCCATCAAGTACAGTGGACACAGTTTGCTACACGGGGCTCCTCATTTTAGAACTATTAAATTAATTGTCAACTATTTTGATAATTGATTATTCGGTTTGAATATTTTTTTTTTATCAAGAAAGTACCATTTCTTTGATTCCAGCTTCTTAAATGGTTTTTTTTAGATTCTGTGACGGTAAAGTGAATATTTTTGCGTGGTGGACAAAACAAGACATTTGAGGACGTCATCTTGGGCTTTTGGGAAACACTGATCCACATTTTCTTTTTTTAAAATTTTCTGACATTTTTTAGACCAAACTAACCCATTCATCCACAAAATAATCAACAGATTAATCGAGTCCTGTAGCCAAACTATGTGGAGTCCTACGTGTGTCATTTTCAAAGAGTTTATTTAGTAATTGTAAAAATTCAACATTTTAAACTTTTAACTAAAAACCTTTTTAGGAAGAAACCTGGCGGGGACTCCATGTCTGGCTTTCGTTCTTTATATCCTGCGGAACTTTTAACCATGACAGTCTCAGTGCTAACACCTCGTAGACGTTTCCTGACTTACATAATTGTATTTAGTATGTACTATGATAGAGTATTTGTTAAAGTATACTCTGTCATTAGTATACAGAAAAAAATCAACATGCCTTCACCGTTTTATATTAACAGTAAATGATGCAATGCGTGCACCAATCAAACTGCCAATTGAATACTTGTTTTTTTGTGTTTTCTCAGATCTGTTTGTAGCTGTCTAACCAATTTGTATTAATTCTCTGCAGCTTTGTTGGGCATAATGAAAAGCACTCTCATCTTTAGTATGCTTTGCCATAATACTAAAATAGTTCACATAATAGATTCTTCAGAGAAACGTGTTCAGTGCTTTTAAAAAGTGCCATTTTGAATTGCAAAATGTGTGTATAGCAGAAAATGTGTTTAGACTTTTGGAGACTTGAGAAGATGTTTTGCTCTATTTGTGTCAGTTTAAATAATTGTGCTATGCATTTCATTGTAGCGTGTTAGCAATTGGAAACAGATCAACAAGTCTTACAGGACTTATACCATCTTGAAGTGTGGACTATCTCTCCGATTTGTGGACAAAGCGCATGCTGACATAAGGTTTCCGCTCTGCTGTGTGACTTTAATGGGGATTAAGTGGTTGGGGAAATAACAATTGCTGAGTGAATACTTGTACAGAACTTGCACTCAGTCGTGCGACCTGTTTGGCAGCTGGCTGCAGTGTTGCAGGTTGACTGTTGCTTCACTGACACACACACACACACACACACACACACATTCTTACTCACTCACTTACTTACTGGGGTAATGAAGTCCTGATGGGCAATCACACGCTAATCAAGCGTGTTAGAGCTGAGCAGACAAACACTTAGCATGCCCCGTGGCGCTCCAGATGCAGGTTTGATAATGCAGAAACAAACAGACCAGTCTGTCAGGGGAAGGTTGCGGCTTACCTCTCATGATAACATGATCTGACAGGCCATGTTGCATTCTGTCACGCACTCATCTTGATGGGTTTGGTTTCTGTTTCTCTGCAGGCTTTGACCTGAAGGGCGAGTGTTTGTGCAAAGAAGAGGATGAAAACAAGAAAAGAAGAAACAGAAAGCCAACTCATTGATATCCAGCGAGGAGGTGAGCTAGCCACGTTGAACCAGTTTTCAGACAGACGGAGAAAGTTTGGCAGAAGTCTGTTGCTCTGTAAGTACTTTTATTACACTCCAATATCACGACTCACAGGCATAAATCAAAAGCAACCGCCTAATCCAGGGATTACAAAACTATTGAATTGTAAATCCATCTCAGAAAAAAACATAAAATGTTATGGTGTCCATAAATCTTTAAGATAAAAATAAGAACAAAGAGAATAAAAAACATGATCCATGTGATAATAATAAACAATCTACATTTAGATTTAACAGCTGAATTACTGACTAAAGGCCGGTGTGTTCAGGTTGAGGATTTGGCGCCATCTCCTGCATGTGTCAGACTTTTATTCTGAAATTTGACCAGAAAGAACACTCCTGAAATGTGCATATATTTGAAAGGATTATGTATTCTTAATACCACTGGGAATACATAACTTAGTTATTGATTAAACATCTAATCATTGTAGTTTTTTTTAATTAGAAAGGATTATAAAAAAGTGACATAATACACTATTATTATTTAATTACCTTTACATGTTCAAAATAAATTTCAATCTATCAATCTGTATTTTTAATACATAATAAAAACCATAGTTAATAAGTTATAATGAAACTATAATTTACTAAAAGCATTTTTATTAAGAAATGCAATATATTTGATACCTATAGTAACTAATTATTATAACTAATAGTTGTACTGTATGTGAATACCTAATTATTATAAATAGTAACAAAATCAATTATAATTTAATAACTAATAAGGAATACCCATATTTTTAAATACCTGTCCTAACCTGTACCTAACCTAATATTGTGACAAATAACAGAAATATACAGTACTGTGCAAGTCCTAGGCAGGTGTGAAAAATGCTGTAAACTAAGAATGTTTTCCAAAATATAAAAAAAGATGTTTTTTTTTTTTATCAATTTACAAAATGCAAAGTGAGCAAACAAAAGAAAAATGTAAATCACATGAATATTTGGTGTTACTACCCTTTTCCCTTCAAACCAGCATCAATTCTTACCGGTACACTTGTAAACAGTCGGGCACATTGAGGATCGTAGACGCAGTGGTCGGCCCAGGAAACGTAGTGCAGAGATGAAAAACACATCACGCTTATTTCCCTTTGAAATCGGAAGATGTCCAGCAGTGACATCAGCTCAGAACCGGCAGAAACCAGTGGGACCCAGGTACACCCATCTACTGTCTGGTAGTCTGGCCAGAAGTGGTCTTCATGGAAGAGTTGCAGCCAAAAAGCCAGACCTCCAACATAGAAACAAGGCCAAGAGACTCAACTATGCACAGGAACATACGTAGGAATTGAGGTTAAGAAATACGGCAGCATGTGCTCTGAAAATAATGAAATATTTGGCTGTAGCAGAAGGCAGTTTGTTTGCTGAAGGGCTGGAGAGCGGTAGAATAATGCGTGTCTGCAGGCAACAGGGAAGCATGGTGGAGCTTCCTTGCATGTTTGGGGCTGCATTTCTGCAAATGGAGTTAGTGATTTGGTCAGGAGTAATGGGGTCCTCAATGCTGAGATACAGTGGGTACGGAAAGTATTCAGACCCCTTTAAATTTTTCACTCTTTGTTTCATTGCAGCCTTTTTCCAAAAATCAAAAAAGTTCATTTTATTTCTCAGTAATGTACACTCAGCAACCCATCTTGACAGAAAAAAACAGAAATTTAGAAATTTTTGCATATTTATTAAAAAACAAAAACTGAAATATCACATGGTCATATGTATTCAGACCCTTTGCCGTGACCCTCATATGTAACTCAGGTGCTGTCTATTTCTTCTGATCATCCTTGAGATGGTTCTACACCTTCATTGGAGTCCAGCTGTGTTTGATTATACTGATTGGACTTGATTAGGAAAGCCACACACCTGTCTATATAAGACCTTACAGCTCACAGTGCATGTCAGAGCAAATGACAATCATGAGGTCAAAGGAACTGCCTGAAGAGCTCAGAGACAGAATTGTGGCAAGGCACAGATCTGGTCAAGGTTACAAAAAAATTTCTGCTGCACTTAAGGTTCCTAAGAGCACAGTGGCCTCCATAATCCTCAAATGGAAGACGTTTGGGACGACCAGAACCCTTCCTAGAGCTGGCCGTCCGGCCAAACTGAGCTATCGGGGGAGAAGAGCCTTGGTGAGAGAGGCAAAGAAGAACCCAATGGTCACTGTGGCTAAGCTCCAGAGATGCAGTCGGGAGATGGGAGAAAGTTGTAGTAAGTCAACCATCACTGCAGCAATCCACCAGTCGGGGCTTTATGGCAGAGTGGCCCGAAGGAAGCCTCTCCTCAGTGCAAGACACATGAAAGCCCGCATGGAGTTTGCTAAAAAACACCTGAAGGACTCCAAGATGGTGATAAATAAAATCCTCTGGTCTGATGAGACCAAGATAGAACTTTTTGGCCTTAATTCTAAGCGGTATGTGTGGAGAAAACCAGGCACTGCTCATCACCTGTCCAATACAGTCTCAACAGTGAAGCATGGTGGTGGCAGCATCATGCTGTGGGGGTGTTTTTCAGCTGCAGGGACAGGACGACTGGTTGCAATCGAGGGAAAGATGAATGCGGCCAAGTACAGGGATATCCTGGACGAAAACCTTTTCCAGAGTGCTCTGGACCTCAGACTGGGCCGAAGGTTTACCTTCCAACAAGACAATGACCCTAAGCACACCGCTAAAATAACGAAGGAGTGGCTTCACAACAACTCTGTGGCTGTTCTTGAATGGCCCAGCCAGAGCCCTGACTTAAACCCAATTGAGCATCTCTGGAGAGACCTGAAAATGACTGTCCACCAACGTTTACCATCCAACCTGACAGAACTGGAGAGGATCTGCAAGGAGGAATGGCAGAGGATACCCAAATCCAGATGTGAGAAACTTGTTGCATCTTTCCCAAAACGACTCATGGCTGTATTAGATCAAAAGGGTGCTTCTACTAAATACTGAACAAAGGGTCTGAATACTTATGACCATGTGATATTTCAGTTTTTGTTTTTTAATAAATATGCTAAAATTTCTAAATTTCTGTTTTTTTCTGTCAAGATGGGTTGCTGAGTGTACATTACTGAGAAATAAAATGAACTTTTTTGATTTTTGGAAAAAGGCTGCAATGAAACAAAGAGTGAAAAATTTAAAGGGGTCTGAATACTTTCCGTACCCACTGTATACTGGCAGATGCTCATCCATCATCCAATACCATCAGGGAGGCGTTTGATTGGCCCCAAAGTTATTCTGCAGCAAACATACATACAGCCAAGGCCATTAAGAACTATCTTCAGTGTAAAGAAGAACAACAAGTCCTGGAAGTGATGGCATGGCCCCCACAGAGCCCTGATCTCAACATCATCGAGACAGAAGGATTTGAGGAAGCCTACACCCACAGAAGATCTGGGGTTAGTTCTCCAAGATGTGGGGAACAACCTATCGGCCGAGTTCCTTCACCAACTGTGTGCAAGTGTATCGAGAGGAAGTGATGCTGTGTTGGAGGAAAAGCGTGGTGACACCAAATATTGATTTTATTTAGATTCCTATTCTGTTCATTCACTGCATTTTATTAATGATGAAAATAAACTATTAGCACTTCCATTTTTGAAAGCGTTCTAAGTTTATAGCATTTTTTCATACCATCCTAAAACCTTTGCACAGTACTGTAGATGATGTAAAAAACATTTAAATGCAAATTGTATAATTATTGTTATTACTGGCTAACCTGCTGCTAACCTGTCCCATGCTCATTGTCAGATAGTCAGCTCTGCCTGGCGTCTTTACAACTATGGTATTACATCTTCTGTAGTTGTTGTGCTGGCTTATGTGTTTGTTGTGTCATACCACCATTTTACTAACTTGTCTGCATCTCTCTTTATTATGATTGTTGGGTTTTATTTATGTCCTTTTGCTTATTGTTGCTCTGCATGTGTCCAAAAATGGCTATAGTCAGTACTGTTTTGCTGTGCTCTACATGGTGTCTAGTGGACAATTTAAAAAAAGTTCAACTAGAGTCCTGTCCTAAGCTTTCCTTTTTCAATTATTCTACACATCAAGGATCCGGTCTTTAAAGTCTAAGTGTTGTCTATGCGTGTTGTGTCTAAAAATGTTAAATGGTGTTTCCTGTGTGATTAGGGCTGCAACTAACAATAGTTTTTCTTTTAGTTTTAAAGTCAACATGTGCTGATCGTGTGATACAATCATCGCTCCAGTACAGCTACTGAATGGACCTTGTGGTGAGATTTTAACATTTTTGTTATTATTGAATAACGTGCTGATGGATTTCTCAATTAATCAATTAATCATTGACTCTAAAAATGTCAGAAAACTCCAAAATATTCAGTTTACAATGATTTTAAAACGCAGAAAAGTGGACAATTTCTGTAAAAAAATGTTGTTGAAAAGTGACTCAAACACTGTTGTCAACTAATCGATTAATCAACTAATCATTCCAGCTCTTCATGTGATACATTAACATATGCCTTTTTCTTAAGGCCGAAAAGAAAACATGGTATCATTGGCATAAAAAAAACATGTTTGGGTTAAAAAAGAAAGAAAATTGTTAATCACAAAAACATATTTTGAGAATATTTCATTATATATTCACACTGTATCAGCGGCACTATACATAGCTGCCCACATGAATACATACATACAACGTTGAGGTTTTTCTTTTATATATATTTTAATATACTTATTTTTAGCTTATTGTGACTAAACAAACACTCACACTTGCTTTAAGCTGAAATCTTATACCAAATGCCAAATCTTCTGTTAAAAGCTGAGGACCTCCAATATGGCCGCCAGAGCTCACAGCCCTCAGGTGCTGCTGAACTAACGTCTCCTGCAGCACTTCTTGTCCTCGTATTAACAGTAAAAACAGGAATGCAATGTGAACCGACAGAAATATCCCCTCTGCAATAAATCCCCACATTAAAACACACATAAAGCACATTATTAAAAATCAAAACAAAATTGGGATCCTGCTCCCAACATAAAACTTGAGTTGTCACAAGCCAATAAAACAGCTATGGGATGTATGAGTGCTGCCAGAGGACAACGGGGCCCGTTTTGTGTATCTGCTTTGGCTGAAACAACCTGTTGCATAACCCCTGCTTATATTAAAACCTATTTATACAATATTAAAGAATTTAATGTGAAGTTTCACATACAGCAATACAATTACACCACTTTTTCAACATTCTAAAGTCTTTCTCTGTAATGCCTGTCGCTGTTTTTAAATTTATATATCTTATTTGTAAATGATATATATGTATATAAATGAGATATGAGAGTCCATTTGGGATTTCTTTTCTCGGGGTGATGCAGTAACTCTTGCATATATGTCACATCATCATCGTCATGATTGCATTGGCCGTGCAGTACAGTGGTCATCAGAGGGTGAAGTTACAGAGAACGGCGTTTAAACATAAAATATTGCACAATCCAGTGAGTATACACAGCTGTGAACTTTGGCATACTTTTACCACGCACGCACACACGCATGCAGTCACACACAGAACAGACAGATTCTCAGTGCATCATAAAAGAATAAAAGATGAACTTCGGAGTGACTTTGACCTTTAAAAGTAATCGGATTAGGAGTTTGTCAGGAAGAATATTAAAGGTTCTTCATTTTACAAAAAGATACTAGAGTTTTCTTCTTTAAAAAAAGGAGCACATTAGTTTAAACTGACATTTTTGATCTTAATTTATTTCCCCAGAAGTTATTGGATGTTGTCCTGCTCCAGTCCACTAATGTCATGTTTCCACTGTGTGGTTCGGCTCTGCTCGACTTGACTCGTTGTTTTGTTTCCAGTACTTCTCTTTTAGTTTCCCACTTCAGATACCACCCCCTCAGCGTAGGTGGGATTTTCAGCCTCATATTAAATCCATTACATACATTTCTCTTTAAAAAAAAAAAAGAGCCGTAAATACACTATCATTTTCCAAAAAATGCCTTGACCTTCCACATAATGTAACTTTCATTGGTTACCTTTGATGAAAAATGTTTTGGTTTCAGGACTCAGTGAAGATGCTTTGTGGTCCGTTTGACCCGGTGACATTTGGGTGCACTGAATTGATATACTTGCTTTTAAAAACCTGTTTGAATGCACATTGTGGCAGAAAGTCTCAAGAAAGGTTTCCTGGTGTCTGTCAGGAACGATTTAGCCCTGATATTTCCCCTAGAGAATAGAAATTTGAATCCTGCAGGTACACACTAAGTATGCAAGCGAGTATGTGAACAATAAGGCTGTGTTCACACACACTCATGCGGTCATCAGATAGAAGGGCGAACACACAGGTCTTCCCATTCATTTTGAATTGGGGTAGTGCATTTAGGCCGCAGTGGTGACGGCTGCAGAGAAAAGCCAAACCAAACTGCAGTGGCGGTAAATTGAGACTTACTCCTGTACAGTAAAAAGGAGATATCACTGCCTCCCGTACTATTGCTGCCACAAGAAAGTTTTAAAACATTATGAGGGTAATAAACGAAATAATCACAGCTGCTTGTCTGCACGTACACGTTGATAAAAAGCAAGTATATCATGAGCCTTTAAATTAGATTTCTTGGTTCTGTTTGCAGATAAAGCAGCTGATATTTTGTCCTGTCTGGTGTCTTGCACAGTAGATCTAACATGGATCATATTTGTAATAATCAAAGAGGTGTTTCCTCATCATCGAAGATCTAACAAGGAGCTCTCACGTACCAGTCTTTCTGCTCGGGTACATCTTTGGTGCCACGGACAACCGGCTGACGAGGATCTGGAGCGCCGAGTTTGTCTACAGATTCTGGTCCAGCCAGTGGATGTAGTTGTTCATGCTCCTCTGGCCAACACTAGACATCACTGGCAGGTATGCGAACACCATGCAGGCATGAAAACCGTCCTCGTAGTGATCATTGGTCACCGCGACGCCGGCGCTCTGCAGGCGTCTGACGTACATCAACCCGTCATCCCTCAGCACGTCAAACTCACAAGTCATCACGTAGGCTTTAGGCGTCTACCCAGAACCCCCTGTTCCGCCAGCAGCGGTGCCGCCCTCACGTCCATCAGCTGCGGTACCTTCCCATCACCTCCGGCGATCCCATCTTTTTCACAACCGGACGATAGTGCTTCCTGCGTTTGGCCGGGAGCAAAGCGGTCCAGTCCAACTTGGAGCGGGTGCTGCCGCTGATGGCCGGCTGGTCCAGGGAGCTGTGGTTGTTGGCGAGCAGGAGGGTCTCCAGGGACGTGTCGGCGCCCAGGTACTCCAGCCAGAAACGAGCCATGACGGGCCTGTAGAGGATGGGCACGGCCTGGTTCTGCTGGTAGGATGGGGTGTAGAAGTCGAGCGCCTGCAGCACCGGGTTGATCAACGCCTGGACCTTAAACTTCACTGTCAGACTGTCATCTGAGCTGAGCTGTGGACACAGTCAGGTTTCAGATTCAGCAGATATGAGTTCTTCTGAGGAACAATACCAACTTCAATAGTTTGTTTTAAACTGAAAAGGCTGATAACTTTGGGTCAGTGATTACAGCATCTTTTAAATTCTGATGGAGTATGTTTGTTTTTTATTAGACAAGTTGGTGACGCTCTGTGTGTTTCTCCTAGCAAATTAATGTGTCTTTTAGATCGATGCAGGGCGGGTAGCAAAGTAAAAAACAATAGTGCCTTTTATCTTCCTTCTTCCAATCATTTGGTGTTTCACCCCTACCTGTCATGTTGTCAGAGTGTGAATTCCCTCTTAAGTATGTTTCTCTAAAATACCTAACTAATGGCATTCCTGGAGTGCTAGAAACTGAACTAGCCCACATTTTGAGCCAGTTTTGAACTCCTACGAGGTAAACCGACAGGTTAAGACAGGTTAAGACTATATTTTACAGACAGGATCACTTCCAGCAGCTCCTAGCTCTATTCTTCTCTCGGGTTTGCCTCGCTTCCCTGCATTTCACGCTTGATGAGCTCTCCACTAGAAGATATCAATTACACTTCAATGATTGCCGACAAGCAAAGAAAACAGACTACAGCCTCCCACAATCGTGATGGCTGCACCTGATTGGACGGGCCCTTCACTCTTTAAAAAACAGACCAACATGGCGGCTCATTTGAAAACTTTAGCTTATTTTACAAAAAGAAAAGAAAATGTGTTTTGGAAAACAATTTATGCGAGAAATAAGCTGCAGCTGCTGAATCTGTCATCATTTTAGATCGACTACGGTCAGTTTAAAAGATTTTTAAGAAGCGGCAGGTGGAGCTGGATGCCCCTGATTTGCATAAAGTAGCCTGGATGGCACTTTATGCAAATGAGAAGCGGTCAACTCAACGCTCTATCTCTCGAACGTCGCCATGTCGCTAACAATGCATTGAATGGAAAACGTGAAAAATGACTGCTTACCTCTGTTATGCTTTTAGATGAAGTGTATGAATGCTAATATGTAGTGAGATGTGTGTGTTGTGTGTGTTTTGCTTCTCTACCTCCTGCGCCACAGCGGCAGCCAGGTTTCCCCCGGAGCTGTCCCCAGACACACACACCCTCTCCGGATCGATGCTGTAGCGCTCTAAAACCGGAGCCGACAGGAAGGCCCGCGACGCCGCTAACGCATCATGGTACTGGTCTGGGAACACTGCCTCTGGAGCGAGACGGTAACTACAGCAACAGGATATCATAGGAAGACTTTATTATGTTACATAACACTTTGAAACAAGACTAAAAGCCAGAGCAGTGTTTTCTTCCTTAGCCTAGCTGTTTAGAAAAGGCTTAACATTTTCAGACTTCACTGATTTGTTTAAATGGATTTTCCTTCAAAGCATCTAATTTAAACTCTGTAAGTAGATACTGTTCAAGTTACTGTGAATATTTGCGGCAACTACACCGAAGTTTATGTTTTCATAAATTGAACAAAAATTACTTATAATTTATTATTATAAAAGGAACATAATTAAAACAAAAGTTGTGGCCGGGTTGGTTCAGCGGTAGAGCAGGTGCTCATGTACTGAGAGGTTTATGCCTTGACGCAGAGGTCAAGGGTTCAAATCCGACCTGTGATGATTTCCTGCATGTCCCCCCCCTTCTCACTTAAATGTCCTGTAAAAAATTATAAGTGGAAAACCCCAAAAAATAATCTAAAAAAGAAAAGCGACAGAAATTGACACAAAGGAAATATGTTTGACTGCCAGACCCCATGAAAGTCATTCATAAAGTCCAAATTATCATTTTTAAATTCAGATTTTCTCCTTTTTCAAAAGAGAACTCTTATCTAAAGGCCCACTTACTTCTCTAAGGAGCTTTCAGCCACATCTCACTCCCTTCACTGGCTCAACCATCTCCATGAGAGCTGAACTCCATTTGTTATTTTCCAAGGTCAGTTTTTCTCTTGTTTTGTAAACTCTAATTGCCAATTTTAGTCAAATAAAAACTAAAAAAGCAATGACTATTTGCCATTTATATAATCACTAATAGATTAATTGCAGCATTGGTTTTGCTGTTATGTGACACTTACTCCACAGACATGATGACAGAGTCCAGCTCCTCTGCCATTTTCCGACAAAGACGGTCGTATGATCGCATCCCTGCGAAGTAGACTCAGTAAGTCACACTGATATCATGTCAACAATAATGTACGTGTTATATATCATATTGGTTTAATGCAGGGATGACTTTTCCTCCTTTTCTGAGTTTTTCAAATCAACACTCACGCCCGCTGCCAAGCGCCCATCCTCCGCCGTGGAAATATATGACTCCCCTCTTCAGCTGCTTCCCCCCCTTCGGCTGGAAGACTCGGGTGGGCACGCCCCCCAGCGTGGAGTCGGCCACGTGCACGGCGGTGCAGGAGCTTGCCTCGATGTCTTCCACCCAGGACATCAACCGGTTCAACAGGTGCACCCTGTGGCACACCCCCAGCGCGTGAGCCACGTCACTCTGCAGACACAAACATGGCAGCTATTACACGGTGAGAGGGAGTTTTCACTGTTCTGAATCCTCTGAAATCCAACTGTATTGATACAAATGAAGTCTTTAGGCAAGGCAGCTTTTGTTTATATATCACATGTCAACAACAAGCCAATTCAAACAACATTAATGAGCAGTTAAAAAAGATTTAGGTGTCCAAGAGACTTGAAGAAATGATTGGGAGACTCTGCAGGTGAATAGGGTGAAACATTTTAACCAACAGATATCACTAAAAAACTTCTCCAGTTGATTACTCACATTAAGACCTTTTTTTTTGTACTACAGGTTTTTTTAAATGTTATGTTGAAATATGCAAATGAGGCATTATCTGGCTAAATATGTGCTAATTTGCATACATTTACAAAACAGAAATGTGAACATTGGTTAAAGCCAGATTCCAAATACTTTTTTATTTTGTTGAAATTTTAGAGTCAAACGTTTTTTTGGAAATCTCTTTTCATCACTGTATAAATCAGAATATACTGTCAACAACAGCCTTTAAAAAAAATCTCTTTTCTCCATATTTTAGCTATAAAATGTAGCATAAATCAGGCACTGAACAAAACCTTCAGTATATATTGTTAGATAAGAATGAAAGTGGAAAGGAGATTTCTAACCTTTAAAGATATGGATTGTGATTGTGGATTCATTTTAACCCTTGTGTTGAAAATCAACACTTTTTTTTTAGGCTTTTTATTAATGTTTTTAACTTTTTCTTAAGTTTTTCATTTTTTTTACGTTTTCAACATTACGTAACACTAACTTATTAACTTTATTTTTACAGTTATTTTGTGAATTTATGGTCAATAAACCTCATTTATATGAAATTATACCTAATGTTTGAGTTAGAAAAGCAGAAATTAGGAATTATTGAGACTAAAATTAAAGGAATGGATGTTGATGATAATCACAGACTGGAATATGTCAACTTTTACTCAATACTATTTCAAAAACACTTCCATTTGTTTTACAATGCTATAAAATTGAATAAGACGCCCCAAAATTAATGAAAGTAGAGATTTGTACTTGGCAAAGAGCGTTGGGTGGAATCAATCATGTTATTTTGGGGGAATTAAAAAGAACATTGATATAGGACAACATGAGGACAACATGAGGACAACATGAGGACAACATGGGCAACATGAGGACAACATGAGGGTTAAAGACTACACGTAAACAGGGAAAACCATTTTTAAAAAACAGAAGTCTGAAACTTCCCCAGTTGATTATTGACATTAATCTTGTGTATCACAAATTTTCTGAAAATGTTATGTTTAAATATTCAAATGAGGAATTATCTAATGCAAACTTTTGGTGAATTTAGGAGAAATTGAATCTCCAGACACAAATAGACAAAGTGAAGTACAAATACATGTTTTCTTTCCACTAGTGAAAGAAGACATGTTATTAAAGCAAAATAGCCCAAAGCCTCAAAATTCACCAGTGCATGAAGACATGTTTCTGCCTGT
Source organism: Etheostoma perlongum (assembly GCA_026937815.1). NCBI lineage: Eukaryota > Metazoa > Chordata > Actinopteri > Perciformes > Percidae > Etheostoma > Etheostoma perlongum. The sequence continues at coordinate 23,624,229 of CM049392.1, read as the reverse complement.
AGCGTCTCGCGTTACGCATTTGTTTTCTTTGAGTATCATCAAATGTTTCCACTTTTTCTATATTTATTTGTAAATCTCTCTGTGGACTGTCTTCCTGCCATTGAAAAGCTTTGGAGTACGGTGGAAAAGAAACAACCCCAGCGGTGCTGAGGTGAAAGAATGAGCAGGCTGCGAAAACCCGTCCTCCGCATTTAAGTTGTTTAACTCGTTGTTCCCCAACGACGCGTAAGAATCACTGCAACTGTGATGCTGAGAGCAGCTTAACTCAATACCAACGTGTTTTTCAGGAGGATCAACAGCTCTGACACGTGCAGACAAAGGCCGATGCCACATTCTGTGGATGGTCAAAGGTCATTTTGCTTTTACAACGCTGCAGTATAGTTCTTGTCCTCCCTATGCACCATCTGTCTATACTTCACATTGCACTTTTCTGCTTTTTTTGCACTTCTGGTTGGACACAAACTGCATTTCATTGTCTTTGTTCGTCGAATCACCATCATTTCTACATGCTGCTCACCTGGTGTCCTATAAAAAAACAAGATATGTTCAAAATATCAACTTTTCCTAAGCCTTAGAAATACTTCCAAAGTTTTTGGCTTTGTTACGAACCATTTTCCCGACAATTCAATCTGTTTTTAAATGGTTTCTTTAGATTTAGATGTTAACATAGTTATTAATATACTGTATTCTCTACAGTTGTGCTCCATTAGATTTTCTATTTTAATAAGTAGGATTTCACCTAGTAATGATTTTCATTGCATAATAATCAGTCATATTTCTCCGGATTAGTTGTTTATACACTGTTAGAAAAGGGTAAATAATAGAATCTTAATACCACACTGTACTGTACCAGAGCTGGAAAAAATAATCAATTAAATGTCAAACTATTTTGATAGTTTTATGAACAAAAAGTACCAAGAACATTTTCTAGTATCTTCACTCCTCTGTGACAGTAGATTGAATGTTTGTAGTATTCTACTCGAGTCTATTTGGTTCTAATCTACGAGTACTATATTATAGTATTATAGTATTTGGGGCCCTGGCTCATGGAGGAATATCTTCCTCTGCTCTGCATTCAGATGTTTCATTTTCTTCTCTTCTTTATTTTATTTTGATCTGTTGTTCTTCTTATAGTTTAATGATATCTATTATATCAAATTCTATTTTACCCCTTCTCTACGTTATGCTGTTCTACAATTAACAATATTTCTATTATGATGTGCTAGCCTACTGTTATTGTTTATTGTATTGTCACATGACTCTCTCCTACTGTCATTTCAGATTACTTATTTTTCTCTTAATATTTAACTCGGACGACTCTCTCCCCTCACATGAACCTGCCCCCCCCACCCCCCCTGCAGTGCTGTCCTGTCAGGGCATCCTCCAGACCTTACCGCCTGCATGAAGCTCCGGAACAGCGCGTCCAGCAGCATGAGCTTCCACGGCTCGCTCACGCCGCTCGGTAACGGCAGGTAGACGTAGTACGCGGCCGCCGACAGCAGCACGGCTCCGGCCAGACGGAGCCTCATCTTGGCGGACTTACCTGCCTAAAGCCTAGCGTTCATACGGGACTACTGCTGCTGCTACCCCGGTTCGCAGGCGACGAAACACGGAGGAATTACCCCGATTTCAAAATAAAAGCCGAGGGTAGGATTTCATGGCGGCGATTGCGACCGATCTTTGAAAATTCTCTTATTTTGTATTTTCTTTCCAGGAAGTAGGGCAAGCATTGCGTAACGTGGTTGCCGACGGGAAATGTATTTTTTCTAATAGTAATAACAAAAACCCATGTAAGCCCCTATGTGTAGTCCTACAGTATGAATAAAACTGCTGGAAAAAACAGAATTTTAGATTTTGAAAAAATACTACTACTAATAATAATATAATAATAATAATAATATAACAATAAGAATGTCATATTTAGATAATTATAGATAGATTTTTATTGATCCAATAAAAAGGGAAATTACAGTGTTACAGCAGCAACATCAGTCACACAGCACAGAATATAAATATAAAATGAAACCCTAGGATACAATATACATTAAATAATAATAGGAATAAAATACAAGATCAAATATTTGGGTGGAGAGGGTGGTCGGGTTATCCATGATAGAGTCCTCGTCTCCACCATAGCTTCAAACGTGTCCTGTTTGCAGCCGATCACGGAACAAAACACTTTACATAAAAGTGCTTTTCTCAACTTATAATTGAGCCTCATTAGGTTTTCGTGTTTCATTAAATGTCCATGTTTTTTTTAGTTTTTTTAGTAAAGGGGTGTGGGTGGGTGTAAGTGATGAGTAATAAACCAGGTATTCGACACTAATCTAGTCAAGCAGTAAACTCAATCCCCCTGCACTCAGTCGACAAGTACTACTTTACAGTTGAATACGTTTCTAATAATATCTGGATAACATCTGTGCAACACCTCTCGCATATTATTTGAGATTTTAATCCTAATGTTTTTCCCCAGGATCTCAATCAACTGATTCGTCCAGAAAAATTAAGGCATGTTTACGAATTGTGTTTTCTAATGATCCAAAATAATGTCAGATACATCTATATATACAAACTTTAATCTTAACATAATGCAGCGACGTTTTTTTTTAGTTATGTATGAATGCGTCTTTTTAGGGTATTTTCACATCAATTGAGAAATGTCTAAAGTTTGCAATATAGTTTATTTTTGATTTATGAACATTTCCTATTTTTAATCCCAATCGACATCCACTCCACTAGAGGGCGCACCGCTGTGAAACACGCATTACAAAGCAGCTGAATAAAATGATTGGCAGCTAGAGCAACGTGTCGGCCGGTCTCGGCCAATCAGAAAATTACATTTGACTCTTCTGGGCGGGACCGGAAGCAGCCGTTCATACGCTATTTTTTTTAGCATAGACAATTAAAGAAATATTTTATCAGTCAGCTACTTATTACAACTCTTAAGTCCTTAAAAACGGGTATAACACCTAAATGAATCGTCATATTTATATATACGCATTGGTTTGTTGAAGCTACTGTTACTACGTTATATCTTAATAAGTAAGTCTTAATTCAGCTCTGATTGGTTAGCATCCGGCTAGCTAGCTAACCGCCGACGGTACACATCCAGGTAAAAACCACTATGTTGGGGGGGCGCTTTCCCTGGTTTTACGTTGATGTTGACTGCTGGTTGTTATGTGTGTGAAATCATTGAAATCATTAGTACATTTAGCCTCTGGTCGGGATCTTTTAAAGTCATGCTGGTTGTGTCCGTGTCCTCGCAGTGACCATGGGCGAGGTGGAGCTGTCCTGTCGGGCTTATGTGAAGATGTATCTGCACGCCTGTCTGTTTCCGCGGTGCAGCATCAACGGGCTGCTGCTGTCGTCCAGCCCGGCAGGAGGCCCCGTCTGTGTGACGGACTGTGTCCCGCTGCTTCACTCCCACCTGTCCCTGGCCCCCATCACTCAGCTGGCCCTCACACAGGTAAGAAGTATTCAGATCCTTCACTTAAGTAAAAGTACCAATACTGGGGGGGGGGTAGTAGGGTAAATAAGGTACAGAGGACAGTACATACACACCCATACCTGGACTCACATAAATACCTTGAACTGCTCTTAACTGATCATTTATGGTAAATGTCCTTTTATAGCCAAAGGTTTTATTGTTGTTATTGTTATCTTTACACTGTATTTTTATCTCTATACTGTATTTTTCTTGCTGAAAACTGCTACTGGAGAGTTAAATTTCCTTGCAGGAGTCATGTCAAAAGGATTAATAAAGAGAAGTCTAAGTCATCTAAAAATACCCAAGTACTATTTAAGTAAACATTTGCAACAACAGGAACTTTAAGTATTATGAATAAAAGTACTCAATAGAGAAAATCGTCTTATTTTAGAAACCGGATACGGTCCAAGCAGTTCTGTGTTTAATCTGCTAATAATTTCAGCTGGACTTGTAAATTGTTGAGTAGTCTAATTTATATTAAAACATGTACAGAAATATTGATTTGTAAATAAACTAGTAACTAAAAGCTGTTTGACTACTATAGTGGAGTAAAAAGTACAACACTTCTCTCTGAAATGTAGTGAAGTAGAGAGTGGCATGAAAAGAAAAGACTCAAGTATAATTACCTCAAATTTGTACTTAAGTACAGTACATGAGTAAATGTACTTTGTTACATGACACCACTGGGTAGGACACCGGCTGAGATGCAGCGTGGTGGACCAAGTCTTTGCTCTCACTGGAAGAGAGTCCCGTTTGTGTTTGAGGTTGTTTTTAAAGGCGTGTTCTCTTGTTTCAGGTGGATGTGTGGTGTTCTCAGACTCAGCAGAGGATTGTGGGATACTATCAGGTCAACGCCTGCGTATCAGATAGCAAGTGAGTTTCTTGCTGATTTCATCCTTTCGGCTACACCAGACCTTTTTATGAGGCGTTAAGCCGTTTCCTAGTCTGTTGGTAAATTCAGTATTTTCATTAAAATGTAAACCTTTCTAACTTTTTGTTGAATGTATTTCCTTTTTTTGAACTGGCCAGCCCGACTCCGTGTGCCCTGAAGATAGCCGATAAGATTTCGGAGCAGTTTGACAATGCAGTTTTGTTGATGGTAAGAATTTGAACACCTTTCCTTTACCTGCTGGATTGTACAGGTGAGACAATATGGTGGTCGGTCAGTTTAATGTAAGATAGTCTCATTTCTGTTAAATGTTAGAACTGATTATTTTTGTTGGTATGAAGTTTTAGGAAATCTTGTTGGACATTTTGTAATTTTTTGATATTTTATAAATGAAAATCGGTTTAATAATGGTGTTTTTTCCATTAATGGTACCTGCTCGACTCGACCGCGGTGCCCCGTCCTCCTTTTCCGTAGCAGGTTAGTACCGCCTCATGCATGAGGCGAGCGTGGCTGGTCGTCATAGCAGCAAACTGCCGTGACCTAACACGACACACAGAACGTTGAAGGTGTGTTTATTTTGATTCTCGGCATGTGGCTGTTTGCCAGAAGACACATTTAGTTTCAAAAGAAGCTGGAGGCAGCAAAAAAAAACGCTGGCTGGACTATTTAAAAATGCCCCCCCTCTCCGACCAATTGACACTTTGAGGTTTTGGTCTCGCCTCAGCTCACTTGGAACCTGGACTGAGGTGGTTCTAGAAAAAGTACCCGTTAGCAGGTACCTGTTTTCATAATGGAAAACAAAAAAGGAGCGTAGAGGCGAGTCGTGCAGGTACCATGTAATGAAAAACCGCCATTAATGTATTGACTGTGTGTTTTCTCTGTTTTGCCGCGCAGATTGATGGCAGTAAGATGTCTTCAGACTATCGGGTTCCTCCCATCGTGATGTACGAGCGCAAAGATTCAAGATGGCTGCTGAAAGACAAACACACGTAAGTGACAACCGGAAGGGAAGAGGGCTTTTTTTTTCTTTTTCTTCGTGAGGTCTAAGCCCTAAACAGACTTCGTAATCCCAGTTTTACAACAAACAACAAAAAAGTCATTTTTCCTTGCAAAACACGGGGGTTGCTGGTCTGCTGCTGCCTCAGCTTTTAAGTCACACATTAGCCGACCCAATTCCTGTGTCCTGCGAGGTAAAATGGTACAATAGGTCATTGTTAAAGGATTCTGGTGGCTTTGAATCAGAATCAGCTTTATTTGCCAGGTATGAGGAATTTTTCTTTGGAGCATCGTTACTCACACATATATATACACATACTCTAAACAGAAACAATATAGAGGCATGAGTGCAATGAAGAGATCATTAAAATAATTTAAATGTGGAGCATAGTGCAAAGGATACTGGGATAAATAGTATTATGTTATATTACAGTATGAACAGTTATGTTCATGTGTTTATACTATATCATCTTTGAAGAGAGTGGCGATAACGGCTTCACTTCCCTGTCGTAAAGGGCTGTCCGACAGCAAAGAGACGCCGTTGAAATATTCTGATTATAACATCCACTGAAAGAGATTTCTCTGCCGTTTTGTCCTTTTTATTTGTTCAGGATAATGCTGCGACAGTGGGAGGAGACTCGGGCGATAGCCGGTCAGATGCTGGAGTCGGGCGATCACACGCTATTGGTGGATTTTGACAGCCACTTGGACGACATTACAAAGGACTGGACCAATCAGAAACTGAACACCAAGATAGCCGAGCTCGCCTCCCCGGCCAACGGGAACATCTAGACGAGGACAAAGTGGCAGCAGTTGGTACCAGAGTCCATATTTATTTCTGTTCTCACCCATCCTCGTGTGATTTTAATAACTACAAACCACACAGCACACAGTTTAGGTGTAATTTTAATGCATTTTTCTCGACTGAACAGGGACGTAACATGGAACATGCATAAATAACATATTTACAGCTTGGTAGATCTCTCTCCCCCCCCAGAGTGTGCCTTGTGGTCCAGTCCAACACCCTTCTGATTTAAAGAACACCCAAAAGCACCATTTCAACACTTTTACTGTGATCCCTTTTTTTCATTGTTAAACCTATCCTATGTACATTACAAATTCTAGGGGGTTGGACAAAATAACAGCAACACCTTTACTGCAAGACTGTAGTTTTGAAGTGTCGGATGTTTTGTTCCCTTGTCCTTTAACTATCCATAACAGTAGAACATTTTAAATGTCTAAAGCAGTGTAACTCTTAAAACACTAATCCAAAGTCTTAACTGGGTACACTCTTGTAAAATTTGATTTACTTTCTCATACATTAACACATAACAATAAAAATGCACCGATTGTCCCAGATGAATAACATGAGCAATAATGTTGGGTTTTTCTTTCTGCTTCAAACCTCTCATCAACAGAGGGAAACTTTATCTATGGAAAAAAAATAACCAACCCACATTTTAAATGTATCTGTGTGTTTAACTTCAGAAGCCTAACATGAAAAACTACCCTTAGAGTTGAATAAGACTAACAGGCATTACATTAAAAAAAGTGAAAATTATTGCAAGTTATACATTTCTTCACTACTCTGTTTTTATGGCGTGTTTCCCTTTGTTTGACTTGAATTAATATCCAACGTGTAAAGTAGGGCTGCAACTCACGATTTTCATAGTCGATTAATCTGTTCAATATTTTGTTTTTAAAATGTCAGAAAAATGAGGATCAGTGTTTCCCACAAGCCCGAGATGATGTCCTCAAATGTCTTTTCTTCCACAACTCAAAGATTTTCAGTTTACTGTCACAGAGAGAAGGAACTAGAAGATATTCACATTTAACAAGCTGCAATCACAGAAGTTTGACTTGTCTTAAAAGAATGACTCAAACCGACTAATCGATTAATCGTTGCAGCTCTAGTGTAAAAAAGGACAAGGAACGAAGTTTATGTAGAGCTGGACTATGAACAGAATTCTTATCAGTTGCTAAGTTGTGGTTGTTTTTGCTTCATTTAAAACTCCTAAAAAGCAAAGATTAGTCAATATTGGGAAGCAGACATGTGATTTTATGCTTTCTTTTCCTGTTTGTCGTCTTTAATCTGCCTCCTACAAAATTACAATGCAACTGAACTGCATTTTCGATCTCGTTTTAAGGGAATGTTTTTTTCTCCTACTTACGGCATTACATTCCCATAGGGAATGTAATGCCGTCTCTTGACCCCTTGGAACCAAGGGTTGGGAACCACTGGCTTAGAGGAAAGACAGCCGTGCAGCCATGATCAGAGAGTTAACATCATATTTTCCAGATAACCCCGACGACACGAGACGACGAGAACTGCACTATGGAGTCTAATTAACTGTTCAGTCTATTGAGATGTAAAAACTATCTTCACAATCAGTCGAAAACCTTAAGAAAATTACTGTTGCATGTGACAAAAAAAGCAAAAAATGCAGAAGCCGAGACCAGAGAGTGTCGAAACGATTGACGGAAATCAGTTTTTTATATTGATTCTGTCGATGGACTAATGGCTGCAGCGGTGCAGACGTCGTCTCAGTGTTGGTTTAACTTGTAGTGCTTCCAGTTCACCAACTAACCTCTACGAGGACGTGAGGGGCCAAAGTCCATCCCAAACATGTTCCATATCCATTGTCAGGGTAAAGAAAAAGAGTCCGGTACTGAAGTTTTCTATTTGACTTTTGATTAGTGCCGTAAGGTTTGTTTTGTGCTATCGGTTAGGGCTCGGCGATTTAAAAACAAAAACAATTAGATGCTTTTATTTTGGTATCAGAAATCTTTCCAAGAGATTTCAGACACATGGGTGATCACCATGGTGATTTATCACTCAGCCCTCCGTACCTTTATTTTATGAATGGCTGGGTCGTCTTTTGGAATGAAAACCTCCCCTTCACGCCGGACAAAGTGCTCAGATGCCACAGGCGATGGTCTCCTAGTCCGGCGACGGCATGGCAACCAGGTTCAGAGTGATTTCTCCCTGCGGAGACTGGCTGGCCAACGTGTAGAGGGAGCTGATGGACTCAAAGACGGACTGGACGTTCTGGACGTTCTGGACCTGCTGTTCTGCCCACGGGAAAGTGATCTGCAGCCGAGAAGAGCAGGTAACAGGAGTTATTTCCCTTCACCGGGACGACGACGTGCTGAAGATGCTTTCTTACAACTTTGGTTCTTTTTACAGTAAAGTTTAGTTTCATGTCAATTCTGCAATATGTGTCAGACATCCAGAGCAGTGGAAAATACCTTTCTCTCCGTGCATACAACAAGAATAATATATATATAGTAGTATAAGTAGTATGTACAATACATTTATAAATTACTTTAATCTCACACGTGGTTCCCTGTTCCCTTAGTAATGTTTTAAAAATGATTAATTGGAATTATTTGTGAGACAAGTTTCAGATTTTAGCTAATGTAAATATTTGACGACAAACGTTTTGTTTGGAAAGCAAATCAATAAATATCTGTTTATCTAAATGGTTTTCAGCTATAGTGCGTAGTTTCTGTCTCCCCTATGAGGAATTCTAAGTAATGACAACACTGTTGCAGCGTCCACATGATACAAGCCCCATTGCTAGTAGCCATGGAGACACACAGGATAAAAAACATGGACTCTTGAGGTAATTATCTTCACTTGGGGAATCTCTTGTAAATTGTCATTCTGAGAGATACTAAAGCTTTAAAGTGAGTCATAATTAACAATAGTTTTATAAGTAAAAATTGATCACTGAACTAGTTACACTTACAAAACGTAGTCCAAATTATTTGTGAATAAACGGGCCGCTCCAGTGTGGATTTTGTGAACACGTACATTTACCTGGACTATGATGAGTTTTCCAGACGGGTCTTCGGTGTGACTCAGCTCTTCTCCAAAACACAGCGTGATGCCACACTGAGGACGCTCGCCGCCGCTTAGACGGAAGGTGTCCAGTTCTAAATATGAGAAAACACAAATGAGTTCAATTCATTTTACTGTCCTGAGATCAGACAGGAAGTACAGTACGTAGTTCATGGTTTCACACAGAATGGACTCAGGTTGCAACTGAAAATGATTTAGTTAATAACTTCTGGATTATTTAGTCTATGTGATGTCAGAGAACGGTAAAACAATAGTCAGATTCCTTGTTTCACGTCACCAACAGTCCATTCAGTTTGGGACTATATCTAGAAAACTCATTGAGATACTTGCTTGAAAAATGATTCATCATCTAAAAGATAAACTCAACTCATTGTTTCAGTTAAAATATCTCATATGTGTAATAAATGAAAAACAGTTGTTCTGTTTCCATCAAGCAGTCTTGCAAACTTACTCACGATCACGCCGTGTTAACACACCGAAGCAGTGGTGGAATGTAACTAAGTACATTTACTCATGTACTTAAGTACACCTGTTGAGGTACTTGTACTTTACTTTTCATGCCACTTTCTACTTCGCTACATACCAGAAAGAAATATTGTACGTTTTACTCCACTACATTCATCCGACAGCTTTAGTTACTTTACTAATTAAGAGTTTTGCACAGAAAACATGTAGTTTATAAAATCTGATGTTTTGTTATAAATTAAACTACTTAACGATATAACGACCTACAAATCCAGCTGAAATAAATACACCAACTGTTTTGGTTGTTTCCTGCATTGAGTATTTGTACTTTTAATACTTGAATTACATTTTGCTGATGATACATGTATATATACTAGTATTCAAGTAACATTTTCAATGTGGGACTTTTACTGTAACAGAGAATTTTTACAGTGTATTATGAGTACTTTTTCCTTTAAGTAAAGGATCTGAATACTTCTTCCACCAGTGGTCCTAACTAGTGCTGTCAGTTAAACACATGGTCAATAAACTTCATTTATAGGAAATTATACCTAATGTTTGAGTTAGAAAAGCAGAAATGAGGAATTATTGAGACTAAAATTAAAGGAATGGATGTTGATGATAATCACAGACTGGAATATGTCAACTTTTACTCAATACTATTTCAAAAACACTTCCATTTGTTTTACAATGCTATAAAATTGAATAAGACGCCCCAAAATTAATGAAAGTAGAGATTTGTACTTGGCAAAGAGCGTTGGGTGGAATCAGTCATGTTATTTTGGGGAATTAAAAAGAACATTGATATAGGACAACATGAGGGTTAAAGTGCTCATATTAAGCTTTTGGGCTTTTTCCCTTTATTTTAGTGTGTTATATACTCTATATTTTTTGTGCATGTTATAGGTTCACAAAGCCCAAAGCAACGTGTAGTACAACTAAAATATTGTTTTTGGAAAATTAAACTATGTAAAACTATTCTGATATAACCTCTTAATACAATTATGAACCTGAAAATGAGCACTTTAATCAAATAAACTTAAGACTAAATCCCACACATCCACACATGAGTTGTGCATGTGAAGGTTCAGTGTTGGAGGGTCAGACTCACGTTGCTTGAAGCAGTCTTTACTGAAGAGCATCACCGGATCCGTGTTTCTCTCCATCTTGTGCAGCCCCGTGGTCGTGTGCGGCCCCGTCCAGAAGACCCGCCCCTGGCAGAACCGTTTCCCGTAGACGCCCCGCGGCGTGGCGGTCAGCACCACCCCCTTCTCCATGAAGGGCAGCAGGGTGAACAGCGCCTGCAGCTCCGGGACGGCCGGCAGCGTGGAGGGCGGCTCCGGCAGCGGGATGCGTGGAAACCTGCCCTTCAGGGCGGCCGGCGTCGGGGGAACGGGAGACGGAGGCGAGTACATTATCCTGACGTCAGTGCTCTGGACTTGGCGTTTGAGAACCTCCTGTCCTAGGTAATGAATCACCACATTGAAAGAGTCCTGGACTGGAGACACGGGGACAGAGACAGGCAGGATAAAAGCATGAGTAGCAGAATTCAGTAAAAAAAACTACAACAAAAAAAATGTTGTTTCAGCAAGTTAGACAACTCTCCAACATCCAAACATGGGTGGAATATCCAAAATACACATTTAGGTGTTTAACTTCAGTTTGTGTCTGTAGATTTCTCCTTAATTCACCAATCATGATTAATTTGCATATTTAACCCTTGTGCTGTCCTATCGACCATTAACGTGTTGTCCTTCAAGGTCAAAATTGAAAATTAACTTTTTAAAATGCTTTTTCCAATGCTTTTTTAAACGTTTGTCACTTTTTTCAACGCTTTTTTTTCCATTCATGGTCAATGATAAATCTATTTTTTTAGTTTAGTAATTATGCAGAAAATACAAATTATTTTAATTGATGGATAATCACAGACTGGTCCATGTCAGGTGGTTCAAGTTTAGTCAGGAACTAAAATTCAATGGAAGCGATGATTAATTTGACCTGCAAACATTGTTGCGTGGCTTCTATACAACGTGCATGCATGCATCCAAGTTATGTTTGGCCAGTTTGGTTGAAATAAACCCATATTTCTGATATATATTAAAAAAAAACATTTAACAGGTCATATTTGACCAGAGGACAACTCAAGGGTTTGACATAAAAATCACAGAAACCTTGTAATACGTGTAATAATTGTTTCAATGTGAGTAATCAACTGGGAAGTTTAATTAAAGATATCTGTTAGGTAAATTGGTTTACTCTTTACTCTGTTAATGTCTGAAAACATCTCCACTTCAGTAGAACTTACATCAACGCCAAACTTTCCACTTTCATTCTTATCTAACGTTATATTCTGAAGGTTTTTACAGAGGGATTTATACAACATTTTATAGCTAAAAACACTTTTGTTTACTACTGTTGACAGTGTTTTCTAGGTCTGGGCCATAGATCTATATTATATAGAGTAGTCCCAGGCCCAAATCCCCTCTGTAAAAACCTTGGTCTCTAATACAGTAGGTCACCAACATGAAAACTTTGAACCTGGCTTTAGGTAAAGGTTTGTTCTGGAACTGATGCAAATTAGCACATATTTAGCAAGAACATGCATCATTTGCATATTGAAACATTTCAGAAAATACTGAAATAATACTGTAATACTGTACTTACTGAAGTAATACTGTATAACAAATATTGTCTTAATGTCAGTAATCAACTGGGGAAGTTTGATGGTGATATCTCTTTATTTCCCTAGTCACCTGTCCCCACCCCCCTAAAAATATATTACAATAAACATATATAGCTTGTTATGTACAAATGCATTTGATGTTTGTTCAGTTTATTACCTACTGCCGGAGCAGGAAGACTCTCCTCGATCCGCACGTCCAACCTGATCTCATTGACTACTGCAGAGAGAGAGGAGGGAGAGAGAGAGAGAGAGAGAGAAGGGAGAAATATAAAGTGACATACCAGCTGGTTGTTTGGGAATAATGCCAAAGTTTTTATTGTGGACAGAGGACGCTATGTTGTGCAACCACACTGAGAAATCAGGTTATGCTGTGTTTGGCATTACAGGTATTATGTTAGGTATTTGAACAACACGTTTATTTGGTTTTCATACTGTATGCCGCCTACGCTATGTGATCTTAAAAACATTGTGGAATGCATCTGGGCAACTGTAGTGGTACAGTGAATGGCACTTTTTATTACCTAGTCTCGCATTGCTAGACCCCCCTTCACAGCTCTGCGGAGGAGGGTCTGAAAAACATCCGCTGGTTGATTTGGATTTCTTTTAACCAATCACAATCATCTTGGGCCGCGTTGACGGTGCCTCTGCAAAATAGTCTCTGGAAGGAAGTTGTTTTGGTGGAACGTGTACGTTCAAAAGTAGTTTTAGTCGTGCAACAGAAAACTCTGATTGGACAGATAGTCTAGCTAGCTGTCTGGATTAACCCTGCAGAGATCTGAGGACCAGGTAACCATAGTCCTCAGATTGGACAGATAGTCTAGCTAGCTGTCTGGATTTACCCTGCAGAGATCTGAGGACCAGGTAACCATAGTCCTCAGATTGGACAGTAGTCTAGCTAGCTGTCTGGATTTACCCTGCAGAGATCTGAGGACCAGGTAACCATAGTCCTCAGATTGGACAGATAGTCTAGCTAGCTGTCTGGATTTACCCTGCAGAGATCTGAGGACCAGGTAACCATAGTCCTCAGATTGGACAGATAGTCTAGCTAGCTGTCTGGATTTACCCTGCAGAGATCTGAGGACCAGGTAACCATAGTCCTCAGATTGGACAGATAGTCTAGCTAGCTGTCTGGATTTACCCTGCAGAGATCTGAGGACCAGGTAACCATAGTCCTCAGAAATCTACCGGAGGTCAGAACGCCAAGACAAAGAAAGAGGAAGGGGACGGACATCCGGCCGGAAATGAGGGACATCCGGCAGAATTTCCAGCGTCATCGGAGCAATCCCCCAAATCAGACTACTTTTTATTATTTATTATAATTATCTCTTCTTTATATCGCCGCTCTGCTATCACGGCTGCACTTTTTCCATCTGAAATTCTTTTCATAAGCCGTATTTGCGCGAGACTAGTATAAGCTGGGGACCTTCAGGTAGTTGTAATAAAGACGAGGTCGTCTGATCTTAATCCCCTGGCAGGTCTGTAATTTGTCAAGTCAATTTCCACCACATATCACCAAACATGGCCAATTGTGGGATACTATTAATCCGGTGTGAATCGGCATCTCCGGGATTCAGGGTTGTATTGGCTGCGTCGGCAATTGTAAATGAAAGTTTTGTCATCATATGTGGGTGATAATGTAAAATGCAGACTTTGCGTATCCCATGTGAATACGCCGCACGGAACGCAGACATGCGAAGGCGGTACACGTTGTGTGTTTTTATGACGGGAAAAAAAACAACCTGTACTCCGTGCCGCAATTACGATTGATGCAAACCTTTAAATGTGGCTTTCCTTCCCCAAAGGTGTCAAAGATTAAAACAAGCATCTCCTCCTTGTAGGGAAGCGAGTTTGTTGTTTGCATCTTAAAATTGATGATCAAAAACGTTTAAGCAGTTTGGTGCAGACATTATTCTGCGATTAGACATGGTGCAGAATCCGGTGGAGTTAGATGGCTGGTTAATTAACGTGCCTATCAAGTAAGAAGACATTACAGCTCAGGTAAAACCCTTCTTTGCTTCCAGATACCGATTCCGATACTTGAACTTGCGTAACGGCCGATACCGAGTACTGATCTGATACCAGTGTGTCATATATTTTATTATGTTTAAACAGCTGTATACTACTATCCCTTTATGTGATATGATTGTTGGTCTGGCTCGGGTTAAACTCTTTGTGAAACATGAACAAACACAAACGATAAATGCCACATGACTTTCTTTTTTTATGCAGTTTGACAGTCAGTTATAACTAAAAAAAGAACATGAATAAACTACTTTAATGTAGATTTTCTTTAGGATCGGTGCATAAACTCCAGTACTCCAGTATCAGAACATCTCTAGATGAAATGCATAACGTCAGGATGTAATTTAGACATCCATGTCTCAGACTCTTAGGTTGTATTGCTCTGGTCTGTTATTGACCAGACGATGTGTGACTGCTGTAGTATCAATGGAGTTAAACTCACCGTCTCTCTGTATGGGGGCGGCGTGCTGAGCGGGTTCTTCTGTCTGGACGGGGATGTCACTCCACAGCACGTCTTCAACACACTGACAATCACAGAGTTGGCAGCTGATGAGGCAGTTTTGTTTTTATACCTCACTGAGACATGGAAACAGCTGCTAGATGAAACCTTTAGCTCAGGCGGCCTGATTTAAAGCCATGAAATCCAGGAAGTTCTCTTCAGCAGTTTTTTGGCCTCGCTTGCAAGAGTCAGTTAACATGATAGTTTGTCATTCAATTGAAACTTTGGTATTTAACCTGGACCCTATTTCACCATGTTTTTGTGTCTAATGGGGACATTTTTTTTTAAATTGGTCCAGTATTGAGTGGGAGCTGCAAGGGCAATTACGAACTCAGTCAGTTTACGTCCACTTGAAGAGCTGTTTTTGTTACATGATCCAGTCTGGTTTGTTATTGTGTCTAACCAAGTCTCTCTCACAGAGAAGTCTCCTTCTGAAATCTGAATGTTGGGCAGCAACAGGTCCGACTCATTATACCGCGTGGTCTTCATCTGTATAGGTCAAGCTCTATACAGATGAAGAGCTTGTGTTGGTGTGTTTCTGGAAGTAAAAATCTCACTTATTTTTTCCTTAAGAATTTTGATTATCAGCTATAATGTCTAAATCATCCAAAGTAGACCGACTACGAGCTCTGAGGTTGTGAAACAAAAGTTTTTGCTCCTGTAGAAGCCAACACGTCCATTTGAAATCAACTTGGTTTTAAGAAAAACACGATCTTATCTGCAATCTTATGGAAAAGTACTACACTACCCACAATCCTAAGCATGACATGCTAAGCGACGTCTCTGATCGGTGGAAATTGCTGTTGCCATGAAAATGTTTGCAACACCCTGCTAGAGCGACCACAGTCTCGTACCTTTGCCTTTTTTTTTGCAAAAACATTCCGATAACACTAAGCTACGCTTTCTGTACTCCGACTCTCCACCGTTATCCTCTGACAACAAGTCACTTCTCGTGAGATTTCAGAACGAGATTTCTCCTCTCCTCCTTCCCCATAGGGTCCTTTCCATTATGATGTCACATAAAATGGAAATACTCAAAGTAAAGTCCAAACTCACCAGCTGTGAGGTGGCCTCCTCCGTCTTTATCTGCTTGAGCTGACTGTCGTCGCTGCTCTCAGAGTCAGTGCTCTTCCTCCTCTTCGGCCTCTTGGTGGCTTTTACTCTGCATTTCTTTACAGGAACCACCACACCTGAACAGACAAAAATACAACACTGACTATTTGATCAATAGATTGTTGGGTTTCTGTAAATAACATCACAGAGTACAGTCTAGACCTGCTCTTTAATTAAAAGCGCAATGAGATAACTGTTGTTGTGATTTGGCGCTATATAAATTGAATTGAATTGAAAATGCTTCCTAACCAAACCCTGTGAGGTACACATGATTGTACAAAGACATCACAGTGGTAAGTTAAAGGAAGTGACAACCTTGGATTTTGGTGCATTTTTTTATAATGTAGTCCTAAAATATGGTCTCATATTCTTCAAATTTACTGCACTACTCTTCCACAGAACAAAGTACTTAAGCTTGATTTATAGTTCTGTGTTGTGTATGTGCTGTAGGAACTGTATGTGTACTAACGGGTGACCCAGGAATCCACTGTGGCCCCCAACCCATCCCGAGCCCGCGAAAATACTCCCGTCATATCCAGATCAGGTGACTGCCCCCCCCCCAAAAATAAATCCTGTCCTGCAAAATCCCGAGAGAAAGACCGTGGTTTGTAGCGCCCCATTTCCCCAGTGGTTGGAGAAGTATAAGTAAAAGTACTATTACTTAAAGATACTCTGTTACATGTAAAAGTCCTGCATTCAAAATATTACTAGTAAAAGTATATAAGTATCATCAGGAAAATGTACCCAAAGTATTAATAGTAAAAGTACTCAATGCAGAAACTGGAAACGATCAAAACAGTTCTGTCAATCAACTAAGAGTTTAATGGGCTCTTCATCTCAGATGTACTCGCAGGCCTGTATACCGTTGGGTAGTTTATAATAAAACATGTTCATTTATGAACTACATGTGTTTTGTGTGCAACAGTCTTAACGTGTAAAGTAACTAGTATATAAAGCTGTTGGATGAATGTAGTGGAGTAAAATGTTTCTCTCTTAAATGCAGCGGAGTAGAAGTAGGAAGCACAATAAAAGGATAGACTCAAGTAAAGTATAAGTACAATACTTAAGTAAATGTACATAGTTACATTCCACCATTGCATTTTCCCTGACTCATTTCCTGGTTCTCCTTTTCCAAAAACAACATGAATTCAACGAGCGAGTTTCCTGCTACAGCTTAGATAGAATGCATTTGTCTATTAAAGTGACTTTGGTAAAGATTAGATGACTTTTTTTGGGATAAATTGTGCATAAATGTTGTTAATTAGTTATTTTCTGTTCTTGGCAGTGTAGTCTTTGCTTTTATCATTTATTTGTCCCAGTAAATATACTAGACCCAATTCACCAGGCTGACGTTGGGTGAACTTTTGCGCCCTGGTATCAGATCTCTGCCCTGCTGACTCAGCAACAGCTTGAGGTGATAACACAGGCGAGTCACTTGATCTGTAGCTGCCTTTTCATTCTGAGGTGTTATCAGTGCAGATGGATTTCAGAAAACAAGCAATAGAATCTTTAAGTAATGTAGATCTCCCAACTTTACATTTAAAATGATTGTAAGATTTAAAGCCGGGATAATTAATGCGCCATTCATACACTTATTCAGTTTTATAGCATTTGAAAAAACATTGAAGTGTTTTTGAAATAGTATTGAGTAAAAGTTGACATATTCCAGTCTGTTCATTCATCAACATCCATTCCTTTAATTTTAGTCAAAATAATTCCTAATTTCTGCTTTTCTAACTCAAACATTAGGTCTAATTTCCTATAAATGAAGTTTATTGACAATAAATTCCAGAAATAAGAGTAAAACTAAAGTTAATAAGTTAGTGTTACGTGTTGAAAACGTCAAAAAAGTGACAAACATTTAAAAAAAAGCGTCAAAAGTGTTGAAAAAGGGACAAAAACGTAAGAAAAAGTGTCAATAAAATTGTTGATTTTCAATTTTGACGGGAAGATGACACAAGGGTTAAATAATAGACGAGGAGTTATAATAGGGGAGTTATAATAGGGGAGTAATAAAAGGGGAGTTATAATAGGGGAATAATAAAAGGGGAGTTATAATAGGGGAGTAATAAAAGGGGAGTTATAATAGGGGAGTAATAAAAGGGGAGTTATAATAGGGGAGTAATAAAAGGGGAGTTATAATAGGGGAGTAATAAAAGGAGAGTTATAATAGGGGAGTAATAAAAGGGGAGATATAATAGACGAGGAGTTATAATAGGGGAGTTATAATAGACGGGGAGGAATAATAGACGGGGAGGAATAATAGAGAGGGAGGAATAATAGAGAGGGAGGAATAATAGACAGGGAGGAATAATAGAGAGGGAGTTATAATAGACAGGGAGGAATAATAGAGAGGGAGTTATAATAGACAGGGAGTAATAATAGAGAGGGAGGAATAATAGAGAGGGAGGAATAATAGAGAGGGAGTTATAATAGACAGGGAGTAATAATAGAGAGGGAGGAATAATAGAGAGGGAGGAATAATAGACAGGGAGGAATAATAGAGAGGGAGGAATAATAGACAGGGAGGAATAATAGACAGGGAGGAATAATAGAGAGGGAGTTATAATAGACAGGGAGGAATAATAGAGAGGGAGTTATAATAGACAGGGAGTAATAATAGAGAGGGAGGAATAATAGAGAGGGAGGAATAATAGAGAGGGAGGAATAATAGAGAGGGAGGAATAATAGACAGGGAGGAATAATAGAGAGGGAGGAATAATAGAGAGGGAGTTATAATAGACGGGGAGGAATAATAGAGAGGGAGTAATAATAGAGAGGGAGGAAGGCACATTGCAACAGAAGCCGGAGAGCTTTCTAAAGTCCCGTTGTGTAACATAATCAGGGTTTTGTGCTGATGTGAGGGTGTGAGTCTGGTCTAAGAATAAAACTGTTAATCACCTGCTGCAGATATCAACTCATTTCCATTCTGAGGATCTACATATTTCTGCTTGATTATGGAAGAAATCATAATCCCAGTTATTTTGGTCAATATTGTTCAGCATGATTACTCATTTGACTTTTGGAAAGATGTTGCATTTACTGAACTTAAAAACAAACAAACAGCAAAGCAGTGAAAACGCCTTGAAATGTGAATCGATTTCATTGTGATCGAGACACAATCCGCCCTACTTGTACACAAAATAAACATTGTCCCTTTTACAATAAATAGCAATTAGAAGACTTTATTCTACCTGCTGTGTAGCTGAAGTTATTAAACCTCTTATTTCTAAATGACTATATTTTACGATAAACCATTTTTGAATTATTGTTGATCTAAAATAAAAAATAAAAAACTTCTGTAATGGTGGAGGAAGTAAATCCTTTACTTAAGTAAAAGAACTAATGAAGTTTTTAACTTCTTCCTAACCCTTTTTGAACATAAACAATATTTGCTTTATCTGTTGCTGAGGATCCCAGTAGTTTTTTTTCATTTGTATTTTTTTTTAACATGTTCCATAAATTGACTAAATAAAATAATAACAGTACCACACTATAAAAAACACTGATATTCTTGCACTGTGGAACGTTACTCCACCATGAGGCTCGCTGAGCCCTTTGTACAAACACAACCATTTGTTTTACAAGCAGGAGCGGTCAAACTTAATATCAGGGCTTTTTACTGGCATACATTTGATAATTTAAGCCTCCCTGTTGCTGCTGATAGTCTTATCAGAGCCTCTCTGTGGTGTCACACGGACGCACAACATGATATAAAAACTGAACCATGCATTCAAAAACGACGATCGCTGCAATAACACTGGTTCCAAATTCCAACTTCTATTTAAAGCGGTAAGATGTTGACTTACTGCTTGTTGAATGTAATAATAATAGTGTATAACCGGGCATTAGCAGGATAAAACTCTCTGTCAAAGAGGTTCTAATATAATAATGCTTTCTGGGGGAAAGCCTTTCACAAAACACTTTTATTTTGTTGACTAAATTTAATTGTAATCTCTGCCAAAGCGAGCGGCAGCTCGCGGTGCTCTGTACCCGGCTCAGAGTCACTCATTTTCGGCTGAACACATCTACTAACTGCCGCTGATACGGCCGAGCTGTGATGGAGGACCGTAGCCGGCGTCACAAAGCTCTGCAGCGGCTGAAACACCTATAAACTGTCACTCTGCGTCATGGAGCTCAGAGCCAGCCGCTGGTCTCCTGATTTCGTACGATATCGTACAGACCTGTTCATTAGAATGCGTTGCGTTACAGCAGCATTGCATTGTGGGATATTTATGCTGTCATAGTGTCCACTGTTTGCATGCTCTAATATTTCACTGCAAACAATATGCAAATTGAGTGCTATTGCTTTCATACTAAGGCTTCGGCCGTACTGAAAAAATCTCACCTACAGTTTTAGCATATTATTAACAGCACGTCAGAGTGGAGTTAGGACGCAGCCTCCGACTTGCAGTCCATGGACGCAGCCTCCGACGTGCAGTCCATGGACGCAGCCTCCAACCTGCGGCCGTGTCTTTACACCGAGGGAAGGTGAAGCATGATATTTTACCCCTGGTTTAAAAACGGCTCGGCTTGACCTCCTTTCTAACTCTGCTGTGAGAGGTAACATTGCTTCATAACAGCGTTAATAAGCCAGTTTGCACACTTCTATAAGATCCTGTGTGTGTGTGTGTGTGTGTGTGTGTGTATGTTTGAGTGTCTAGAGTTGGATTGCACTCAAATATGCCTAAACTGCTGCTTATGTCTGAGTGTGTGTGCTGGGGAGGGGGGGAGAGAGAGAGAGAGAGGGGGTCACCACGTCATCTATTGTCCTGTTAAATTTCTTTATAATTTTGTTTTTTTAAATGGTAAAGAAAGTGTTTTTCAAAGGCCAAGACGACATCCTCAATGTCAATGTCTCGTTTTGTCCACAACTCAGATATTTAGTTTACTGTCACAGAGGAGAGGGGAAACTAGAAAATATTCATATTTAACAAGCTGGCATCTGAGAATTTTGTACTTCTTTCATCTCAAACTAACACGTTGAGTATCAAAATAGTTGGCGATTAATTTAATAGTTGACACATTTCCACATTTGGGGGGGCAAATCATAACCGGGGTGTCTGGGTTGTCTCTTTCTGCATGCAAATCAGGGCTGGACAATAGGGAGAAAATCAGATATCAAAATACCTTGATATTGATATTGCGGCGATATTCTAGGCTTGACCATTGGTGATTTGACAAAATATCTTCACACTTGAATTTTAGATAAATAATCATCAGTAATGTGGACATAATGTCTAAGGAAAAGCCAAATAATAGAACAGTCTGTTAAGTTCAGAAAAGAACATCACTTTACTGTAATTCAGCCTTTAAAACCAGGACAAGACAACACTTATGTCATATCACGATATTAGGATATCCAAAATCTAAGACAATCTAGTCTCATATCACGATATTAAGATATATTGCCCATCCCTAATGCAAATGTCTTTATTTATGCAAATTGTCATTATTATTGAATTTTTTCTGCAGATTCAAAACATTCCATGTGTTTCTGAATGTTTTCTTTTCTAGGATTTAGGCACTCACCCTGCTCGCTGATGGGGACCAGGCGGTAGACCTTGTAGGGCTCGGAGATGTCCAGCTGGGCTCGCTCCATCTCCTCGCTGAACTCTGGACTCTTGTTCAGGGCGCAGCGCAGACGGGTCTTCCAGGACGCCGGGTTGTCCTGACCCCCTTCTGTCAGCTTGCCTTTGAACTCTGCCCACGCCTGCGGAGGACAGAGGACGTCTCAACGGTCAAACATACGGCCCTTCTTCAGAGACTCTCAGTGATTTGCTAATTAACGTGAGCTACAAATGCGTCGTGACCTTGAAGATGGCGGCGTCCTCGTCCTTACGGAAGTCCTGTTTCCCGGCGTGTTTCCACGGGATGCGGAACATTGTTTTGGCCTCGTCGTCCCACACCAGCCCCGGGTACTTCCACTGCTGACCTGCAAGCAACGCGGAACCAGTTCAGTTTCCTCACTAAGGTTTCTATAAAATATATATATATATAGTGGCTTGAATACGTTTACACACCCGGGCTGAAGTTGATTAAAAAGAGGAATAAAAAAAACATCTTTTGGAAATTGATCTTAATGCCTGAATTCAAAATATTTAGGAAAATCCACCCTTTTAAGGACACAAATTGTCTTTGTGAATGAATAATGTATTAATAAATAAATGTTCTTCCTTAAAATACAGGGGCATAAATATACACCCCCTATATTAAAATACAGGGGGCATAAGTATACACCCCCCTATGTTAAAATACAGGGGGCATAAGTATACACCCCCTATGTTAAAATACAGGGGCATAAGTATACACCCCCTATGTTAAAATACAGGGGACATAAGTATACACCCCCCTATGTTAAAATACAGGGGCATAAGTATACACCCCCTATGTTAAAATACAGGGAGCATAAGTATACACCCCCTATGTTAAAATACAGGGGCATAAGTATACACCCCCTATGTTAAAATACAGGGGCATAAGTATACACCCCCCCTATGTTAAAATACAGGGGGCATAAGTATACACCCCCTATGTTAAAATACAGGGGCATAAGTATACACCCCCCTATGTTAAAATACAGGGGGCATAAGTATACACCCCCTATGTTAAAATACAGGGGCATAAGTATACACCCCCTATGTTAAAATACATGGGCATAAGTATACACCCCCTATGTTAAAATACAGGGGGCAGCATAAGTATACACCCCCTATGTTAAAATACAGGGGCATAAGTATACACCCCCTATGTTAAAATACAGGGGCATAAGTATACACCCCCTATGTTAAAATACAGGGGGCATAAGTATACACCCCCTATGTTAAAATACAGGGGCATAAGTATACACCCCCTATGTTAAAATACAGGGGGCATAAGTATACACCCCCCTATGTTAAAATACAGGGGCATAAGTATACACCCCCCTATGTTAAAATACAGGGGGCATAATGCATGATGCATAGTATCCTGATCCATGAAACAACTGGCCATTAAAAATAGAAATCAGCCTGCCACTATGGGAATTTAACATAGGGGTCTGCATACTTATGCCCCTGTATTTTAAGGAAAAACATTTATTTATTTACAATATATTATTCATTCACAAAGAAAATTGGTGTCCTCGGTTGGATTTTCATACATTTTTTGAATTAAGGCATTACGATCAATTTCCAAAAGATGTTTAATTTATTCCTGTTTTTAATCAACTTTAGCCTGGGTGTGTAAACTTAAGCCACTGTATGTGATGGGTTATTATAAAACTCTCCTAAACAAACATATATAAGGCAAGATACATATATTAATAAGTATCTCTGGTGTGCTCATTATTCTATTTTTAAATCAACAGAACATTTGATAATCAATTATTCTAGTTTCTTAAATGGCATTAGCGCTACAGAGATTAATCAATTAATCGTCAACTATTTTATAATCAATTGATCCGTTAAAGTTTTTAAAATTTTTGAGAAAAAAAAGAAAGATTTTCTGATGTCAGCTTGTGAAATGTGAATATTTTATAGTTTCTTCTCTCCTCTGTGACAGTAAACTGAATATCTTTGAATTGTGGACAAAACACGACATTTAAAGATGTCATCTCTGGCCTTTTGGAAACACTGATCCACATTTTTCACAATTTTACAGACCAAACAACTAATTGATTAATCGAGAAAACACTTGGCAGATTAACAATAAAAAGAGTGGTTAGCTGCAGCCCTGATGGTCACATCACGCTCAATAACAAACTCAAAACATTATTAGATTGTTTGTTGATATTAACAAAATGTGCAAAATATAAGAATATGCAGCAACTTTTCTGCTGTGTTAAAAATCAATGTTACCTCTCAAAGCTCGATTAATCATGAAAATAATCAACAGATTAACTGAGAATCGAGATGATCGTTGGTTCATACATTTTACTGGTTATACTTTTACTGAAGAATGGAGTACTTCAAGCGTAGTATTAGTACTAAAGATCTGAATATTTCCTCCACTCAGTAGTCATGTGTTTGTTTAATTTCAGAGGCCATTCAGTCTCTTTCCCTTTCCTTCTCCCCCCTCCCTTTCGATCTTCCTCCCCACACACACACACACACACACACACACACACACACACACACACACACACACACCCTGTTCAACGATCCAGGCGCGCAGTCTGCGAGTGGAGCGCATTCTCCCAGCTGCCATGACTCTGAAGAATTAATTAATTAAATCACAAAAACAAAAAACAAACCATCAGATGCATGCCCCGACATGTCCCGCCCCTGGCCTCCCTTTACAATAACACTTTACATAATAATATAATAAGTATTTAAAACAATACTAATAAAAACATTAAAAAAAACATCTAATAGTCGACTTTATTTAATGCAGATGTCGGTTAAAGAGAGCCGAGACGTCTAACAGATCTCACATACAACAACTCCACTTCTAAAACAGCTCGGGTTTTTTTAATGTAGTCTGGTTAGGGAAGACAAAACAACTGCTGTCGCCTGGTGATAGATATATATATATATATATATATATATATATATATATATATTAAATATAGACGCTAAGGTGTTTTATTAAGGAAGTAGAGTTGAGTTTCGTTTACCTCGGTTGCGTTTCCTCCGCGGTGCCTCCGGACTGTGAGTGTCTGCGGTCCGGACGCCTCAGCAGCCTCGCAGCCTCGCAGCCACCAGCAGAGACGCTCCTTTTCCCAGAAATCACGTGACTTTAAAGAAGGGCTCCGCGTGGTGGCCGCCAGGTGGTGTTGTCGTCCTGACAACACGAGCTAAACAACTTTTGTTTATTCTGGGTCAAAATGTGAGTTGCTGTTTTCGACATCTGTCACTTTTCCCGGCATTTCTTCTCGTTTTTCCCCCACATTTTGTCACATTTTTGTCACTTTGTTTACAATGTTTTTGTAGATTTTTTCTGTACCTTTACATAAAGCTGAGAATACTGCTGTATAATAATAATGATTTATACTTTATTAATCCCGCAAGGAAATCACAAGTTTCCCAAACATCATAAATTATAAATTGATTTAGATTTTTGTATTAGGCCAGAACGTGCAGAGTAACTGAAATCATCAAATGATATGATTGTAGTGGACTAAAAAGTACAATAGTTGCCTTTAAGATGTAGTAAAGTCGAAGCATAAAGTTACATTATATGAAAATACACACATACCTCAAAATTCTACTCAAGTACAGTACTTGAGTAAATATACTTTGTTACATACCACCACAATTTAAATGCTCATATTATGCTTTCTGGCTTTTCCCCTTTCCTTTATCGTGTTAAATATCTTTTTTGTGCATGTCGTAGGTTTACAAAGGGAAAAAGCCCAAAGTGCCCCCCCCAAAGGGATTACCATCTCCAACAGAAAACACTGTTCACACACGGCTCCAAACAGCTCTGTTGTAGTCCAGCCTTTACTTCTGAGACAAACGCTCATCACTTTCTAATACATGTTTTAATATTTGCCTAGCTGTTAGTGTAGCACGGCCTCATACTCTGCTCCTGACTGGCTAGTAGTCCTTACCTAGGTACTGTCAGGGCCCTCATACTCTGCTTCTGACTGGCTAGTAGTCCTTACCTAGGTACTGTCAGGACCCTCATACTCTGCTTCTGACTGGCTAGTAGTCCTTACCTAGGTACTGTCAGGGCCCTCATACTCTGCTTCCTGACTGGCTAGTAGTCCTTACCTAGGTACTGTCAGGACCCTCATACTCTGCTTCTGACTGGCTAGTAGTCCTTACCTAGGTACTGTCAGGACCCTCATACTCTGCTTCTGACTGGCTAGTAGTCCTTACCTAGGTACTGTCAGGGCCCTCATACTCTGCTCCTGACTGGCTAGTAGTCCTTACCTAGGTACTGTCAGGGTCCTCATACTCTGCTTCTGACTGGCTAGTAGTCCTTACCTAGGTACTGTCAGGACCCTCATACTCTGCTTCTGACTGGCTAGTAGTCCTTACCTAGGTACTGTCAGGGCCCTCATACTCTGCTTCTGACTGGCTAGTAGTCCTTACCTAGGTACTGTCAGGACCCTCATACTCTGCTTCTGACTGGCTAGTAGTCCTTACCTAGGTACTGTCAGGGCCCTCATACTCTGCTTCTGACTGGCTAGTAGTCCTTACCTAGGTACTGTCAGAGCCCTCATACTCTGCTCCTGACTGGCTAGTAGTCCTTACCTAGGTACTGTCAGGGCCCTCATACTCTGCTTCTGACTGGCTAGTAGTCCTTACCTAGGTACTGTCAGGACCCTCATACTCTGCTTCTGACTGGCTAGTAGTCCTTACCTAGGTACTGTCAGGGCCCTCATACTCTGCTTCTGACTGGCTAGTAGTCCTTACCTAGGTACTGTCAGGACCCTCATACTCTGCTTCTGACTGGCTAGTAGTCCTTACCTAGGTACTGTCAGGGCCCTCATACTCTGCTTCTGACTGGCTAGTAGTCCTTACCTAGGTACTGTCAGGGCCCTCATACTCTGCTTCTGACTGGCTAGTAGTCCTTACCTAGGTACTGTCAGAGCCCTCATACTCTGCTTCTGACTGGCTAGTAGTCCTTACCTAGCTGTGCATGTGCGACTCCCAACAAAGATGGGACAGAATAATATTATATTATTTAAAAAATATATTAAACCATGTAAACCTATTCTGATATAACCTCAAAATACAAAGTATGAACCTGAAAATGACCATAAAATGAGCACTTTAACATAGATTTCATATTTTTCAACTATAGTCAATACATGTTAAGTAACGTATTGTTTTTACTCAACTGAGATACTAATTCATACCAACTATTACTCTTAAGTGTATACTTCATATCTGAATACTTCTAATCTGAATTAGGCCTTTAATTTCAAAGTATTAATTTATCTGACTAATAGTCTATTTAATGATTACAGTGTAGTTTTTGTACAGTTCCTCAAATTGTTGCTAATATCAATCACTGTGATGATATAATATTTATTTCCTTGAATGTTATGCTCACAGAGATTTTGTGTAGGTAAAACAGCTGATGTGTACTGTTGAAATCTGACCTTGTTAATGTACTTGTTTTTCTAGGACGTGTGTAGTCTGGTTCCTTCTCCTTGAGTAGCCTGCCCAGAACACACTGAAAACAAGATTTAAAGGTAAAGTTACAATCAAAACTGATGAAACTAGTTTACTAACGTGTTGTATGTAAAATCTATTCTGAAAAGTAAATATCAACAGGAACTGTCAAGCAAATGGACAAAAAAAGTCCTTTTTACTTTAATTTGTATTACAGTTGAAAAGTAGAAGAGAACAGTACGAAGTGGTACAATGTAGAAAATGGAAATACTATCTTAAGTAGGACTACAGTACTTAGATACATTTCTCCACCGTCCATGTAGTATAAAGTGTGTACATCAGCAAGTATTACAAAGTTAATGTTTTTCACAAAACTTTATTAAACTTAAATGTGAAAAAAAATGTAATGATTTCACCCAGCCTAAAAACTATGATGGGTCAAAGTAAATCCATAAATCCACATTTCAAAATAGGCATTATTTATATTTTTATAATTTCCTTAATATTGCTACATTGTTTTTTTTAGATATATTTTAATATACATTTCCAAAAAGAGGCTTTCTTCTTTCAAATGCTAAAAATGCATTAAACAATTTTTGTACAAGATCCAACTCGAATGATTTCCTTCTTAAAGTATTTTGAAAGTTGAATGTGTCTGAGCTAAACTGAGATGAAAAACTGATTCATCCCTTCATTATGATCATTAACAAGGAAAGAAATAGCTTCAAATGTGAAAAATACAAAACAGACGTTTATGACCAGATACAAATCCAACCCAGCTGCCGCGCTGAGTCAGCGCTGAGTCACAGGATGGGAACCAGAAGGATTCTGCAGTGATTTAAACAATCACAGCTGCAAACTGAATCCTTGTTGTAGAAGAGCTTGAACAGATTTTACGGTGATTTCAGGAAAATGCTTTTATTTGTTTCGAGGAACTTTTTCTCCAAGCGGCACTTCCATCAGTTTCTGTGGGTTGAAAAAAAACAGATTTTAACCCTGGTGTTGTCCTCGGGTCAACTTGACCCGTTTCAAAGTGTTTTATATCAGAAATATGGATTTCTTTAAACCAAATTGCCCCAAAATAACATGGATAATTCCATACAATGTTCTTCAGGTAACATTAATGATTAATTTCATTGAATTTTTTGGGTGTTTTATTTAATCTTATAGCATTTAAATTCTTTTTTTTTTATGGTTTCAAAACAGGATCCGGACTAAACTCTGACATCTACCCAACTGAGATCCACTCAACATCCTCAGATCTTAACATAGTCAAAATAATTCATAATTTCTGCATTTTTAACTAAATGGAATCATCCATGTTTATTTGGGGCAATTTGGTTGAAAGAAATCCATATTTCTAATATAAAACAATTTGAAACAGGTCAATTTGACCCGAGGACAACACAAGGGTTAAAACACAACTTGTTGGAGTATCCCCTGACCCTGACAAGACCCTGACCCTGACATCAGGAGACACGTTTCTCACCTTGAGCAGCCGAGCATGGTAAACAGTATCGTCGTCGTTCTCTGTTCTCTGAATGTCCACCTGGTATCTCTCACAGGCCCGGATCAGCTCATTGGGCTCGTAGAGCAGAGCGGGGTCCAGAGAGTGAGCGTTTATCAGACTCACCAGATACTCCCTGTAGTGCTTCCTGCAGGAACAAAGAGCTTTTGTTTCAGACTTGACATGGAAATGTGTTGGGATTATCAAGAAATACGAGTGATTGTGGAGTTCTGAAACATGTTTAATATTAAGATAATTCAACTCCACCTGTCTCCTAAAGTTACTCCCTAAATGTCTGAAGACTGATAAAAAAAATTAAGTTGTTTTTAGGAATGTAGGATAGGATCCAAGAGTTTTAATCCCTTTTCACTGACGTGAAAAGTATCTTAAGGCTTGACTTTTGTTGACATACTATAGTATGACCTTTTTTCGACATGCTATACTGTGACTTTTTTATGACTTTTGTCGACATACTGTACTGACTTTTGTTTGGACATATGACTGTTACATTTATTTATTTTCAACATACATTTTTTGTGACTTTCTGATATTTATGACACACTGACTTTTATTCAACGTTATATACACTGACGTTTTTCGATACTATGACTTTGACATTTTTGACTTTTAGCATTACTTTTTTGAACATGCTGTACTATGATTTTTTATTACTTTTGTTGACATACTATAGTATGACCTTTTTTCGACATGCTATACTGTGACTTTATGATTGTCGACATACTGTACTGACTTTTTTATGACCATTACATTTTTTTTTCGACATTTGACTTTCTGATATTTATGACACACATTTTTTCAACATAATATACAGACGTTTTTTGACATACTATACTATGACATTTTTGACTTTTTGCATTACTTATTAAACATGCTGTACTATGATTTTTTTTGTACTTTCGACATACTATACAATGAATTGTTTCGAAATACTATAATAAGACTTTATGCTATGAATTTTTTCAACATACTATGACATGTTTTGTGACTTTCTGACATGCTATACTATACTTTTTATCAACATAATATACACAAACCTTTTTCAACATACTGTACTATGACCTTTTCGACTTGCTATACAATTACTTTTTTTGACTTATTATAGCATGACTGGTTTATAAAAATTATTATATTTATTTATAAACCAGTACATTATAAATGAACACCCCAGGATCAAACTCATTCCAATGCGGGGCTGCCATCCATGGAGGATCCACACACACACACATTTCCTACACAGGTGTGTGTAGAGCTCCTCCATGAATGGACCTCACCATTAGGCTCAAGGACAGTTTTATACCACAGGCCATATTACTGTTTAATACACTAGGACATTGTCCCTTGATGTCATATATTCATTATGCAGATACATTTAATACATTCCTGTTTACATTACAGTTTATTCATTTTGCAATTACTGTGTAACACACATTTTACAGGTTATATTTTATCTGCAGTGTATATATTCCCTTTTTTACTAGCGTGATTTGCTTACATATTTAATGAGCATTGTTAAAGAGAGCCTGAAAATGACTGATTCTTTTGTAATTGTTGTGCGCTGACATTAAGATATGTTATGACAATAAAGAATTTAAACCTTGAGATTTTAAAATGTATGAAACATTCTATGGAAGACTGAAAAAAAGTCTTGGTGTAGTACATTAAGAAAAGTTATAAAAGCATAGTATAGTATTTTGAAAAAGTCAGTTTAGTTTGTCGAAAAAAGTCACAAAAAAGTCATAGTATAGCATGTTGGAAAAAGTCATAGTATAGCATGTCGAAAAAAGTCCTAGTATGTTGAAAAAAGTCTTAGTATAGCATGTCGAAAAAAGTCATAGTATAGCATGTCGAAAAAAGTCATAGTATATAGTATGTTGAAAAAAGTCATAGTATAGCATGTTAAAAAAAGTCATAGTATAGTATGTCGAAAAAAGTCATAGTATATAGTATGTTAAAAAAAGTCAGTATAGCATGTCAAAAAAGTCATAGTATATAGTATGTTGAAAAAGTCATAGTATATAGTATGTTGAAAAAGTCATAGTATATCATGTCAAAAAAGTCATAGTATAGTATGTTGAAAAAGTCATAGTATAGCATGTCAAAAAAAGTCATAGTATGTTAAAAAGTCATAGTATAGCATGTCAAAAAAAGTCATAGTATAGCATGTCGAAAAAAGTCATAGTATATAGTATGTTAAAAAAAGTCAGTATAGCATGTCAAAAAAGTCATAGTATATAGTATGTTGAAAAAGTCATAGTATATCATGTCGAAAAAAGTCATAGTATGTTGAAAAAAGTCCTAGTATAGCATGTCGAAAAAAGTCATAGTATAGCATGTCGAAAAAAGTCATAGTATGTCGAAAAAAGTCACAAAAAGTCATAGTATAGCATGACTGTTTGACATACTATACTATGACCTTTTCATGATTTTTTAGACATACTATACAATTACTTTTTCGACTTATTATAGCATGACTGGTTTATAAAAACTATTATATTTATTTATTAACCAGTATATTATAAATGAACATCCCAGGATCAAGATCATCCTCCAATGCGGGGCTACCATTCATGGAGGATCTCTACACACACTTGTGTAGGAAGAAGGCCTTCAGGACCCAGAGAGCCCCAATCACCATCAGAAACTCTTCTGCCCGCTGCTTCATGGCAGACCGTACAACAGTATCCGGTCCCTCACCATTAGGGTCGGGGACAGTTTTATACCCCAGGCCATATTACTGTTTAATACACTAGGACATTGTCCCTTGATGTCATATATATTCATTATGCAGATACATTTAATACATTCCTGTTTACATTACAGTTTATTCATTTTGCAATTACTGTGTAACACACACATTTTACAGGTTATATTTTATCTGCAATGTATATATTCCCTTTTTTACTAGCGTGATTTTCTTACATATTTAATGAGCATTGTTAAAGAGAGCCTGAAAATGACTGATTATTTGTAATTGTTGTGCGCTGACAAGATATGTTATGACAATAAAGAATTTAAACCTTGAAATGTATGAAACTTTCTATGAAAGACTGAAGAAAGTCTTGGTGTAGTACATTAAGAAAAGTTATAAAAGCATAGTATAGTATTTTGAAAAAGTCCCAGTTTAGTTTGTCGAAAAAAGTCATAGAATAGCATGCCCAAAAAGTCATAGTATAGTATGTCGAAAAAAAGTCATAGTATAGCATGTTGAAAAAGTCATAGTATAGCATGTCGAAAAAAGTCATAGTATGTTGAAAAAAGTCATAGTATAGCATGTCGAAAAAAAGTCATAGTATAGCATGTCAAAAAAGTCATAGTATAGTATGTTGAAAAAAGTCATAGTATAGCATGTCAAAAAAAAGTCATAGTATAGTATGTTGAAAAAGGTCGTAGTATAGCATGTCGAAAAAAGTCATAGTATAGCATGTCGAATAAAGTCATAGTATAGCATGTCAAAAAAACCATAGTATGTTGAAAAAAGTCATAGTATAGCATGATGAAAAAAAAGTCATAGTATAGCATGTCGAAAAAAGTCATAGTATAGCATGTCGAAAAAAAGTCATAGTATAGCATGTCGAAAAAAAAGTCATAGTATAGCATGTCGAAAAAAAGTCATAGTATAGCATGTCGAAAAAAGTCATAGTATAGTATGTTGAAAAAAAGTCATAGTATAGCATGTTGAAAAAGTCATAGTATAGTATGTCGAAAAAAGTCATAGTATGTTGAAAAAAGTCATAGTATAGCATGTCGAAAAAAGTCATAGTATGTTGAAAAAAGTCCTAGTATAGCATGTCGAAAAAAAAAAAAGTCATAGTATAGCATGTCGAAAAAAAAAAGTCATAGTATAGCATGTTGAAAAAAAGTGATAGTATAGTATCAAAGTATGTCGAAAAAAAGTCATAGTATAGCATGTCGAAAAAAAGTCACAAAAAGTCATAGTATAGCATGTCGAAAAAAGTCATAGTATAGCATGTCGAAAAAAGTCATAGTATAGCATGTCAAAAAAACCATAGTATAGTATGTTGAAAAAAGTCATAGTATAGCATGTTGAAAAAGTGATAGTATAGTATGTCGAAAAAAGTCATAGTATAGCATGTCGAAAAAAGTCACAAAAAAGTCATATTATAGCATGTCGAAAAAAGTCATAGTATAGCATGTCGAAAAAAATCAAAAAGTCATAGTATAGCATGTCGAAAAAAGTCATAGTATGTTGAAAAAAGTCCTAGTATAGCATGTCAAAAAGTCATAGTATAGCATGTCGAAAAAAGTCATAGTATGTTGAAAAAAGTCCTAGTATAGCATGTCGAAAAAAGTCATAGTACAGCATGTCAAAAAAAGTCATAGTATAGCATGTCAAAAAAGTCATAGTATAGTATGTTAAAAAAAGTCAGTATAGCATGTCAATAAAGTCATAGTATATAGTATGTTGAAAAAGTCATAGTATAGCATGTCGAAAAAAGTCCTAGTATGTTGAAAAAAGTCCTAGTATAGCATGTCGAAAAAAAGTAATAGTGTCGAAAAAAGTCATAGTATAGCATGTCGAAAAAAGTCATAGTATAGCATGTCGAAAAAAGTCATAGTATATAGTATGTTGAAAAAAGTCATAGTATAGCATGTTAAAAAAAGTCATAGTATAGCATGTCGAAAAAAGTCATAGTATATAGTATGTTAAAAAAAGTCAGTATAGCATGTCAAAAAAGTCATAGTATATAGTATGTTGAAAAAGTCATAGTATATAGTATGTTGAAAAAAGTCATAGTATATCATGTCAAAAGTCATAGTATAGTATGTTGAAAAAGTCATAGTATAGCATGTCAAAAAAAAAGTCATAGTATAGCATGTCGAAAAAAGTCATAGTATAGCATGTCGAAAAAAAGTCATAGTATATAGTATGTTGAAAAAAGTCATAGTATAGCATGTTAAAAAAAGTCATAGTATAGCATGTTAAAAAAAGTCATAGTATAGCATGTCGAAAAAAGTCATAGTATATAGTATGTTGAAAAAGTCATAGTATATCATGTTAAAAAAGTCATAGTATAGTATGTTGAAAAAGTCATAGTATAGCATGTCGAAAAAAGTCATAGTATGTTGAAAAAAGTCCTAGTATAGCATGTCGAAAAAAAGTAATAGTGTCAAAAAGAGTCATAGTATAGTATGTCGAAAAAAGTCATAGTATAGCATGTCGAAAAAAGTCACAAAAAAGTCATAGTATAGCATGTCGAAAAAAGTCATAGTATAGCATGTCGAAAAAAGTCATAGTATAGCATGTCGAAAAAAGTCATAGTATGTTGAAAAAAGTCATAGTATAGCATGTCGAAAAAAGTCATAGTATAGCATGTCAAAAAAACCATAGTATAGTATGTTGAAAAAAGTCATAGTATAGCATGTTGAAAAAAGTGATAGTATAGTATGTCGAAAAAAGTCATAGTATGTTGAAAAAAGTCATAGTATAGCATGTCGAAAAAAGTCATAGTATGTTGAAAAAAGTCCTAGTATAGCATGTCGAAAAAAGTCATAGTATAGCATGCTCAAAAAAAGTCATAGTATAGTATGTCGAAAAAAGTGATAGTATAGTATGTCGAAAAAAGTCATAGTATGTTGAAAAAAGTCATAGTATAGCATGTCAAAAAAAAGTCATAGTATAGCATGTCGAAAAAGTCACAAAAAAGTCATAGTATAGCATGTCGAAAAAAGTCATAGTATGTTGAAAAAAGTCCTAGTATAGCATGTCGAAAAAGTCATAGTATAGCATGTCGAAAAGTCACAAAAAAGTCCTAGTATAGCATGTCGAAAAAAGTCATAGTATAGCATGTCGAAAAAAGTCATAGTATAGCATATCGAAAAAAGTCATAGTATAGCATGTCAAAAAAAGTCATAGTATAGCATGTCAAAAAAAGTCATAGTATAGCATGTCGAAAAAAGTCATAGTATAGCATGTCGAAAAAAATCATAGTATATAGTATGTTGAAAAAAGTCATAGTATAGCATGTTAAAAAAAGTCATAGTATAGCATGTTAAAAAAAGTCATAGTATAGCATGTCGAAAAAAGTCATAGTATATAGTATGTTAAAAAAAGTCAGTATAGCATGTCAAAAAAGTCATAGTATAGTATGTTGAAAAAGTCATAGTATAGCATGTCGAAAAAAGTCATAGTATAGTATGTTAAAAAGAAAAAATGTCATAGTATAAAAGCATGTCAAAAAAAGTCATAGTATAGCATGTCGAAAAAAAGTCATAGTATAGCATGTCGAAAAAAAAGTCATAGTATATAGTATGTTGAAAAAAAGTCATAGTATAGCATGTTAAAAAAAAGTCATAGTATAGCATGTTAAAAAAAGTCATAGTATAGCATATGTTGAAAAAAGTCATAGTATATAGTATGTTAAAAAAAGTCATAGCATGTCAAAAAAAGTCATAGTATAGTATGTTGAAAAAGTCATAGTATAGCATGTCGAAAAAAGTCATAGTATGTTGAAAAAAGTCCTAGTATAGCATGTCGAAAAAAAGTAATAGTGTCAAAAAAAGTCATAGTATAGTATGTCGAAAAAAGTCATAGTATAGCATGTCGAAAAAAGTCATAGTATAGCATGTCAAAAAAAGTCACAAAAAAGTCATAGTATAGCATGACGAAAAAAGTCATAGTATAGCATGTCGAAAAAAGTCATAGTATAGCATGTCGAATAAAGTCATAGTATAGCATGTCAAAAAAACCATAGTATGTTGAAAAAAGTCATAGTATAGCATGATGAAAAAAGTCATAGTATAGCGTGTCGAAAAAAAGTCATAAAGTCATATATAGCATGTCGAAAAAAGTCATAGTATGTTGAAAAAAAGTCATAGTATAGCATGTCGAAAAAAAGTCATAGTATAGCATGTCGAAAAAAGTCATAGTATAGCATGTCAAAAAAAAGTCATAGTATAGTATGTTGAAAAAAGTCATAGTATAGCATGTTGAAAAAAGTCATAGTATAGCATGTCAAAAAAACCATAGTATAGTATGTTGAAAAAAGTCATAGTATAGCATGTCGAAAAAAGTCATAGTATAGCATGTCGAAAAAAATCATAGTATGTTGAAAAAGTCATAGTATAGCATGTCGAAAAAAAAAGTCATAGTATAGCATGTCAAAAAAAACCATAGTATAGTATGTTGAAAAAAAGTCATAGTATAGCATGTTGAAAAAAGTCATAGTATAGTATGTCGAAAAAAAGTCATAGTATGTTGAAAAAAAAAGTCATAGTATAGCATGTCGAAAAAAAGTCATAGTATGTTGAAAAAAAGTCCTAGTATAGCATGTCGAAAAAAAAGTCATAGTATAGCATGCTCAAAAAAAGTCATAGTATAGTATGTCGAAAAAAAGTGATAGTATAGTATGTCGAAAAAAGTCATAGTATGTTGAAAAAAGTCATAGTATAGCATGTCAAAAAAAAAAAAGTCATAGTATAGCATGTCGAAAAAAGTCACAAAAAAGTCATAGTATAGCATGTCGAAAAAAGTCATAGTATGTTGAAAAAAGTCCTAGTATAGCATGTCAAAAAGTCATAGTATAGCATGTCGAAAAAGTCACAAAAAAGTCCTAGTATAGCATGTCGAAAAAAGTCATAGTATAGCATGTCGAAAAAAGTCATAGTATAGCATATCGAAAAAAAGTCATAGTATAGCATGTCAAAAAAGTCATAGTATAGCATGTCAAAAAAGTCATAGTATAGCATGTCGAAAAAGTCATAGTATAGCATGTCGAAAAAATCATAGTATATAGTATGTTGAAAAAAGTCATAGTATAGCATGTTAAAAAAGCATGTTAAAAAAAGTCATAGTATAGCATGTCGAAAAAAAGTCATAGTATATAGTATGTTAAAAAAAGTCATAGTATAGCATGTCAAAAAAGTCATAGTATAGTATGTTGAAAAAGTCATAGTATAGCATGTCGAAAAAAGTCATAGTATAGTATGTTGAAAAAGTCATAGTATAGCATGTCAAAAAAAGTCATAGTATAGCATGTCAAAAAAAGTCATAGTATAGCATGTCGAAAAAAGTCATAGTATATAGTATGTTGAAAAAAGTCATAGTATAGCATGTTAAAAAAGTCATAGTATAGCATGTTAAAAAAGTCATAGTATAGCATGTCGAAAAAAGTCATAGTATATAGTATGTTAAAAAAAGTCAGTATAGCATGTCAAAAAAGTCATAGTATAGTATGTTGAAAAAGTCATAGTATAGCATGTCGAAAAAAAAAGTCATAGTATGTTGTCAAAAAGTCATAGTATAGCATGTATGCATGTTGAAAAAAAGTAATAGTGTCAAAAAAGTCATAGTATAGTATGTCGAAAAAAGTCATAGTATAGCATGTCGAAAAAAGTCATAGTATAGCATGTCAAAAAAAGTCACAAAAAAGTCATAGTATAGCATGTCGAAAAAAGTCATAGTATAGCATGTTGAATAAAGTCATAGTATAGCATGTCAAAAAAACCATAGTATGTTGAAAAAAGTCATAGTATAGCATGATGAAAAAAGTCATAGTATAGCGTGTCGAAACAAAAGTCATAGTATAGCATGTCGAAAAAAGTCATAGTATGTTGAAAAAAGTCATAGTATAGCATGTCGAAAAAAAGTCATAGTATAGTATGTCGAAAAAAGTCATAGTATAGCATGTCAAAAAAAGTCATAGTATAGTATGTTGAAAAAAGTCATAGTATAGCATGTTGAAAAAAGTCATAGTATAGTATGTCAAAAAAGTCATAGTATAGTTGAAAAAAGTCATAGTATAGCATGTCAAAAAAAAGTCATAGTATAGTATGTCGAAAAAAAAAGTCATAGTATAACATGTCGAAAAAAAGTCATAGTATAGCATGTTGAAAGTCTAGAAAAAGTCATAGTATAGCATGTCAAAAAAGTCACAAAAAGTCATAGTATAGCATGTCGAAAAAGTCATAGTATAGCATGTCGAAAAAAAAGTCATAGTATAGCATGTCGAAAAAAGTCATAGTATAGCATGTCAAAAAAGTCATAGTATGTTGAAAAAAGTCATAGTATAGCATGATGAAAAAAGTCATAGTAAAAAGTCATAGTATAGCATGTCAAAAAATAGTATAGTATGTTGAAAAAAGTCATAGTATAGTATGTCGAAAAAAAGTCATAGTATAGCATGTCGAAAAAAAGTCATAGTATAGCATGTCAAAAAAAGAGTCATAGTCATAGTATGTTGAAAAAAAGTATAGTATGTCGAAAAAAGTCATAGTATGTTGAAAAAGTCCTAGTATAGCATGTCGAAAAAAAAGTCATAGTATAGCATGTCGAAAAAAAAAAAAGTCATAGTATAGCATGTCGAAAAAAGTCATAGTATAGTGTTGTCAAAAAATAGTATAGTCATAGTATAGCATGTCGAAAAAGTCATAGTATAGTATGTCGAAAAAAGTCACAAAAGTCCTGTAGCATGTCGAAAAAGTCATAGTATAGTTATGTCAAAAAGTCATAGTATAGCATGTCATTAAAAAGTCATTATAGCATGTCAAAAAAAAGTTCATAGTATAAAATGTCAAAAAAGTCATAGTATAGTATGTTGAAAAAAGTCATAGTATAGCATGCCCAAAAAAAGTCATAGTATAGCATGCCCAAAAAGTCATAGTATAGCATGTCAAAAAAGTCATAGTATAGTATGTCAAAAAAGTCATAAAAGCATTTCTAAAAAGTCATAGTATAGTATGTCGAAAAAAAGTCATAGTATAGTATGTTCCTCAAAATGTCATAGTATAGTATGTTGAAAAAAGTCATTTAAGTATGTCGAAAAAGTTTACATAGTATAGTATTCAGATTCAAAAGTTATGAGTAAGTTCATAGTATAGTATGTCAAAAGTTATAAAGTCAAAAAAGTCATAGTATAAAGTCATATGTTGAAAAAGTCATATAGTATAGTCATGTCAAAAAAGTCATAGTATAGCATGTCAAAAAGTCATGTATAGATGTTGAAAAAAGTCCTAGTATAGCATGTCGAAAAAAGTAATAGTATAGTATGTCTAAAAAGTCATAGTCATGAAAAAGTTGTAAAGTCATAGTATAGCATGTTGAAAAAGTCATAGTATAGTATGTCAAAAAAGTCATAGTATAGCATGTCAAAAAAAAAAAGTCATAGTATAGCATGTTGAAAAATAGTCAAAAAAAGTCATAGTATAGCATGTTAAAAAAAGTCATAGTATAGTATGTCAAAAAAAAGTCATAGTATAGTATGTCGAAAAGTTAAAAAAAAGTCATAGTATAGTATGTCAAAAAAAAAGTCATAGTATAGCATGTCAAAAAAAGTCATAGTATAGTAAGTGTCGAAAAAAGTCATAGTATGTTAAAAAAGTCATAAAGTCATGTATGTTGAAAAAGTCATAGTATAGTATGTTGAAAAAATGTCATAGTATAGTATGTCGAAAAAAAGTCATAGTATAATGTCAAAAAAAAAAAGTCATAGTATAGCATGTCAAAAAAAGTCATAGTATAGTATGTCGAAAAAAGTCATAGCATGTCAAAAAAAGTCATAGTATAGTGTTGTCAAAAAAGTCATAGTATAGTATGTTGAAAAAAAAAAAGTCATAGTATAGCATGTCAAAAAGTCATAGTATAGCATGTTGAAAAAAAGTCATAGTATCAATATGTCGAAAAAGTCATAGTATAGTATGTCGAAAAAAGTCATAGTATGTTGAAAAAAGTCCTATATAGTATAGTATGTTGAAAAAAAGTCATAGTATAGCATGTTGAAAAAAGTCCAGTATAGTATGTCGAAAAAAAGTATAGTATGTCAAAAAAAGTCATAGTATAGCATGTTGAAAAAAAAGTCATAGTATAGCATGTCGAAAAAAAAAGTCATAGTATATGTCGAAAAAGTCATAGTATAGTATGTTGAAAAAGTCATAGTATAGCATGTCAAAAAAAGTCATAGTATAGCATGTCAAAAAAAAGTCATAGTATAGCATGTCGAAAAAGTCATAGTATAGTATGTCGAAAAAAGTCATAATAGTATAGCATCAAAAAAAAGTCATAGTATAGTATGTCAAAAAAGTCATAGTATAGCATGTCAAAAAAAAGTCATAGTATAGTATGTTGAAAAAAAGTCATAGTATAGCATGTCGAAAAAAAAGTCATAAAAGTCATATAGTATGTCAAAAAAAAGTCATAGTATAGCATGTCAAAAAAGTCATAGTATAGCATGTCGAAAAAAAAAGTCATAGTATAGTATGTCGAAAAAAAAAAAGTCATAGTATAGCATGTCAAAAAGTCATAGTATAGCATGTCGAAAAAAAGTCATAGTATAGCATGTCGAAAAAAGTCATAGTATAGCATGTATAAAAGTCCTGGTATATGTTGAAAAAAGTCATAGTATAGCATGTCGAAAAAAAATAGTATAATGTTTGTATAGCATGTCAAAAAGTAATAGTATAGCATGTCAAAAAAAGTCATAGTATAGTATGTATGTTGAAAAAGTCATATAGTATATCATGTCGAAAAAAGAAGTCATAGTATAGCATGTCGAAAAAAAAGTCATAGTATAGTATGTCAAAAAAAGTAGTATAGTGTCAAAAAAGTCAAAAAAAGTCATAGTATAGCATGTCGAAAAAAAGTCATAGTATAGCATGTCGAAAAAAAAAAGTCATAGTATAGCAAAAAAAAAATAGTATAGTATGTGTATAGCATGTCGAAAAAAAGTCACAGTATAGTATAGTTTCGAAAAAAAGTCATAGTATAGTATGTCGAAAAAAAAAGTCATAGTATAAATGTCAAAAAGTCATAGTATAACATGTCGAAAAAAAAAAGTCATAGTATGGCATGTCAAAAAAGTCAGTATATTTCGAAAAAGTCATAGTATAGCATGTCCAAAAAAGTCATAGTTATAGTATGTCAAAAAAAGTCATAGTATAGTATGTCGAAAAAAAGTCATAGTATAGCATGTTTAAAAAAAGTCATAGTATAGTATGTTAAAAAAATAGTATAGCATGTCGAAAAAAAAATGTCATAATGTTAAAAAGTCATAGTATAGCATGTTGAAAAAATCATAGTATAGTATGTTCTTATGTTGAAAATGTCATAAAAAAAAAAGTCATAGTATAACATGTCAAAAAAACCATAGTAAAAAGTCAAAGTATGTTGAAAAAAGTCCTAGTATAGCATGTCAAAAAAAAAGTCATAGTATAGTATGTCAAAAAAAGTGATAGTATAGTATGTCAAAAAAGTCATATATAGTATGTTGTCAAAAAGTCATAGTATAGCATGTTAAAAAAAGTCATAGTATAGCATGTTGAAAAAAGTCATAAAAAATTATAGTTTGAAAAAAGTCATAGTATAGTATGTTGAAAAAAAGTCATAGTATAGCATGTAGAAAAAAAGTCATAGTATAGCATGTCAAAAAAAGTCATAATTATAAGTATGTCGAAAAAAGTCATAAAGTATGTTGAAAAAAGTCATAGTATATGTTGAAAAAAAGTCATAGTATAGCATGTCAAAAAAAAGTCATAATAGTATAGTATGTCAAAAAAGTCATAGTATAGTATGTCAAAAAAAGTCATAGTATAGTATGTCGAAAAAAGTCATAGTATAAATGTCGAAAAAAAGTCATAAAAGTCATAGCATGTCGAAAAAAAGTCATAGTATAGTATGTCGAAAAAAAATCATAGTATGTTGAAAAAAGTCCTAGTATAGCAAAAAAGTCATAGTATATAGCATGTCGAAAAAAGTCATAAAAAAAAAGTCATAGTATAAAATGTCAAAAAAGTCATAGTATAGTATGTCGAAAAAAAAGTCACAAAAAAGTCCTAGTATAGCATGTCAAAAAAAGTCCTAGTACAGCATGTCGAAAAAAGTCCTGGTATGTTGAAAAAAGTCCTAGTATAGCATGTCGAAAAAAAGTAATAGTATAGCATGTCAAAAAAGTCACAAAAAAGTCATAGTATAGCATGTCGAAAAAAGTCATAGTATAGCATGTCGAAAAAAAGTCATAGTATAGCATGTCGAAAAAAGTCATAGTATAGCATGTCAAAAAAAGTAATAGTATAGCATGTCAAAAAAAGTCACAAAAAAGTCATAGTATAGTATGTCGAAAAAAGTCATAGTATAGCATGTCGAAAAAAAAGTCATAGTATAGCATGTCGAAAAAAGTCATAGTATAGCATGTCAAAAAAGTCATAGTATAGCATGTCAAAAAAGTCATAAAAAAGTCATAGTATAACATGTCGAAAAAAGTCATAGTATAACGTGTGAAAAAAGTCATAGTATAGTATGTCAAAAAAGTAATAGTATAATGTCAAAAAAGTCAAAAAATTCATAAAAATAGTATAACATTTAAAAAAGTCATAGTATAGCATGTCGAAAAAAGTCATAGTATAACATGTCGAAAAAAAGTCATAGCATGTCGAAAAAAAGTCATAGTATAGCATGTCGAAAAAAAGTCATAGTATAGCATGTCAAAAAAGTCATAGTATAGCATGTCAAAAAAAAAGTCACAAAAAGTATAGTATGTCAAAAAAAAAGTCATAGTATAGCATGTCAAAGTCATAGTATAGCATGTCGAAAAAAGTCATAGTATAGTATCGAAAAAAAAGTCATAGTATAGTATGTTGAAAAAAAGTCATAGTATAGCATGTCAAAAAAGTCATAGTATAGCATATGTCAAAAAAAGTCATAGTTATAACATGTCGAAAAAAGTCATAGTATGTTGAAAAAAGTCCTAGTATAGCATGTAGAAAAAAAGTAATAGTATAGTATGTCAAAAAAAGTCACAAAAAAGTCATAGTATAGCATGTCGAAAAAAGTCATAGTATGTTGAAAAAAGTCATAGTATAGCATGTCAAAAAGTCATAGTATAGCATGTCAAAAAAGTCATAATATAGTATGTTGAAAAAAGTCATAGTATAGTATGTCGAAAAAAGTCATAGTATAGCATGTCGAAAAAAGTCATAGTATAGCATGTCAAAAAAACCATAGTATAGTATGTTGAAAAAAGTCATAGTATAGCATGTTGAAAAAAGTGATAGTATAGTATGTCGAAAAAGTCATAGTATAGCATGTCGAAAAAAAAAGTCATAAAAAGTCATAGTATAGTATGTCGAAAAAGTCAAAAAAAAAAGTCATAGTATAGCATGTCGAAAAAAGTCATAGTATGTTGAAAAAAGTCCTAGTATAGCATGTCAAAAAGTCCTAGTATAGCATGTCGAAAAAAAGTCATAGTATGTTGAAAAAAGTCCTAGTATAGTATGTAGAAAAAAAGTCATAGTATAGTATGTCGAAAAAAGTCATAGTATAGCATGTCGAAAAAAAGTCATAGTATAGCATGTCGAAAAAAAGTCATAGTATAGTATGTCGAAAAAAGTCATAGTATAGCATGTCAAAAAAAGTCATAGTATAGCATGTCAAAAAAGTCATAGTATAGTATGTTGAAAAAGGTCATAGTATAGTATGTCGAAAAAAGTCATAGTATAGCATGCCCAAAAAAAGTCATAGTATAGTATGTTGAAAAAAGTCATAGTATAGCATGTCAAAAAAGTCATAGTATAGTATGTCGAAAAAAGTCATAGTATAGTATGTCGAAAAAAGTCATAGTATAGCATGTTGAAAAAAGTCATAGTATAGCATGTCAAAAAAGTCATAGTATAGCATGTCAAAAAAGTCATAGTATAGTATGTCGAAAAAAAAAGTCATAGTATAGCATGTTGAAAAAAGTCATAGTATAGCATGTCAAAAAAGTCATAGTATAGTATGTCGAAAAAGTCATAGTATAACATGTCAAAAAAAGTCATAGTATAGTATGTCGAAAAAGTCATAGTATAACATGTCAAAAAGTCATAGTATATATGTCGAAAAAAGTCATAGTATAGCATGTTGAAAAAAAGTCATAGTTGAAAGCATGTCAAAAAAGTCATAGTATAGTATGTCGAAAAAAAGTCATAGTATAGCATGTCAAAAAAAAGTCATAGTATAGCATGTTGAAAAAAAGTCATAGTATAGCATGTCAAAAAAGTCATAGTATAGCATGTCAAAAAAGTCATAGTATAGTATGTCGAAAAAAGTCATAGTATAGTATGTCAAAAAAAGTCATAGTATAGCATGTTGAAAAAAGTCATAGTATAGCATGTCAAAAAAGTCATAGTATAGCATGTCGAAAAAGTCACAAAAAAGTCATAGTATAGCATGTCGAAAAAAGTCATAGTATGTTGAAAAAAGTCCTAGTATAGCATGTCGAAAAAAAGTCATAGTATAGTATGTCGAAAAAAGTCATAGTATAGCATGTCAAAAATAAGTCATAGTATAGCATAAAAAAGTCATAGTATAGCATGTCAAAAAAAGTCATAGTATAGCATGTCAAAAAAGTCATAAAAAAAGTCATAGTATAGTATGTCGAAAAAAAAAGTCATAGTATAGTATGTCGAAAAAAGTCATAATATAGCATGTTGAAAAAAGTCATAGTATAGCATGTCAAAAAAAGTCATAGTATAGCATGTCGAAAAAAGTCACAAAAAAGTCATAGTATAGCATGTCGAAAAAAGTCATAGTATGTTGAAAAAAGTCCTAGTATAGCATGTCGAAAAAAAGTCATAGTATAGTATGTCGAAAAAAGTCATAGTATAGCATGTTGAAAAAAGTCATAGTATAGCATGTCAAAAAAAGTCATAGTATAGTATGTTGAAAAAAGTCATAGTATAGCATGTTGAAAAAAGTCATAGTATAGCATGTCAAAAAAAGTCACAAAAAAGTCATAGTATAGCATGTCGAAAAAAGTCATAGTATGTTGAAAAAAGTCCTAGTATAGCATGTCGAAAAAAGTCCTAGTATAGCATGTCGAAAAAAGTCATAGTATAGCATGTCGAAAAAAGTCATAGTATGTCGAAAAAAGTCACAAAAAAAAGTCATAGTATAGCATGACTGTTTGACATAATATACTATGACCTTTTCATGATTTTTAGACATACTATACTTTTTCGACTTATTATAGCATGACTGGTTTATAAAAACATATTATATTTATTTATTAACCAGTATATTATAAATGAACATCAGGATCAAGATCATCCAATGCGGGCTACCATTCATGGAGGATCTCTCATACACTATGTGTTGGAA
This sequence comes from Etheostoma perlongum, assembly GCA_026937815.1. Taxonomy (NCBI): domain Eukaryota; kingdom Metazoa; phylum Chordata; class Actinopteri; order Perciformes; family Percidae; genus Etheostoma; species Etheostoma perlongum. The sequence continues at coordinate 23,579,550 of CM049392.1, read as the reverse complement.
GAAGGCCTTCAGGACCCAAGAGCCCCAATCACCATCAGAAACTCTTCTGCCCGCTGCTTCATGGCAGACCGTCAGTATCCGGTCCCTCACCATTAGGGTCGGGGACAGTTTTAAAAAGGCCATATTACTGTTTAATAACTAGGACATTGTCCCTTGATGTCATAAAATTCATTATGCAGATAAAAATACATTCCTGTTTACATTACAGTTTATTCATTTGCAATTACTGTGTAACAAAATTTTACATAGGTTATATTTTATCTGCAAAAGTATATTCCCTTTTTTAAGCGTGATTTTCTTACATATTTAATGAGCATTGTTAAAGAGAGCCTGAAAATGACTGATTATTTGTAATTGTTGTGCGCTGACAAGATATGTTATGACAATAAAGAATTTAAACCTTGAAATGTATGAAACTTTCTATGAAAGACTGAAGAAAGTCTTGGTGTAGTACATTAAGAAAAGTTATAAAAGCATAGTATAGTATTTTGAAAAAGTCCCAGTTTAGTTTGTCGAAAAAAGTCATAGAATAGCATGTCGAAAAAAGTCATAGTATGTTGAAAAAAGTCCTAGTATAGCATGTCGAAAAAAAGTAATAGTATAGCATGTCAAAAAAAGTCACAAAAAAGTTATAGTATAGCATGTCAAAAAAAGTCATAAAAGTTATAGTATAGCATGTCGAAAAAAAATAGTCATAAAAAAAGTATAGCATGTCAAAAAGTCATAGTATAGCATGTCAAAAAAAGTCATAGTATAGTATGTTGAAAAAAGTCATAGTATAGCATGCCCAAAAAAGTCACAAAAAAGTCATAGTATAGTATGTTGAAAAATGTCATAGTATAGTATGTCGAAAAAAGTCATAGTATAGTATGTCGAAAAAAGTAATAGTATAGCATGTCAAAAAAAGTCACAAAAAAGTCATAGTATAGTATGTTGAAAAAAGTCAGTATAGTAAGTCGAAAAAAGTAATAGTATAGTATGTCAAAAAAAGTCAGTATAGCATGTCAAAGTCATAGTATAGCATGTCGAAAAAAAGTCCTAGTATAGCATGCCCAAAAAAAGTCATAGTATAGTATGTCGAAAAAAGTCCTAGTATAGTATGTTGAAAAAAGTCATAGTATAGCATGTAGAAAAAAGTCATAGTATAGCATGTCAAAAAAATCATAGTATAGCATGTCGAAAAAAGTCATAGTATGTTGAAAAAAGTCCTAGTATAGCATGTTGAAAAAAAGTAATAGTATAGTATATCAAAAAAAGTGATAGTATAGTATGTCGAAAAAAGTCATAGTATAGCATGTCAAAAAAAGTGATAGTATAGTATGTCGAAAAAAGTCATAGTATAGCATGTCGAAAAAGTCACAAAAAAGTCATAGTATAGCATGTCGAAAAAAGTCATAGTATGTTGAAAAAAGTCCTAGTATAGCATGTCGAAAAAAGTCATAGTATAGCATGTCGAAAAAAGTCACAAAAAAGTCCTAGTATAGCATGTCAAAAAAAGTCATAGTATAGCATGTCGAAAAAAGTCACAAAAAAGTCCTAGTATAGCATGTCAAAAAAAGTCATAGTATAGCATGTCGAAAAAAGTCCTGGTATGTTGAAAAAAGTCCTAGTATAGCATGTCGAAAAAAAGTAATAGTATAGCATGTCAAAAAAAGTCACAAAAAAGTCATAGTATAGCATGTCGAAAAAAGTCATAGTATAGCATGTCGAAAAAAAGTCATAGTATAGCATGTCGAAAAAAGTCATAGTATAGCATGTCAAAAAAGTCATAGTATAGCATGTCAAAAAAGTCACAAAAAAGTCATAGTATAGTATGTCGAAAAAAGTCATAGTATAGCATGTCGAAAAAGTCATAGTATAAGCATTGAAAAAAAAGTCATAGTATAGCATGTCAAAAAAGTCATAGTATAGCATGTCAAAAAAAAAAGTATAGCATGTCGAAAAAAGTCATAGTATAGTATGTTGAAAAAAGTCATAGTATAGCATGTCAAAAAAGTCCATAGTATAGCATGTCAAAAAAACAAAAAAAAAGTCCTAGTATAGCATGTCGAAAAAGTCATAGTATAGCATGTCGAAAAGTCATAGTATAGCATGTCGAAAAAAGTCATAGTATAGCATGTCGAAAAAAAGTCATAGTATAGCATGTCGAAAAAAAGTCATAGTATAGTATGTCAAAAAAGTCATAGTATAGCATGTCAAAAAAAGTCATAAAAAAAGTATAGCATGTCAAAAAAAAGTCATAGTATAGCATGTCAAAGTCATAGTATAGCATGCCCAAAAAAAGTCATAGTATAGTATGTCGAAAAAAGTCATAGTATAGTATGTTGAAAAAAGTCATAGTATAGCATGTAGAAAAAAGTCATAGTATAACATGTCAAAAAAACCATAGTATAGCATGTCGAAAAAAGTCATAGTATGTTGAAAAAAGTCCTAGTATAGCATGTAGAAAAAAAGTAATAGTATAGTATATCAAAAAAAGTGATAGTATAGTATGTCAAAAAAAGTCAGTATAGCATGTCAAAGTCATAGTATAGCATGTCGAAAAAAAGTCCTAGTATAGCATGCCCAAAAAAAGTCATAGTATAGTATGTCGAAAAAAGTCATAGTATAGTATGTTGAAAAAAGTCATAGTATAGCATGTAGAAAAAAGTCATAGTATAGCATGTCAAAAAACCATAGTATAGCATGTCGAAAAAAAGTCATAGTATGTTGAAAAAGTCATAGTATAGTATGTTGAAAAAAAGTCATAGTATAGTATATCAAAAAAAAAAAAGTCATAGTATAGCATGTCGAAAAAAAAGTCATAGTATAGCATGTCAAAAAAGTCCTAGTATAGTATCGAAAAAAAGTCATAGTATAGCATGTCGAAAAAGTCATAGCATGTCAAAAAAAGTCATAGTATAGCATGTCGAAAAAAGTCATAGTATAGCATGTCGAAAAAAGTCATAGTATGTTGAAAAAAGTCCTAGTATAGCATGTCGAAAAAAGTCATAGTATAGCATGTCGAAAAAGTCACAAAAAAGTCATAGTATAGCATGTCAAAAAAAGTCATAGTATAGCATGTCGAAAAAAGTCACAAAAAAGTCCTAGTATAGCATGTCAAAAAAAGTCCTAGTACAGCATGTCGAAAAAAGTCCTGGTATGTTGAAAAAAGTCCTAGTATAGCATGTCAAAAAAGTAATAGTATAGCATGTCAAAAAAAGTCACAAAAAAGTCATAGTATAGCATGTCGAAAAAAGTCATAGTATAGCATGTCGAAAAAAGTCATAGTATAGCATGTCGAAAAAAGTCATAGTATAGCATGTCAAAAAAAGTAATAGTATAGCATGTCAAAAAAAGTCACAAAAAAGTCATAGTATATCATGGTATGTCGAAAAAAAGTCATAGTATAGCATGTCGAAAAAAGTCATAGTATAGCATGTCGAAAAAAAAGTCATAGTATAGCATGTCAAAAAGTCATAGTATAGCATGTCAAAAAAAGTCACAAAAAGTCATAGTATAGCATGTCGAAAAAAAGTCATAGTATAGCATGTCAAAAAAAGTCATAGTATAGCATGTCAAAAAAGTCATAGTATAGCATGTCAAAAAAGTCACAAAAAAGTTGGATTATAGTATATAGTATGAAAAAAGTCATAGTATAGCATGTCAAAAAAGTCATAGTATAGCATGTCGAAAAAAAGTCATAGTATAGCATGTAAAAAAAGTCATAGTATAGCATGTCGAAAAAAAGTCATAGTATAGCATGTCAAAAAAGTAATAGTATAGCATGTCAAAAAAAGTCACAAAAAAGTAATAGTATGTCAAAAAAGTCATGGTATAGCATGTCAAAGTCATAGTATAGCATGCCCAAAAAAAGTCATAGTATAGTATGTCGAAAAAAAGTCATAGTATAGTATGTTGAAAAAAAAAGTCATAGTATAGCATGTAAAAAAAGTCATAGTATAACATGTCAAAAAAATAGTATAGCATGTTGAAAAAAAGTCATAGTATGTTGAAAAAGTCCTAGTATAGCATGTGAAAAAAAAGTCATAGTATAGTATGTCAAAAAAAAAAGTCATAGTATAGTATGTCGAAAAAAAAGTCATAGTATAGTATGTTGAAAAAAGTCATAGTATAGCATGTTAAAAAAGTCATGATATAGCATGTCGAAAAAGTCCTGTATAGTTGTCAAAAAGTCATAGTATAGCAAAAAGTAAATGTCACAAAAAGTCATAGTATATCATGTCGAAAAAAAGTTACAAAAAAGTCATAGTATAGTAATGTTGAAAAAAAGTAATAGTATAGCATGTCGAAAAAAAGTCATAGTATAGCATGTCGAAAAAAAAGTCATAGTATAGCATGTCGAAAAAAAGTCATAGTATAGCATGTCGAAAAAGTCATATAGTATGTCAAAAAAAATAGTATAACATGTTGAAAAAAGTCATACTATGGCATGTTGAAAAAAGTCATAGTATAGTTGTCAAAAAAAGTCATAAAAAAGTTGTATAAAAAAAAATCATAGTATAGCATGTCGAAAAAAAGTCATAGTATAGCAAAGTCAAAAGTCAAAAAGTCATAGTATAGCATGTCGAAAAAAAGTCATAGTATGGCAAAAAAGTCAAAAAATGTCACAAAAAAAAGTCATAGTATAGCATGTCCAAAAAGTCACAAAAAAGTCATAGTATAGAATGTCTAAAAAAGTCATAGTATAGTGTCGAAAAAAGTCATAGTATAGCATGTCAAAAAAGTCCTAGTATAGCATGTCAAAAAGTCACAAAAAAGTCATAGTATAGCATGTTGAAAAAGTCATAGTATAGCATGTCGAAAAAAGTCATAGTATAGCATGTCGAAAAAAAGTCATAGTATAGTATGTCGAAAAAAGTCATAGTATAGCATGTCGAAAAAAGTCATAGTATAGTATGTCAAAAAAGTAATAGTATAGCATGTCAAAAAAAGTCACAAAAAAGTCATAGTATAGTATGTCAAAAAAAGTCAGTATAGCATGTCAAAGTCATAGTATAGCATGCCAAAAAAAGTCATAGTATAGTATGTCGAAAAAAGTCATAGTATAGTATGTTGAAAAAAGTCATAGTATAGCATGTAGAAAAAAGTCATAGTATAACATGTCAAAAAAACCATAGTATAGCATGTCGAAAAAAGTCATAGTATGTTGAAAAAAGTCCTAGTATAGCATGTAGAAAAAAAGTAATAGTATAGTATATCAAAAAAAGTCATAGTATAGCATGTCGAAAAAAAGTCATAGTATATAGTATGTTGAAAAAAGTCATAGTATAGCATGTTAAAAAAAGTCATAGTATAGCATGGCGAATAAAGTCCTGGTATAGTTTGTCAAAAAAAGTCACAAAAAGAAATAGTGTAACATGTCGAAAAGAAGTCATAGTATATCATGTCGAAAAAAAGTTACAAAAAAGTCATAGTATAGTAATGTTGAAAAAAAGTAATAGTATAGCATGTCGAAAAGAAGTCATAGTATATCATGTCGAAAAAAAGTCATAGTATAGCATGTCGAAAAAAGTCATGTGGAAAAAAATAGTATGTCGAAAAAAGTCAGTATAGTAAGTCGAAAAAAGTCATAGTATAACATGTTGAAAAGAAGTCATACTATGGTATGTTGAAAAAAGTCATAGTATAGTTTGTCAAAAAACTCACAAAAAAGTTGTAGTATAGCATGTCGAAAAAACGTCATAGTATAGTATGTTGAAAAAAGTCATAGTATAGCATGTCTAAAAAGTCACAAAAAAAAGTCATAGTATAGCATGTCGAAAAATAGTATGGCATGTTGAAAAAAGTCATAGTATAGTATGCAAAAAGTCATAGTATAGCATGTCCAAAAAGTCACAAAAAAAAAGTCATAGTATAGAATGTCTAAAAAAAAAAGTCATAGTATAGCATGTCGAAAAAAAAGTCATAGTATAGCATGTCAAAAAAGTCATAGTATGTCAAAAAAAGTCAAAAAGTCATAGTATAGCATGTCGAAAAAAAGTCATAGTATAGCATGTCGAAAAAAAAGTCATAGTATAGCATGTCGAAAAAGTCATAGTATAGCATGTCGAAAAAAGTCATAGTATAGCATGTCGAAAAAAGTCATAGTATAGCATGTCAAAAAAAGTCATAGTATAGCATGTCAAAAAAAGTCACAAAAAAGTAATAGTATGTCAAAAAAAGTCAGTATAGCATGTCAAAGTCATAGTATAGCATGCCCAAAAAAAGTCATAGTATAGTATGTCGAAAAAAGTCATAGTATAGTATGTTGAAAAAAGTCATAGTATAGCATGTAGAAAAAAGTCATAGTATAACATGTCAAAAAAGTGATAGTATAGCATGTCGAAAAAAAAGTCATAGTATGTTGAAAAAAAAAAGTCCTAGTATAGCATGTAGAAAAAAAGTCATAGTATAGTATGTCAAAAAAAAGTCATAGTATAGCATGTCGAAAAAAGTCATAGTATAGTATGTTGAAAAAAGTCATAGTATAGCATGTTAAAAAAGTCATAGTATAGCATGTCAAAAAAGTCATAGTATAGCATTTGTCAAAAAAGTCAAAAAGTATAGTAACATGTTGAAAAGAAGTCATAGTATATCATGTCGAAAAAAGATTCATAGTATTACAAAAAGTCATAGTATAGTAATGTTGAAAAAAAAAGAAATAGTATAGCATGTCGAAAAGAAGTCATAGTATATCATGTCGAAAAAAAGTCATAGTATAGCATGTCGAAAAAAAGTCATAGTATAGTATGTTGAAAAAGGTCAGTATAGTAAGTCGAAAAAAGTCATAGTATAACATGTTGAAAAGAAGTCATACTATGGTATGTTGAAAAAAGTCATAGTATAGTTTGTCAAAAAACTCAAAAAAGTTGTAGTATAGCATGTCGAAAAAACGTCATAGTATGTAGGAAAAAAGTAATAGTATAGCATGTCTAAAAAAGTCACAAAAAAAGCATAGTATAGCATGTCGAAAAATAAGTCATAGTATGGCATGTCAAAAAAGTCACAAAAAAGTCATAGTATAGCATGTCCAAAAAAAGTCACAAAGTCATAGTATAGAATGTCTAAAAAACGTCATATTAAAGTATTTAAAAAAAAAAAATCATAGTATAGTATGTGTAAAAAAGACATAGTATAGCATGTCGACAAAAGTCACAAAAAAGCCATAGCATATCAAAAAAGTCATATTATAGTATCTCAAAGAAAATGATTTTAGCATGTCAAAAAAGTCATAGTTAAGTATGTCGAAATAAAAATCTTTAAAAAGTCATAGTATAGTATGTTGAACAACGTAATAGTATAGCATGTCGAAAAAAGTCATATTATAGTATGTCAAAAAAAGTCATAGAATAGCATGTCGAAAAAGTCATAGTATAGTATGTCAAAGAAAATTAATAGTATAGCATGTCGAAAAAGGTTAGTGTAGCATGTCATAAAAAAGTCATGAGTATGTTAAAAAACGTAAAGCATGTTGAAAGAGTCAAGAAATTGTAGTATAAAATGTTTAAACAAAAGTCATATTAGAGTATTTCGAAATAAGTCATGGTATAGTATGTGTAAAAAAGTCATTGTATAGTATGTTGAAAAAAGTCACAAAAAGTCGTATTATAGTATGTTGAAGAAAATTAACAGTATAGCATGTCAAAAAAGTCATTCTATAATATGTAAAAAATAATGTTGAAAAAAGTCACAAAAACATCATAGTATGTGTAACAATGGCAAAAATATAGTATATATTTTATGACAGTATATAGAGCAGCAGTCAGTTACTCACTCGCAGAGGCCAGCTTGTCCCGGCTGTGTTTGGACCCCACATGGTGAATCAATCTGCTGACCTGCTTCATCTTTCTGCTCCATCACACAACAAGCCTCTGTCACAGAAGAGGAACAAAAGTCATGTGACGGATCTGATCAATTATGATAAATGGAAATACAAGGAAGGAACATACTCTTTTGTTTGGATTAACATTTGAATAAAAAAGGTATTTATAGTTTATGTTTCTTTACTTTGAGCCTGATGAAAGACAAAGTTAGATGAGAAGGAATGAACAAGAGCATTTTTTTTTTTTTTTTTTTTTACCAGTTTGAGTTCCATTAGAAGGATCTGTGTTGAACGCCACATCGCTCCTCTGAGAAGAAAAGAGTTTATCAAGAAATGTACTATTAATTTACAATCCTACAATATAAATTCATCAAATGTTTCCTACTCTTACATTTATTAAAGGTTCTAGTCTGGTCAAAACTAAGTTTGCAATAGTTTGAAACAAGCTTGAGCTTCTGTTTCATATACAATATTTCAAGCTAAACCAGTGTCTTAAATTAAAAGTATCCTATTTTTTGCAGTCACGACAGAATTAAAAAATAGATTATATGATAATAATACATTGTTAACAATGTATCTCTGCTTGTATACCATCATGTAACCTCTAAAATATTGTTCTCAAGAAAGTAAAAGTTCACAAGACATATGCATATTAGAAACTATAAAACATTGACTACATTACACACAATTTAGAAACATCAGCTGAGAGTAACAAAGCAAAGGCAGAATGCTGATTTCATTTACAGTAAGGTACATTCACAGTAGTGGTGGTCTTTCTAGACGCAACAACCAATAAGAAAATGCAGACAATATCTAATTTTGCGACAAACATAAGACAAAACAGTATCTCCACCTGCAGGAGGGCCTGTAGTCTGGGTGGCTCCCAGTCTCTGAGGTAGAAGAGACAGTCCCGGGGGTGATGGGCATGTAGACCCTTGTAACTGCAGTGGGCGGTCTTACATGGCATCTGCAAGAGAACAAAACAGTACAAATACAGAAGCATGTAATGATGAGGTCAAACTAATGTGAAAGACAAGCAGGTGTTTAAAGGGTAACTTCCGTATTTTTCAACCTGGACACTATTTTCCTATGTTTTTATCTATGAGTGACAACATTTTTTGAAATTGGTCCAGCAATAAGCAAGACCACTGCAGTAGAGCGGTGAAACAAGCTGCAATGTAATGTAATAGGCGTAATTGCGGCAGAAACTAAATAATTAAAAGTTGTCTTAGTTTGTCCATCCACTCTTCTAATAATCACCACTCTGGTTGGTTGAAACACATCATTAATTAATTCACATGTGAAAATATGATGGCTCAATCAAAGCTAAAATTGATTATTTCAATAGAGTCTGGTGAGTTTGGCGATTGTGATTTCGGGGTGATGTTTTGGGGGAAAAAGGGTTCTTACTCTTTAACAAAAATACATCTTCTTTACATAATGTTGTCAGACACTTTGAAAAACAATCTGAGCCCGTTAATCGCAATTACTTCTGAGATTATTCACTGTACAGAAAAAAAATTTAAGTGAATTGTTACAGCTCTAACTTTAACATCTACTGATGTTTGTATAGCACATAAAGCAAGTGAAAGTCTACTGTAAAACATGTGTTCTGGTGATTCAGAAGCTCAAACTGTGACCTCTCTCTTGGTTATCTTGCCTTGTAGTAGGGGTTGTTGCAGCCGCTGCAGAACTGGTACCTGCACTGGGAGCAGCTGAAGTGCATGCAGCCGCCTTTCGTCAGCGCGTACTGGAACCTGCAGTGAGGACAGGCTGCAAGAGGACAACACATACTGCTAAATGAATTCACTCCAAACAACATATTAACAGTGGTGGAATGTAACTAAGTACATTTACTCAAGCACAAATTTTGAGGTACTAGTTAACTTTTTTTTTATTTTCATTTTCTGCAGCTAAAAGTTCTACTCCACTGCATTTACTTTATAGATTCAGATTTTTAATACCCAACCGTATATAAAGTAGTTAAAATTAGCTCCAGCTTTACCACCTGCAACAATAAACACCAAACATCAACACATTGATGAATCACTAATAATAAATATAATAATAATCCAGTAATTAGTACTTTTACTTTTGGTACATATGGTATATTTGATGCTAATACTTTTGCACTTTTACATCAGTAAAGTTTTTTTTCAGGGTGAGATGAACTGAAATCACATTATATACTGTACTCTCGAATACTGTAAACTATAACAGTTTAGGAAAGTATAGGTGTAGATGGAGTGGAGTAAAAGTATAAGGTGGAATACAATGGAAATACTAAAGTTAAGTACAAACACCTAAAATTGTGCCCAAGTATAATACTTGACTGGAGTAAACTGCCTACAGTATAGCAGCTCAAACTAATTTCATAATTGCAAAATATTAAAAGGAAAGTGATTCAAAATCATTAGAACATCAGAAAGGGGGATGTTTTCTAAGACTTTGTGAAAGTAGAAAAACAAAAACAAATATAGCTCAGTAAGTAGTCAACTCAGTGCCAATGAACCCTGAGAAAAGGACATAAATAAAAAGAGTGGTGGCTGAGGTTGAGTGATGTATGCACAAAGGTCGACGGGTGAGATAAATAAAACTGAAATGAAACTTTTGGTTAAAGTTTGTGTCCTCACTGATTCCGTTGTCTCTCAGGAAGCCGGCCAGGCCCTGCCTCTGGTACTCTGGATCATTATCCCTCTTCCACTGCTGGAACTGCTCACAGGACAGATCCTGGTGCTGGGGCTCCCACTGTGACCAGAGAAAGGAGTTATAGGAGATATGTGTGCAAATTCTGCACAGAAAGTTCACTGAAGAGCAGCCAAAGTTTCAAGGCTGAATTCCTAAGAGTTTTTTTATTATCAAATGCAGGGTAGGTACCTCTACATCTGATGACAAATGGTAACACACTGTACTTAAAAATACTCACAGGTTTCTTGCACTGAGCACAAAAACTCCGGTGGCAAGACGGACAGGTGACCTTTAGCTGGTCTCCATCATTAATAAACCCAGAGGTGCACTGAGGAAGATAAAAGTTATTTAGTTAGGAGTTATTTACGTCTCGACCTTTGGACCAGACTTAAATGTTCTGAAATTGGAAGGAGCACACAATGGGTCATTGGCTCCTCCACTTGCTGAAAATGTTTTAATAAATATCAGTTAACGTCATCCTACTATTTTTGTTAAAGATATATGACAAGACTAATTAAATCCTTAATACACCCCCAGTGTACTATGTACCAGTGCCAATAAAACTGCTTTGTCACTTTATGCGTCATGTTTTTTTCCCCATCACTTCTTCCTTTAATTTGTTTAATCGCAGCGTCAACTCCAGCAGCCCAACAGAGCTTACAAAACAACAACAACTAATAAAATAATTAAGACCACATAAAGTAATAGAGAAGAACATGACTCACATGACAGCACCACAGGAACTTTGGATCTTTCATTAGAGCGTGCTCAGTCAGTTTTTTATGAAACAGGTCATACACATCCAGCTCCAGGCAGCCACGCAACTGGAAAAACAAAACAAAAAGAAAAGAGAACAACTTAGCATATTATTTTATTACCATTACATCTCTTTACCAGTTGCAGTTAATTTACTGGCATTATTATGTGGGTCAACAAAATCCTGTCTCTGTGTACCTGTATGTCCAGTGTGGAAAAGTAACTGTCAAGCTGTTCGGGGTCGTTGATGTCCGGCTCGCCGCAGACGGGACACACCATGTCTCGGATGTGTTTCTCTTTCACAGCAATGGTGAAGTGCTGCCCAAAGCACTCGTGGCACACGGAGCACTGACAGGAAGTCAGGGACTGCATCTGGAACACGGACAGGAGGAGGAGGAGAAGAAATGTTGACCTCTGAAACTACTCTTGCAATTATATTTAAATAATGAGGGTCAATTTGTAACAATCTGCATTTTAATGAAATAAAAAGACAGTATTCATCAGGGCTGACTCAGCTCCAGACAAAATTGTACTGTAAAAGATACAAACCAGACTCTACAGACTTTATTTGGTGAATTGGTGTATTGTTCTTATTACTTTCTCATGTGTCTGTTATGTTCTTTAAGAAATACACTAGAGCTGCAGTTATCAATTATTTTAGTACCTACCGATTATTCCATCGATTAATCAGTTAAATACTTTATAGTAAACAGCAATTGTATGTATATATATATATACATAAAAGGTATCCTTTTTTTAATAGAAAAGAAAAAAAAATTTTATTGCCAAATTGCATACAATAACAGGGGTAGATGCTAATATTTTTAAGCACAGCCGCATGGGCCACCTAGATCCTTAAAAAAAAAAAAAAGGCCTAGAATACCCATTCTAACCGTTTTAATAGCAGTAGATCTTTATTAAATCAAGGTGCACCCGAGTAATAAATGTTTCTTATAATAAAGCATACCATTGTGTAGGGCGAAATCCTTGTATGTTATAAACTGTTGCTTTTCAGGAAATAAAAAAAAAAGCTAATTTGAAAACATATTGCACTATTTACCTGACAAAGTCAGATAAAGTTGCTTCAAAGGCTGACCAATATCATTAGTTTATGAATAAAATTATTATTTAAAATGACGTAATATATACCAGATTTCTGCTCAACAGCAACGGTACACAAACAACAAGGGTGGATCGTTAAACTCAGTAACTGACCCACCTTGCTGCGGGGGAAGATGCTCAGACAGATGGGGCACTCGTTGATGAGGAGACGCTTGATGAAATCCTTGTCGTGCGACTCCTTCACAGCGTGCACTACGTCCTCCAGAGAGTAAGTGACATCTGGCTCTTGAAGCAACGAGAGGACGAGCTCACAGCGCCCCCAGCTGGGCAGGTCGTACAGCGCCAGCAGACGCCGGCACATCCTCTGCAGAGAACACACAAGGACAACAAGGAGTAAATGTAATAGCAAAGCCCGGAAGAGCAAAATCACCGCACCACTTTCTTTTCACTCCATAAAGACACCCCTCAGGTGATTTGCAGTGCATCCTAACCTGCTTGTCCGGGTGTTTGGGATCAATCGGTGGCTCGGGCTGGTTTGCCCAGATTCGCTGGTGGAAGGGCTCCAGGAGAGGGCGCTGCAGTAGTGACAAAGCCCCCTTCACATCTCCTCCACTCAGCCGCAGGGCCTCCTCACACTTTAACACGTCTCTGAAGCCCAGAGAGTGAAGCTCCTTCATCTGCAGCAACACACAACCGAGGGGGGAATAACAACTATATGAAAAAGTATAGGACTGAAAATATACTTAAAGAAAGTCTCTTATTAGGTTAAAATATGGATGTACTGCACATTGTCTTTCTCAGAATAATTAGTGTTTTCCCTACCATTGTATTCCCCACCCTCGAAAGAATGACACAATTATATAATTATGCTATAAATTCCTCACGTGTGAATACGATTTTGCTCTTTTAAGAGCAAAATCAAACAAGTGTGTAACTCTATAGAAGCCTATCAGACAGCATTTGCTGTTCCGTTTTATGTAATGTTTCTTCTCTTCCCACGATACACATCACCTAAACTCAGTTTAAAAGGTTCACTGTTCTTCAAAGCAGCCTAGACTGATTAACCCGGGTCAAGAGGCTCGTAGAACACTCCTCCGTATTACTCCCAACGCGTTATCTTTCAAGGTCAGAAAACCAGACAGTCTCACACTTTTCTCCCACCGCCAGAAAGCTGCTGCTTATCAACCTCACTGCAGTCACTTGTAGAGACTCTGCTCCCCCTTGTGTACTGTCCACGCATGAATAAATAACTGGTATATGCATTTGTACAAACCTTCATCCTGGACTGTACATCTGCCCATTGCATACACTATATATATATATATATATATATATATATATATATATATATATATATATATATATATATATATATATATATATATATATATATATTCTATGCAAATTTTGCATTCAACCCAGTCAGCCTTTTTTCTTACGCAACAGTTACTTTGTATGTATATTGTGATATCATGAGAGGCTGCACGGCTCTCAGCGAGACAGTTCAGCAGTGCAAGGACACAAATGTAGAGTACTTCAAAAGGTTTTTTAATAAAGTTCTTGGGGGAATAACAAAACAAGGTATGCCAAAGTCAAAACAAGGTAACTAAGGATAAGGTTACTCTTGTAACAGTCCAAACTTAAACAATGTCTTTTCAAACCTCAAATCATAGACCCAATTCCCTCGGGTACATTTCTTCTTTGAAACAAGTCCTTCACGTGGAAAGTGCCACTTCGACCTGTAGCTCCCCTGAGTGCACAACTTGAGCTTGTCTCTCAAACTCTCCTTTTTAGCCAACTGTGTCTGTGGGCCTTACAAAGCCCTTCAGCTCATTAGGCCCTGATCAGTCTCAGGTGTGTTGGGATGTCATGCGCTTGAGGGGTGGAGTTTCCAACTCCACCAGCAGATGGTGCCAAAACTGTCTGTGACTGCAGCCATCTCAGGGGTACGTAGCGTCCCTCCAGAACGCAGCCTCTCGTGACATCACAATATACATATATTTGTTTTCCTGTACTTTACTTAACTTAATTAATGTTTAATATGTTTTTTTCTTTATGTATGCACCTTTCACCAAGCCAAATTCCACATAAGTGTACTTATTGTGTCAATAAAACATTTTCTGAATCATTTGGATATCAATACCAAAAAACACTGTTGCAGTGTGCTGTAGTGGCTGCAAGTATTATCTAACAATTTTTTTTTAATGTATTTTTGTACTCATTAAAAGAAAAAAGTTGTAGAGAACATGAGCCGAAACAGTGTTTAGTTGTGTGCACTGTTATGTGTTTGATAATATGTAATATCTTTGGATTTTTGACTGTTGGTCAAAGAAAACAAGTAATTTGTGACCATTACTTTGGACTGTGGGGAATTTTGACATTATTTTCTTACATTTTATAGGTAAAATTATTATTTTTTTAAGAAAATAACCAGCAAACAGTTTTTACATATTCTTTAAATCAGTTCCACATTTAAATAAACTAAATTTCCTATTTGTCTGCTTGTGTTGAAACATGTGTGAACGTTGCTTCTGTTTGTAAATGAAAATAAGGTTTTGTAGAAAGCAGTGAAGGCATAGCTGGAAGACCTCCTCCATTTCTAGCAGTATTTGTTTTTTTTTTAATGAACTGCGTTTACTCAGTCATTTTGAATCATCCTACCTTAAGCTTTCTGTCTCTCAGCAGCTGTCTCACGGCTCGCTCGGTGTCTCCGCCTGCTGACAACCAGGCCAGCTTGGCCTCGGCTCTGGACAGCTTCACACCTTCACCTGTGACATTTGGGCCGCTCGGCACCGCCTCCCCTCCGTCTCTCTTCACAATGGGTTGTGTCCCAGGATCCCCTGCTTTGTAGTTTAGCTGGACAGAAGCCGCCATGGCGCAGATTTCATCTAGCAGGTGAGGCAGCTCTGACTTCAGCCAATCGCAGGGGTTGGTGTTGCTGCCACCGCACATGCAGATAGCCGCGTACACCTCCTCAGCACTGACGCCGAGCTTTTCTGCTTCCTACAACGGGGTAAATCACCATTTTTGTTTTCTATATAACTGTGTCTCTAAGACATTTTAATACTGTGATATTGGTACTTCCTGGTAGAGCTGAAACAAGTAATTTTTTAAGAAGAAATCTCTTATTGTTCAAGCTTGTTTAAGAATTTGCTGCAATAGCTTCATTTATGGTATGGCTAACTGAATTATTGGGGTTTGAAGTTGTTGGGTTTTAGACATTTGGAGACTTTGCCTCGAGCTTTCAGGAGATTTTATGGCAATTTTTCAAAAATTTGACATTTTCTGAATTGAATAATCAAGAAAATAGCCAGCAGATTCATCAATAATGAAAATAATTAGCTACATCTAGCAGTTTTAAAGTCAGACTGGTGTCTGTCTTAAGTAATTTCACTAAGTAAAAAAACCTTTTTTACATTGTAAGATTAATTATTTGCTCTATAGAATGTCAGAAAATTTTGAAAAAAAGAAAGAAATATAAACCGAAATATATTTAATTTACAAGCTTATAAAACTGAGAAATGCAAATTTATAATAGTAAACTAAATATCTTTTGGTTTGTACTGGTGGTTGAGCAAAAAGGCAATATAAAGAGGTCACTATTGGCACAGGGGAAAATTTGAGGTTTGATTTTTTTTTGAGTTTTTACTATTTCCTGATGTTTTATACACCAAACAAATGATGTGAGAAAACAATAAAAATGTAAGATGTGTTGACCTACTCTGATCTGGTGGATGAGAAAGAGGCCGTCTTCCCTCATCATCTTCTGTCTTTTCACCTCCACGTTGACTCTGGGCTTCGGTCGGGGCCTCACACCCAGCTGGGGTTGATCTTTGGTGCTCGACGGAGTCTGCTCGAGAGACTGGGGCAGAGAAACTCCTGCCGAGTCTTTAGATGACAGGTTGCACATCTCACACACCACAGTGGGATTGGTGTTTACGTAGGTGCAGAACTGGCACATCCACTGTGAAAGAAAGGGATGACAAAGTTATTCATGTTAAGCAGACTTAAGGAACTAGACAAAAATTATGTATGAGATGCCTTAAATGAATAAAACACATTTTTAAGATATAAGCCTGTCTGTCAGCTGTTATTTTTTTTACAGCTTTTGTAGAAAAGTCATCCAGCGTGGAGTCTTTAAACCATGTACAATATATTTGTTTACAACATTACCATATCATTACCTTTTAAGTTGATATGGTTAACTAGCAAAAAGGGTTGCTTATTTCCACATCCAAATGTTACATTATCATTCATTCGGAGTGGAGTTTATGTCCACCTGATGAATTCAGGTCCAATATTCTCTCTCTTTTAACTCTGTTTTTGGTCGCCACCAATTCCTGAGGGAAGAATCTGTTTCTTTAGCTGCTAATACTCCACTATGTTCACCAGCTTGCTTCCAACTGTCTGTCTGCTGCTGAACAGGTACTATGCAGTGGCTTTTTACAGTCTTTTCTCTAAAAACAACGCTATGAGAGCGCTGAGAGTAAACTAGAAGAGTAAAGTTGCAGCCGGACAGATAAACAATGAGATGAAACTCACTATAAAGCTTCATAAAGCTAAGGGGAGATGCAGAATCAGGTGATAATTCTCTGAAAGTTCATCACTATGAGTGACCCCTTTAACAGTGTCACATTTAATAGATTATTATAAAAATACAGATTACAGCTGCTTTAACAAAATGCAGAAATGTTTAGTATGGACCCCAAATCAACACAGTGAGCGTGTTGATGTCTGGAAATACAAAGATTAAGAGGACAAGAAAGCGTTGCCAGGAACAATGAGACAAACCTTTGTTCCTGAGTCAGACAGAGATCCTGGGCTGGACAGCACTGGTGCGACAGGCGGGCGCGTGGCCAGACGAGGGCGCTCACACACCTCACACAGGATGCTGCTGCCTTGATTCACAACTGTACAGCTCTTACACTGCCACTCTGAGGGTTTGAGCACAGACGCAATAACTTTGTTTTATATGTCAACACTGTATTTTGTCATGAACTCATTTTTAGACTTCTTGTCCATTGTTTAGAATCTTGTTGAAATATAAAGCACATGAAATGGTGATGCTAAAAAAAACATGCCATTAAGCTCAAAGGAGTTCTCTTAGTGCAAAGTTGTATTTTTCCTTTTCTTATACAGTTTGTCTCATCTGTTTGATTTTCCTCGGTTATATTGTTTGCAGTGCACTTTGTTTCATTATCTGACTTTTAATCTTGTCCCCTTGTTAACAGGACTTTGGAAATTTGAGTTGAAAAGTGCAGTTTAATTTTATTTATTTATATAGGTTTTGGTCTCACCTGTGTTGGGAGATGTAGGAAGTGACATCGGGCTTTCTTGAACAGTGGATGCAGGCGTAGCGAGTCGAGGCCGTTCGCAGGTCGTGCAGAGGACGGCTCGCATCTCGTTCACTGTAGTGCAATGAGCACACTCCCAAGGTGATAGAGATGGACTGGATGATGATAGAAAAGTAATAATTCAAAATATATTTATACAGAGTGGTCCAAGTACACTTTTGGTGGCATGGGCACAAACATAACAAGACTGCAAATAATTGCTAAAACTGAGAAAGCAGCAGACAGCATTAAATAAAATGTTAAACAACAACATCAGGACAAAAGCCAAGTTAACTTATAGAACTACTTCTAACTTAGAGTTATCCATTTCAGGTATTATTCAATAGTGGACTTAGTTAAAAATGTTTAACCTGCAAAAGACAAATCACTGGACAATGAATCTCTACAAGTTATTCTTTATATTGAAATAAATGACAAGACTTTTCTGGAGCAAATTATGTTTTTGTCAATTAGCAGAAACTCTTTTCCACAATGTTCAACGAGTGTGCAGGCCAAGTGTTCAAAATCACCTTTGACAGAGCATGACAAGACAAGTGGATGGTTAACAAATCAAACCTGTGTCCGTATTAACATGACCGCTGCTCTGCTCATTAGACCACATTGCTGCCAAATGAAGAAGTGAACCTGAGAGTGAATTAAAGTACATGTTCTCCTCACCTGGATGTTTTGACTGATGTAATGATAGTTCTGTCATGTCCTTTGCGGTCAGGGTGAGAGTGGAAAAGCTTGTCACAGTTCTCACACAACCTCTGGACGCAGGTGGAGCACTGAGCGTGCACAGCAGAAATCCCACAGATGGTACAGATCACTACAGCAAAACAAAAAAAAAGTTAAAAAACATAGATGGCAACAAAAGAAATGCTGCATTCCCGGTATAACGTTGGTTATAATCTGGCACACCCTGTTTGGTTTTCTGTATTTTCTCTCTCTTGTGACTGTCTCTGGAGGGGTGGCGGTGAAAGAGGTCATCACATGCATCACAGAAATGTTGATTGTCACAAGATGGGCAAACAAGAGAGGAAGGGGCGCCGCACAGATTACAGTCACTCGCTGCTGAAGAGCCTGGAGAGTAGGGAAAAATATAAGATTGTGTGTGTATTTATGCTTCTAGATACAGATGCTGCACTAAACACATGTTCAATGAACATAAACTCCAACATAAAAATATAAATATAAATAAAACACCGTCATAGAAAATAAATCTATATTTGTGGCATCAAAAAAGACAAATTCTGTTAACTGTTTATATCACACACTGCCGAAGAAAGAGTCAAAGAAACCTGTAGAAAACTGTTTTATCTCTAGTTGGCTTTCTAAAAAAACAACAACAACAAATAAAACACATTTCGAGGTGTGGTGGCAGCTTACCTGTTGATGGTTTCAGAGGTTGTCCTCCGTGGCCCTGAGTAGGTTTAGGTGTTACCAGGGGTTTGTCCGTCAGCTGCTCCTCTCCCGGCAGGATAACCACAGTGTCACTTGCCAGCTGATCCTGAAGAAACCAGCATCACGTTAAACACTCTTTACACTTTCAACATGCAGTTGACAGAGAAAGATAATGACACAATGGAGACAGATGGTCATAGTGCATCAATGCTGAAAGACTTAAACCTACTTATATTTAAGGATTTGTTTTAAGTAGTTTTCCGATCGTTATTTATTGAACATTTTTCATTTTTAATGTTTCCCAGAAGACATGAACACAATTCTAATTTTGTTGTCTTCGATTAAATTCACTGTTGGCACTGTTGGTACAATCAACATTCGTTAACACACACTCATAAACAGCTGATTCACTCACTGTAAGAATTTCTGTTCCTGTATTTGTTGGGAAAATGTGCAGTTTAAAAAAATTGTAAATGTTATGATCCTGTTATGAAATTTAGTGACACCATACTGACACAGATACGAGTATACAGCCACTAATTGTTTGTACAGACCTCCTGGATGATGAATGGGATGATATCTTTGAAGCATTCTGGGTGAGGGTGGGTGCCCTAAATGAACAGAGGTATAAGAAATGGAAAACATTGAACCTCTTACACAAAAACAGCTCAACACAGATGTTTTAAAGTATTCAGATGACTGCTGACAAACAAATACCAACCTTAATCAGCATGTCCACCTCTGTGCGTAAGGTCATGACCTCCAGCGTCACTGCTGCAACTTTGGCAGTGTCGGGTTCAGTGACCTCATCGGGGAAACTGAGGCCATCTATCTGCTGATTGGTGTAACCGTAGAGATACAAGACTCTCCGGCCTCCCTGTGGAAGAAAATGGGGGTTGAAAATATTTGCTTGATTGTTCAAGAACATGGATGACCTTTGGACTCTTTCTTAGCAATGTAGGATTCAGCAAGTTAATTATTACATTATGTAAAATATGCAAAAGAAAAAGCCCTCCTTATTTCTTTTAAATAATATTTTCTCTAATAACATCAGCCTTATTTACAACAAGAAGCTTCAAAATTCAACCCAAGTCTTACTCAAAGCCACTGTAAAGGCAGCATTACATAGACAAGTCCATGTGAAAAGGAAAGATCTGCTCCAAATGACTGAACTGACCAACGTTTGCTCACCTTGACAGCATCCACCGTGGTTCTGAAGACAGGGTTGTTGTGCTTGACGCTCCGCCAGTACCTGGGCCTGGCGGGACTGGTCAGGTTACAGCCGTACTTCTCCAGGATACTCAAGGCCTTGACCAGTCTACTCAAAGACTCCAAAACCTGAAGTAGAGACAATAGCAATGTGAGCTCTTAGTAATACCATTGGGGTGTTTGAAAAGTGTAAAGTAAATTCAGTGATATGAGTGCAGATGACCCAAATTCGCTGGCAGGTGTTCTTTATGTACTGTATGTTCCCAAGATAACATCCAAGCTTTGCCGAGCTTTATCTTAGTTCACTAAAATAAAATGTAAAAAAAAAAAAAAATTTATTTCTGAAAAAGCAGCATATGTCTAGCAATCCCACATCAGTCAGTCCTTAATTTAGAGTGTGGTTTAACAGATACTTTTGAATATCATTTGGTTTTAATTTGTTTAATCACATGTGTATGTAGCGGATAATTGAGGCTCTGTGTTGTATTTTGGAGTATTTCAGATGTGGTCACACATGACTATCAGATCAAGATGTGTCTTCTCTAAACGTGTCATCCTCAAGCTCGGGTCCTCTACCAGAGGCCTGGGAGTTTGAGGGTTCTGCGCAGTATCTTAGCTGTTCCTAGGACTGCACTCTTCTGGACAGAGACCTCTGATGTTTTACCTGGAATCTGCTGGAGCCACTCTCCCAGTTTGGGGGTCCCAGCCCCCAGTGCTCCGATTACCACTGGCACCACTGTTGCTCTTACTTTCCACATCTTTTCTAGCTCCTCTTTCAGCCCTTGGTATTTCTCAAGCTTCTCGTGTTCCTTCTTCTTGATGTTGCTGTCGCTTGGGATTGCCACATCTATCACTACTGCCTTCTTCTGCTGTCTGTCGATCACCACGATGTCTGGTTGGTTAGCCATCACCAGCTTGTCAGTCTGGATCTTGAAGTCCCACAGGATCTTAGCTCGGTCATTCTCGACTACCTTAGGAGGTGTCTTCCATTTTGACCTTGGGACTTCCAGCCCATACTCGTGGCAGATGTTCCTGTACACTATGACAGCTACCTGGTTATGGCGTTCCATGTACGCACTTCCTGCCTGCATCTTACACCCTGCTGTACTGTCTCAGGGGCATCCTTGCACAGTCTGCACCTGGGGTCCTGCCTGGTGTGGTAGACCCCGGCCTCTATTTTTATATATATATATATATATATATATGTCTGTCTTTCTATCCAAGCAGCACCACCAGACGAAGAAAACCTTACCTCCTGTCTGTTGAGGCAGGCCATGTTCTCCCTCAACATGGCCTGCACATCAAAGTGACGGTACTTCTCTGACAGAGAAAGGGGGATGCCGGCCATGGTCTGCACCTCCACCCTCACATCCTGGGCTGAACCCGAGGAGGAGAGCAGGGACTGGGATCTCCTCCTGACCTCGTCCATCTGGACAGAGGCTGGGCTGCTGCTCATTGCTGTCAGAAAGGGGAAGTCAGTCTTTAATGAATGGTTTAAATCCTAGTACAACTGTCACTATCATACGTGATATGTGCTGTGTTTCTCTGTTGTATATCACTGTAAAGTGAATATATTTAGGTGTTGGACATCAGGACATTATGGTTGCTAGGTTGAAGGAGATGTCTTAGTGCCGTCCCCTCGGTCATTTAAAGATGTTGCATTCTCTTGTGCTTCTTATATCCTTTAAATATGCTGTATTTCGTTTTTTTATGTTTTCTATTATAAACTTGTTTTAATTTATTGTTTATGTCTAGCACTTTGAATAGCTTTTGTGTCTGAAATGTGCAATATAAATAAACTTGCCTTGCCAGGAAAAACAATTAGGCAAAGTTAGGCACTTGTGAGTTGTAAAATGACAACAGGGGTAAAGGTTTCATGTAAATGTCTAATATTTATTTTGGGAATAACTTCTCCGCAGAGCAAAGGTTTAAATGGGATAAAATGTCCTCAATAATTTCACTTTTAACTTCTCATACGACGACCGTTGGAAAGTCCGCGGAAGTCATACTTTCGCTCTTATAGACGTTAAGCTGGTTTCACGCGGCCGCGCGTCCTGCCGCCCCCGGTACGTTCAGCACGGTGAGCTCTGGGCGCGTTCACGTGGGCAGCAACCATAGACTGTATATAAACGGTCTATGGCGGCAACCGCTAGCGTTACCGCGTTCACTTCATTGACAGGAATGGAAGAGGCGCGTTACCGCGTTCACTCCATTGCCAGGAATGGAGGAGGCGAGTTACCGCGCGGCAGTGTGACAGTCCCTCTAAGTGGTAAACAACTGAATATAAAACTATAAACACTACCAGGCAACAATATTAGTAGTGTTTCTTCACGATAAAATGTTATTTAATACGAGTAAACGCTGTCAGTTGTTAGTTTTAACGCTTATACTAACGTTAGAAGAAAACACAGATAACGATTCACGTCAGTTGAAACCGAAACTTTAAGTTAACGTTACTGAATAAACGGTACGTACCTGCTCAATACGTAACCGTCGTCACGAGCGTCGGCGGTTATTCCGTCCTTCGGCTTGAAAGTCGAAAGTATTTATTAGTCGTTTAGTTGAAAGAAGTTGTTTTTATATCCATATCTTTGGTTAGTATAGCTTAGTGCTGACCATAGACAGCGACGCTAACATGCGGAACTCGAGTTTGACGTTTTATGTTCCGGCTCTACTTCCTGTCACGATTTTATATTTCAAAATAAAATACAAAAGCGTATTTTTCCATACATTAATTCCACAATTTATCAGTTTGCAACCTTTTGTTGTTCTGTCTTGCTTGTGCATTTACTGCGAGTCAACACACTGAACATATTCTTTATTTATCTATTATGTTTGTTAGAAAATTATATAATAATATTAATAATAATTATAATAATACCAATACGTTTTACGTACTTGTTGCTGTATTTTGAGCACGCTTACTAAAGTTTAAAAATGTAAATTACTTATTATTTTTAACATGCGGAACTCGAGTTTGACGTTTTATGCATAGACTGTATATTATTGATAATAATTAATATTTAATTAATAATATTAATATTAATATTAACGGTCTATGGTTTTATGTTCCGAATCTACTTCCTGTCCCGATTTTATTTTTCAAAATAAAAGACAAAAGCGTATTTCCCATAAATTTAATTCCACAATTTAGCAGTTTGCAAACTTTTTTTGTTCTTTCTTGCTTGCAAGTCAGTACACTGAAAATATTATTTATTTATCAATTCTTATTGTTGAAAAGTATACAATAATAATAATGACTTATTATTTTTAAAGTAAATTCTGTGTGAACTCCGGACACGTCCTACTTTCAGCGGAGGAGGGAGACAGTGGGAGGCGCAAACTGCATCATGCGACATCTAATCGAAAGCAAACTTGACAAGGAAATAAAAAAACATCGCTCGCGAGCCGTATTGTCTTCTCTTGCACCTGCACACTTCTAACTTAATTTGAAAACTTGAACAGATATATTTATTTGTCCTTAATTTAAAAAGTCTGTTCAGTCATGTCAAAGAAATCAACAATGAAAATAAGCAGAGCGAGTGCAGGGAAGGTAAGTTCATCTCCTGTTAATGCAAAGGTTCAGTAGGCTACATGTGATAGCTCTGTGCTAAAATACTTTTTAATAAACTGTTAATTGTATGCAGATAGTTTCTGACTTGTTAAGCACAAAAATGGTTTTAAAACCGTCAGTAGCCAGTCGGTGAAACTGCGGAAAGTCCCCTCCTGGGAGGAAAACGAAAGTAAATCCAAAAGGCTTTTGTAACATGAGTCAGCAGCTTAAATTATACGTTGTGGACTACAAATGTAATGTTTTATTCCTGTTTTCCATAGGTGGAAATCTTCCGCCAATCCCTGTATAATGAGGTTTGTTAATTGAGACACACATTTATTCAGCTGTTTTATATTATTATTATTATTATTATTTATTCCAAATAAGCACGTTTTGTAAGTGTTTTCTTTTTTACTTTCCAGGCAGAGAATCTGTTCTCCAACTACATCCCCCAGAAGATAGTCCAGCTGGATGCTCTGCTGATGGT
This sequence comes from Etheostoma perlongum, assembly GCA_026937815.1. NCBI lineage: Eukaryota > Metazoa > Chordata > Actinopteri > Perciformes > Percidae > Etheostoma > Etheostoma perlongum. The sequence continues at coordinate 23,555,254 of CM049392.1, read as the reverse complement.
CAGTAACTTCAGTATTTGACCACTCAGCTCAATAACCCTTCACCTGTGGACTCTCTTCATCTGTCTGTGTGTTTTCAGGATGACGCCCTCAGTATCACAGACATGTCCTCACTGCAGGCTCCCCTGGACATCCCCATACCAGACCCCCCTGCCCCAGAGGAAGAGGTGAGACCACCGCTTCCATCCACCAATCTCACACCGCCAGATATCTTAACCCTTAGCGACCCACCATATAGACATTATTACCTCCAAAATACCACAGTAAGACACTGAGACCCTGAGGAACACCGTAGAAAAATAAATGCTGTGATTTGGGATCATAAACAGTAAACTGAGGAGAAAACGTTTTTTATTAAAGCCATACATCCTCTGAATTCACCCGGTCTGTAGATTGTGTTTGTGAAGTTTCACAAGGCTGTGATTATTCTACCAAGAGTGACGATTCTCTCTTGACCAATGGGCAGTGATGTCGGCCAAGATGGCCAGCGGTCCCTCAGGTCTCCTATTTAAAAGCTAGTCAGGCAGAAAGGCCCAGAGCCGGACTCGAACCTTGGCCACTGCGGTTAGGACTGAGCCTTATTGGTACGCACCATACCAGGTGAACTAACAGGGTCTAGGTGATCTAAGATAACATTTTCAAAGCCACAAATGCAGATTAAATACTTTCCATGCGTTAGCCTGGCTGCAGTTGACTTGTTTTGGTTCCCTTATTTTCATCCAGAGAGGGCTTGAGCCAACTTGTATTCAGCACCTAATAATTACATACAGGTGGAGGCAGGAGAGCTATAATAAGAGTGAAACCTGTCCTGTAGCCAGATTGCATTCTGGTCTATTGCCCTCTGCATTGTAACCCAGTGCGGAGGCCTTGTCTTGTATTTGTCAAAAGTTGTAATACTTTTTTTTTTAAGGCTTCTGTTCTCCTTGGGGTCAAATTTGACACATTTAAAAAAAGTTTCTAAATCAGAAATGTGGGTTTCCTTCAACCAAATTGTACAAAAATAACGTGGATGGTTCCATACGATGCTCTTCACGAGTTAAATAACCGATCAGTTCACTATTTACATTGAATTTGGGTGTTTTATTTAATTTCATAGCATTTTAAGAAAAAGCAAAGATTTACCAACACTGGAAAAAGTGACGGAAATGGAGGAAAAACAACCAAAAATGTAAAAAAAAAAACGCAGAAATAATCGAAAAGACACAAAAAAGAGAGAAAGAACTTTGGGTAAAGTTAGAAAACGTCAAAAAGTGAAAACAAATGTCGGAGAAAGCTTCAAAAACTTTAAAAATGTCCACAAAAATTGACAAAGAACTTTGGGAAAAGTGACACAAGTATCTTAAGAAGGTTTAAACTTAAAATTTTAACCCAGAAAAACTAAATGTCGGTCGATGGGAAGACAACACGAGGGTTAATACTACAGTGGGAAGTATGCTTACATGGTGACATTCTGAAATATACTCTGTCTCCAAATTATTAGGTACACCTCCCTAACACTGCTGCAGTCTGATACAACAGGCTGCAATACATCCTCCATGGTGTTTATAATTAGTTTTTGTTGAAGATGTATGAATGTACTGTGTATTTCTTTTTTTTCATTGAGGGTAAATCTCTATATAAAGAAACTCATTTACATACAGTACACGCCAAAACCCATCCTGTTATAGTTATCATTTTAACACGTGTACTTCACAGGAAATGGAGACGGATAAGAATGAAGACGATGAGAAGAAAAGAAGAAAGGTAAAGTGTTTTCTTTTATTTTGTCATCTGCACACAAGATAGAGCATATGACATGACATATGGTAAAAAAATACCTTGTCTCCTCCCTGTCCTCCAGCTCCAAAATGTGGCTTCATCAAGGGGAATGAGAAGATTATGATGCTTCTAGAGAGGGTGAAACCAGAGATAGTTGCTTTTAGAGAGGCCATCATCACTGTAAGTGAATCGCTCCCACTGTGAAGATGAATGTTGAGCCTCTTCTCTGAACAGCGTTGACATGAACGCGTCTGCTGTGTTGCTGTAGGTCTCCTGCTGGATTCAGCACCTCATCCCAAAAATAGAAGATGGAAATGACTTTGGGGTCGCAATCCAGGTACGTCCTCCACCTCCAGTGCATCTTGGCCCATTTCTGTCAAGTTTTTGTGAAGTTTAAATGAATTTTTCACCACAGGAGAAAATCTTGGAGAGAATCACTGCAGTGAAGACCAAAGTTGACGGTTTTCAGACCAACATCAACAAGTAGGTTGGATATAAATGTGGCACATGGGCGATTAGGTCTAGTTTAGTTTGGCAGACAAACAATGAATTATTTAGGAATGCAGGATTTCTAGACTCTTCCAAATCAGAAAATGTACTGTATATATTTGTAAGTGTATTTTTGGATTTGGGACTCATATTTTCTTACTTTGCTTAAAACCATCCAGGTACTTCTCAGAGAGGGGGGATGCGGTTGGAAAAGCTTCCAAAGACACTCATGTGGTGAGTGTTCACAATGTCCTTCTCTTATAGTATAAGTCAGGGGAATATCTACACTGACAAATGGTTTCCTTCCTAAAAAAAACTAGAAACATTTTATTTTGAAATGTAGCTATATTTGTGTGCCGTCTTTGGACTTAAGTCTTTAGTCGGAACCAGAAAGGTATTAAGAGCAGCCTTGATCTTTAAAGCTTTGATAAAATGATTATAAATGTTTCTCTACCTGCAGATGGACTACAGGTCGCTGGTCCGTGAGAAGGACGAGGCCATCTACTCTGAGATCAGAGTCATCGTGCTCGACATCCGCGGCTTCTACGTAAGTTGGAGCGATCAGAATCACAAGCATCGACCACGACAACTTTCAAACATTTCAACACATTTTTCTATCTGTTCCCCGTAGGCCGAGCTTTATGACATCATCAGCAAGAATCTGGAAAAGGTGACCAATCCGAAAGGAGAGGAGAAACCTTCCATGTACTGAAGCTACAACTCACCAATTACTCAACTCATTGTGACCAGTAATGCTGCACGTGCATTACTCAACCTTTTACTTATTCTTCTCAAAAATAACTGGATCAAGGTTATTAAATCTCTGCTGTTGTATGAAAACACTTCAGTTCTGTAACGACACTTGCACTAAATTTAAGTTGTACAACTATGAGTTTTAAAAAAAAAAAAGACACCAATAAAGACCTTTTTTTATTTGTAAAAAGAAACATTTGTCAAGTGTGATTTATAGTGTACTTCTAATTTAACGTTTTCATAACAAATACTCAATTAAGAATCATACAAAAATATTTTCCTCCCTCAAAATCAAGGGGGAAGACCAAGACCATGATAACATAAGAAACAACATAGGAAAAGTATTAATCCATAACACAAATCTCTCAGCCTTCAGTGACGACTCTCAGCTCATACTTCAGGACCTTCTCCTCCAGGAATGAGCTGCAAGAAAGACAATATGGATAGTATATCATACTGGGAAGGTCTAAAAACACAGAAAACAGGTTGTGTGAAGGTATAAAGTGCTCATATTATGCTTTTCCTTTGTTGTATTATTTATCTTTTTTGTGCATGTAATAGGTTTACAAAGTGAAAAAGTCCCTCCTAAAAGGGAGATTGAGTCTCCCACACTAAACCCTTTTACAGCACATGTCATTTAGCTGACGGTTTTATCCAAAGCAACTTCCAATGAAGTGCTCTCAACCCTGTGCATGATAATTAATAATAATTTATACTGTTTATTGATCCCCAGTGGGGAAATTACAATTTTAGTAGTAGTCTGTTAATAATCACTATACACAGGCCTGACATACACTCATGCATCATCTGAAATGAGCCTCTTACCGAGCTACTGAGCATGTGCGACTCCCAACAAAGATGGAACAGAAGTGAGATGTCTCACTCTGTAGCTAAAACAGAGAGCTCAACACACAGGGTGAAAAGAGGAGCTGCAGTACAACACAAATATGGTGGTGGTGTTTTTAAAATTAAACCATGTAAACCTATTCTGGTACCACATAATATGAACATGTATGAACATAATGAGCTCTTTAAGACCTGTGGGCCTACAGCATAACATGAATGCACCAACACATGCACAATGTTTACATACCATGGTGATGTTATTGCCGTTGAGAAGGATTTGGTCCAGTTTGGTTATCCTCCGTCCCTCTGGTGTGATTTCACTGTAACAAAGATGTATAATAATGTGTTAAATCAGCAGCAGGTGCCCTAACAATGACTGCAAGTAATCCAAAAACAAGAGACGCACTTACAATTCGGTCACGTCTTCCAGGACCATGTCTAAAGGTCTGAGTGAAGGACGCAAACTGGGACAATTTCAGAGATAACAGCAAAATAATGCGGCGCGTCAAACGTGAGACAATGTGTGTGTTTTTAAAACTGTATTGTAATAAATCTGGAAAGGATACTGACAAAGTCGTCAAAACCC